>JAUZSX010000002.1:802927-833179 GCA_034780655.1 Idiosepius hallami | reverse complement strand
ATATTGAATATTATTCATGTAATAATCCGGCCCACCAATAACTTCATTTTCCTTAATCTGGCCCACCGACTGGAGAAATTGCCCACCCCTGTGCTAAAGGGTCAAATTCAACCACTGGGTATGGCTGCCAGTTTCTGATTTCTCTTTTTAGGAATTTCATTTTTCTAAAAAAAAAAAAAACTAGATTCATTTGAACTTGCACTTTAAGGCTTCATAATTCACCTTTTCTTTTTCTAGTCTTATCAAACTAATAATTATTTTTAGATAATCCAATATTTGTTTTTACAAATACCAGAAAATAAGAAGAAAATAAAAATAGCGTTTGATTTATTTTTCAAATTATGAAGCCTTTAAAATAAAAAGAAAATATTAAGGTTCGATTTTTAAAGGAAAGAATAACATTTCCTTTTTATTTCTACTTAAGAAAATTTATAAAATTTTAAGATAAACGCTTTGTAATTTGGTATTTGGAAATTTTTTTTATGAAAAATTATTTTTTTAAATTTTTGGGAAAAAAAAAAAAATTTTAAGTTTCTTTTTTTATTGCAAAAAAAAAAAAAACAAATTTTCTTGTAAAATGAAACATTTTTTCTTTTTTAATAAACAAATTTATTCCTAAAAACCTAACGAGTTATTTCCCTTAGACCAGTAATAATTAAAAAATTCTTTTCTTTTTGTGGCCAGAGAGTTTTTTTAATATAATATAAAACTGTGAATTATGCGTTTTTTGAAAAAGAGTTTTTTGAATAAGAGCACTTCAGTAAAATGAATTTAATTTTTCTTTTGTTTTTTTAAATATAAAGCATCTCAAATGTTGCTTATTTCAAAATATTTCTAATATTTGTTCTGTATGTTTTAGTTTGATTCAGTTTAATATATTTGGTGAGTGAGTAACATCAACCAAGTTTGGCACAAGGCCATTATTAAGGTGAATGCAATATTAATATTAGATATATTTACTTGGTGAGCAATATCAACCACGTTTGGCACAAGGCCATTTTTAAGGTGAATGCAATATTAATATTAGATATATTTACTTGGTGAGCAATATCAACCACGTTCGGCACAAGGCCATTTTTAAGACGAATACAATGGTTTCGACAGGGACTTGAACTCGCATACTACGATTCCAGATTTACCAATGCTCTAACCTTGCTGATTCACAGTTTAAATCCTTTAAGATTTGATTTGATATTTAACGGCATATCAACCCCTTTTGGAGTCATTTAATGCCAGAATGGTATTTTGTTTATGTTTACTTGATTCTCAAGTTTCTATTATGAATGTTGGTTTAAATGTTATTCATTATTTTGTCGGTTATTTTTTATCAAGATTCCTTATAATATATCAACTTCTTGAAATATTAAATAACAAGGCTTAGCAGAGGAATACTAAAATAAGGATTGGATGATTTAACCGGCATGTCAATCCTCATGGGTCATTAAATGTTGAAGAGGTTATTGTTTATTAAAGTTTAGATTTTGCCATTTAGCCTTGATTCTTTTAGGAACTCTAAATAGTTATATGTTTTATGTTATGTTATAGTCTACTTTTTGGAAAAGGTCTTTAAATCGTTTTCATTTTAGAACTTCATTCTTATTTGTTGGAGATCTAATCAGTTTTTTTTTATAAGGTTTATTACTAATTGGCTTTTATAGACATGAGCTTGCTTCTGACAAAAAAAGTATGGTAGAGTTGAATATTCAATCAAACACAAGGCTTTGATTTTCATTTTAACAGCATATCAACCACTTTGGGGTCATTTATTGCCAGAATGGTATTTTGGTCATGTTCTAAGCTATTTTTATTTCACTTATTTTGTCATGAGTAGTTTTAAATTTTTTTCCTCTTTTTTTTAAAATATAAATACTTTGCTGATATTTGTTTATAAAAGTTTGAACAGTTTTGCTTCTTTCAAGTATTGTATAATTTGGTGAGTTTTTTGATTTTTTTAAAATACTTCACTGATGTTTTTGCACCTTTTGCATTTAATTAGAATGTGTTTCACTGTTAGCTGCACAGTGTGCATTTAGGTGTTTTGATGCTTCCTCATCATATTGTAATAGGTTTTAAATGTATGTATGTAGGTGTGAGCAGAAGTATAAATGAGAAGGGAGAAAAAAAAAAAAAAAGAAAAAACGAAAATAAAACAAAAAAAATAGAAGTACAGAGATCAGCAAACTGTTCAGTCAGATTGTGATGTAGTAGTAGCAAAAATAAAAACAGGATGAGCAGATGTGGCTTTGACCAATGAAGACTGATGGGTGAACAATAAAAAAAAAGTGTTGACAGCAGAAGAGAGAGAGCCGTGGAGCTGAAAAACAGAGTGGAATAGGTAAGACGGTAGACTAAGAGAAGCTCTCAAGAAGTTTAATAGCACAAGAAATGATACAATAGCATTAGTCACAGAAGTTAACAGTAGTAGTAGTAGTAAAGTGGTAGTGGTGGTGGTAAATAGACAGAGTAGTACAGTTTGTAGCTAGCTAAAGTAGATAAAGATAGATAATGATAGACCAACACAAATGGAAGATATGAAATGGTGGAAAAAAAAAGCAAAAAAGCAAAGATATATAAGTATGTAAGATATAGAACAACTTTTTGTTTAAGATTTCTAAGAAAGCATAGTGAAAAATAATTGTTTTGAAGAATATAGAACCAAAAGAATTTTTTTTTTTAAAACATGAAGTACTATGTTTTAGATTTTTGTCTTTTTTGTTGTTTTTTTTTTTAATATATGTATATATATATATTTTTTTTTTCAATTTTTTTTTTCTTTTTTCCTTGTATTTTTTTTTCCTGGAGACCAAGACACAAGTCACACTAGCATAGAATAGGTCACAATTTGGTGCTTTTTTAAACCAAACACCACAAGAGATATTACAAAACAATACTTTAATATCAGTACTTTTACACAATACACGTGGGAACTGATGCTCAGTTTTTTGTTTTTAATTTTGTTTATTATTTCTCTTCTCTATCAAGTATTGAACATCTATAGCAATAAATGCTTTAAAAAAATATATCAAGTGGCTTATATATATATATATTGTATATATACAAAACTCACAAGAAAGGGAATAATGGTTTTATATATATAAAAAAAAAAGTAAAATTAAAGTCACTTATGAGAATAAATAAAAAAATGATTGGATATAAAGAAAAAAAAAAAGCTAACAAGATGCTTTTTTTTGTAATATACTTTGCATGTTCATTCCCCTTTTGAAAAGACCATCCAGTCATCTTACATCCATGTATCAAGGTGTTTTTTTTTTAATAATAATAAACCAGGCAGTAGAATGCTTAGCCTCTTTTTTTAATTCATTTATAATTTTTTTTAAATCATGTTGAATGGGATTGACAATTCTTTTTGTATATTGACCACAAAGAATAAGAAAACAGAAAAGATCTAATTATTTTTTTGTTATGTGAGAGAAAGAAAAAAAGGAGGGGGGGATGGACACCCTCCCCTCCTAACTCAAGACACCCGTCAAGTAAGTGCTATAATAAAATAGAAGAGAAAAAGATTAAGAGATAAAATCGATTAGGATTTTGAAGAAAAAAAAATTTTTTTTTTTTTCACGCTTGCAAAGAAATGAAAGAAGGGAAAAATACCGGAAGAGAAAAATAAAATGAAAGAAAAAAAAAAAATCCATCATGTTAGGAAGAAAAAAAAGTTTGTTTATGCAATAATTCTTTTCTTCAGTTCTTACTCACAGAGAAACAAACTTTATGAGAGAGAAAAGGAAGTAATGTAGAGAAGGTTAGGGGTTGGAATTAGGGAAAGATAGGAAGGAAAAAAAAAAAATAAGCTGAGAGAGAGAGAGAAAGATAGAAAAGGGGCTGGGAGGAAAAAGAGAAGCAAACAAACAAAACCTTAGAGGGGAATGGGATTATGCCCGAGAGAAAAGTTTTGAGTAAACTATGCAGAGAGAGAAAGAACCAAGTAAATAGAAGTAGAAAAAAAAGAAAAAATAGAGGAGGTTTTAAAAGAAAGAGGAGAGAAGAAATGGAGGAAAAAAAGCTAGTAAGTGTAAAAGATTAATAGAACAGATATAGAGAATGATAGATATGATAGAAATAGCAGCAGCAGTATTGATAGATATTAAGAGACAAAAATACTAGATATTGAAGTTAATTTAGGTTAAGAAGTTGTTTTTTTTAAATTATGATAAACTAGCATCTAGCTCTCAGGGATGTTTGAGAGTGCATGTGGGTGTATGTATAGAAGAGTTTAAAAAATAAATCTTTAAAAACTCATACAGATATTTTAAAATGTTGAGAGTAAGTAGAAAGGCAATTACATTCTCAACACATAGTAATTTTTTTTTTTTAAATTACATACATATATATATAATAGAATACTTTATGTCAGGGAATTAATTTTTTTTCATTTTTTAAAAAATAAATGAGGAAAAGTTACAATAATAAAAAAAAATAATTGAGTAGCCAATTCTTTAAATTTTTTTCATCTTCAATTTCTTCTGATTATATATAATTTTCTTTTTCCTTTGAAAAGTTCTCTCTTTACTACACTTCATGTATATGCATAAAAATGTCTATATATACATTAAAATGTCAGGAGAAAGAAAAAAAGAAAAAAAAGTGATTGTGAAGGCAGCAAACTTATGTTTTCCTCTCCAGCAACATGTGTAAAGGATAAGAATGTTTTTGTTTTTAATTATTAATTTTGAAGAGGCGAGAGGCTGATTACCAAGTCACTTGAGATTGACTGTCAGTAATTTAAGGTAGAGTTGGTGATTTAAAAGATTCAAGTTTTTTTTTAGTTATTATAGAAGTAGTAGAGAGTAAATTAAAAAAAAAAAAGGGGTGGATACAACCAAACACAATCACAGACACTTCACCCCAAGGGTTTGGTTTCTTCTTCCTCCTCCTCCTCCTCTTTTTTTTCTTTATATATATATATATTTTTTTTTTAATTGATTTTTTTTCCTCCAAGTTAGAGTTTTGCAAAAATATATACAAACCAAGATGGTTTGCAATTCCAATATTTTATTTTAATTTAAAAATTCTTTTTTTTCAAAACACTTGTTAATGCAAAAATAGGATGATGTATAAAATTACAGCTACACCTACCAGCCCAAAAATGATCAAACAGTAATCAGAACCACTGTGTTTTTCTCTCTCTCAAAATATGAAAAGCTATTAGGGCAGGGAAGGAAGGGGTTAAAAAAATAAAATAAAAAATAAAACACGCACCCACGCATACATACATTCAAAACAAAAACTCACAATAAAGTTTGAAACTTTGCTGTGAAAAGAGTGTGCACAGGATTTCTATTTTTCTCTCTCTCTTTTTTTTTTTTTTTTGGGTGGTAGAGACTTTTTTTTAACAGACGGACAGACAGTGTTGGCCAGTTCTTTTATGTATTATTTGCTCGCATACGCAAATACAGACCATACTTCTTTATAAACACCACAACATTTATCAATTATAAATGTTGGACTAGGAAGACCACAACACTTTCAGAACCAAGCATACATGCATACTAGTTGGGGCACCAGAATATTGCAAGGTCAATTGGGATGAAGGGAAGAAAAAAAAAAATGCAGACAAGGCAGCAACCATGAAAGATTCTGTCGGCTGAAGAACTAATGAAAAAATAATATCAAAACATTATGTAGGAGTTGCATGGGTGAAGAAAATCAACATAAATGAAAAAATTTTAAGATTTACCGTAGCACCACTGAAATCATAAAAGGGTACTTGGCACAGAACTGCTAAATTGAATCAAACTTATTAAAAGAATATGAACAGAGTTATTAAGGACCCAAAGCAGCTGGGGAAAATGGATTGAGATATTGAGGAAAAACATACAAACCCAGCTTAACATACATACACACTCAAAACTAGTTGGATAAATCCGGCGCTTATTTGGAGTACTTAATGCTAAGTAAGTAGGTAGCATGCACCAATCTCATAAAAGGACGTTAGTCTGGTACCCATTTAAATACTCAAGTAGAGCGAGGAAATCTTGAATCTATACCATTCCCTCCCAACAAAGATTAGAAAGTGAATACAAGGGACTGAAAGAGGATTTTACTATGAAATAAGTCATAGAACCAACAGTAGGTATTGGTAAGCATTGCTTAACCTTTTATCTTAGATATTGAAAGGTTTATGAAATGAAATGGCATTTAATGCTAATGAATTAATGAAATAAGTGTGCCAGGCCTATTCTAACCAATTCACTAGGTTATAAAGGAAAATGAATTCCAGGTCAGCTGTTTTTATGCATAGTGAAATTATGTAAAATATTAAAAATATAGTTGGGTATTTTGTCAAATAAAATTAATGTTGAAATGGAGACTTAATTTTAAATAAGTAAACTGCTTGTATTTACTCAAAAACCAGATGGATTGGAAAGTGATTTTTTGAGGGGAATCAAGTTATACATATTACTAGTTTTAATTAGTTTTTTCTTCCAGTAAAAACATTTGAAACTGTCCTCATTTCAAATATTGTCAAGAAATATTCTGGAAAATAATTTTCAGTAAATGAGAATAGTTCGGCACTGTCTTCAAATACATACTTTGAGATTTATCATATCTTAATCTTTATTACCAAATACCAAACTAGAAATCTAAGTCCATCTTTGACAAAACATTCAAAGATGCACAAGTGCTAAGAAACTTTGGTCATTGCCTAACAATAAAAAATATTAATAGAAAATGAGATAAGAAGCTAATAAAATAAAAGTTAAAAAACAGGCAGGATCTTGCATTTCAGGACATGAATTGACTTTTTCTTCAGTTAAATTGTTACTAGAAAGACCTGGCAATTTTCCATTTTTTTTAATAATTAAAATGAAGAAAAAAAAAAAAAAAAATCTTCCAGAAGTGCACCCTTATGCTCAGCTACCCAACCTTGTCTTACAGGGGTGGAAAGGAAAATAAAATATAAGTTTTAAGAGTTGCTTGCCTAGAAATTTGTTTTTACCCCTCCTACAACCCCTCAGCGTTGCATCATCCACGCTCTAAGCAGAGGGAGGGAAAAAAAGATCTTTGAAAGCTTTTTTCTTTTAATTTTTTAAAAAAATTGTTTATTTTTCAGCTTAGGAATTTTTCTTTTTCTTTCTTTAAGATGGATTTTTTTAAAAATTTTTTTTTTCTTTTTAAAACATTCATTTTAATTCCTGTTATTTTATATGTAAACATCAATTTCTTGTTCTTTGTTTAAATCCTTGGATTCAACAAGGCACTTATCAGCTATACCAAATTCACAATGGAAAATTTTAAGTGAGCCAGCAAACAACCGAGGACTGGTCTCTCTCTGTCTGTCTGTCCGCCCATATATTGTCTGTTAGTTGAATTGCTCAGCTCCTCCAGTGGTGGTAGAAGTAGTAAATGTGGTGGTGGTGGTGGTTGTTCTTGGTCATGTTTCTGCTATGATGCAGTGCAGACTGCTGTGATGACAGCTGCTGCTAGATGGCACTGCTGCTACGGCTGCGGCAGTCAGGACCCTCCCTCCCCCATTGTTATTTTTTACTTTTTTTTTTTAAATAATTTTTTTTTAAAAAGGTTTTCCATTTTTTTTTTCTTTTTTAAAATTTTTTGTTTATACTTTTTTTCATACTTCAAAAAAATTGTGGTAGAGAAATTCTTTCTTCCCTTTAAAGGGTCGACTTGGAAAATGATACACGCAAATGGTTGCTTTCACTCAATGGGAAGTTGTGAAGGCCCTAGAAAAACAAAAACAAAACAATTTCTAAAATTTGCAGGTCATTTTCAAAAGTTACAGAAAAAATAAAAATAAAATAAAGATTTGCACTTTCTATAAATTGTACAACTTATTTCTAAATGAACTTTAATTGAACCATAAAATAATTTTTGCAACACATTTACAGGCCTGTTTCGCTGTTCACGGCTCGTTATGACGGCTCCGCAAACAAATCTTCATTTGGTCAGGATTGAATGCGAGCAGGCTGAATGCCTGGCCAGCGCTTTAACCACTGACCCACCGGTCAACCTGCTGCCAAAAGGAAAAGCCTTTCTTCTAATTTGTTGATTTTCAGGAAGCTAAAAAGTTAATGAGATGCAACCAAAGACCAAGCTCCAAAAGAGAACAAATTGATATTTATCTTAGAGAAAGCCTTGAATTTTGTCTGGCTGCAAATGCATAAAGCAGTTGAAGTGATGGAGGAATTAGAAGGTCTACAAATGTAAAGAATCTTTTTAAATTTCGATTAAAATCTATTGAGGTTATAAATCTGGTGTGCAGATCCTTTTTTAAATTTTACACAATTGGTTTTGGAATTTCTTTAAATTTGAGATTTATCTTTGAAATGTGATAACAATGTACAAAAAGGTTAACAAAAGTGAATAAAACAGCTTTCAAAACTACATTTATAACAAAAGACAGACTTACAATAAGAGCTTTTACTGCCTCTTCAATGGATCCCATCTGAGTAAGAGCCATCTTCTTGTCTTTACTGCAATAGAAAATTACATTGTTTTTGTATATAAAATTTATGTTGAAATGGAGACTAAATTTAAGTAAACTGCTTGTATTTACTCAAACCAGATAGATAGGAAGGTGATTTTTTTTTATCAAGTTATATCTAATCATAAACAAATTTAGAGTTTAAGTTTTTGTTGAATTCTTGTTCGAGCATATTAACTGAGGTCATACTTTTTAGCCTTAGTTAATACGCTCTAATATATTTACAATTTTGGTGAATAAAAAGATATTTGTTCAAATTTTATCTTTAAACTGAATATTAAATGAAAACTTACGGGAAAAATTTGAATCCTTTCACTGTTCCATATTCAGTAAACATATCTTTCAGCTTTTCCTCTGGAATATTGGTTCTAAAAAGAAAGAAATTTCATATACTTTTTGAACACATTTGTGAAATAGTCAGAGTAAACTATTTTCGTAGTTAAATTGGTTTCCACCAACTGAATGCGTTTTAGGTGCACACTAAGGTTATTTTAAAAATTTTTTTTATTAAAGCGTAACAACCCATTATTATTTAGAACTGAGTTAAACTTTAACATGAAACATAAATTAGCTCTTTAATTTTTTCCAAGTTACTTTAGGAAATTTAGTAAGTATAAAATGTGAGAGGGTTAATGCTTTGGACTTTTGTGTAAAAAGTGGTCACCCATAAAAAAGGTATGTAATTAGGAATTAGTCAACCAAAGCCAAACTAGGAGCATGCAGGGATGAAATCTTGGCATTATTGTCTTTTACTGCAAATTTTAGATCATATACTTAACGATTTAAATAAATATTTTTTTCCTTATCACAAAACTTTGACAAAAAAAAAAACAAAAAAAAAAACTATGGACAGAAACGTTAAATAGCCCCAAAAGAGTTGTTTTTAGCCCCATAAACTCATGTTCAGAAATACATAATTTACATTTGGGACAATTTCTTCCACATATTGGCCAAGTTTCAAAAAAATAGATGAATCAAAAAGTCATTTCAGTCTGTTTTGGGGTGTTTTTGACTCATTTGTGACCACTGGGGACAGAGTGAGAATTTTTGCATTTTTTTTTCTATGCACATCTACATATAAATACAACTAGAGTAAAAATTTCAGAAAAATTGTCCGGACGCATGCCACTGAAAAACAATGGCCCCTCTCCATTAAATCGGAAGATCAAAAAATCTTGTTGACACTTGGGATTAATAGCATAACACTTCAAGAAACTTTAGTGAGCATCTTTCCTAAGAGATCTAACTAATCAAAACTGTGTCTGCACAGTAAGTTAAAAGATACTTGATTCCTCAAGATATTTACATGGTGAGCAGCACCAAGTTTGACACAAGGCCATTTTTTAAAAGGTGAATGCAATGGTTTGGACTGGGATTTGAATTTGCGCACTACGATACCAGAGCTTGATCTGCTAAAATTCTATAGTCAAATTTTTTTCTTTTGGTTTTATCTTGTAATAATTGAAAATTTAAATAAAGACAATATTTTTTAAATTCTCTAATAATTTAGGCCAGAATAAAAGATAGGTTTAAAATTGATATTAATTAATATTTTGTCAAAAGATTAATGAGAAATTACTTACGGAATGTTAGATAAATGTAAGACAGCTGAAGGAGGAAATATGTTTTGACAATTCTTAGAGCCAGGTCGCTTGAATCTGTGTAGGGGAGAATTTGTGTAGTCTCTTGTCAAACCGGAGTCCTGGTAAAATAGAAACACAAAATAGTCTTAGCATCAATTTATTCTAGAAGAATGTATTTTTTCTTTTTACCCATCTACCCTAGATTTAAATTATTGAAAATAAATATAAAATATACTATTACCTGCTGTCCCTCCTTAGGCATTTGCACCACGGTATGCTTAGAGGGTGCAATTCTGATCTGTTTCGAATACAGAGTCAGTTTATCCAAGTATGTTTTGGCTGTAAGAAAAAGAGAAATTAAAATATTTAATTTTAAGCAGGCAAATCGTTCTAATTCACAAACATTTCCAAAAATTTGACCAAATTAATTTTCCAAACAAATTCAGTAAAAAGACTTACCCAACTGAGCATGATGAGGTTCGGCCATTTGTACCAGAGCATTATCTTTCTTATTGAACAAGATTTTCACACGCTGCACATCACCATAGACACCTAAAGATCAAAATTTGAAAATGTTTAATTTTTTTTAATGAAAATATGGAGAGCTAAAAAAAAAAAAGACTATCTCATTAATCCATTTAAGTAAATTAAGTGGTAATAGTTGTAAATCTACATTCCATAGTTACTAAATGCAGTGTAAAAGAAAAACAGCTTCTTCGACCTGAATATGGTTGAATGGTTTTAAGTTAAAATACTCTGGAGGAAAAAAAAAGCAAATTATTTGTGGGTGAATATTTTAAAGGTTAACAACAATCTGATTAGTAAAATCCAGTTTTTGATCCTTACATTGTAGAACTTCTATTCAATTTGTATAAATCCCTGACCTTAGTTTAAAATAGAGGAAGAGGAAAAAAAAAAATAGAAAAAATGTTGAAGCTGGTAAGAGTTAGAATGTCTGAAGCCACCCACAACAAACAAGCAACATAACAAATAAAGCTCACTAGCATTTAAAAAAAAAAAAAAAAAGGATCAGAAATGTTATTTTAAATTATACTTAAAAAGTGTGAAGGTAAAAAGGGATAAGAAAAAGAAAAAAAAAACAAACAAAAAACCCAACTTTAATGTAATACAACACCATCAAAATAAATGCAATTGGAGTTGTACACACAAGATGGTGCATAAAGAAAAAGAAAATATATGTTCCAACACTTTCTGACGAAGCACCATGTGTAAGAAGATGAAGACATGCAGATTTTTTTAAGTTAAAGAATAATTGAGACAGATATATCACTAATTAAGTGATTGAATTAGAAGTACAGCATAAAATTAGGAAAGCTCAGAAAAAGATCTTTAATGATTAAAGGAGAGAAATTGGTCCAGATATAAAATTAAAATAGTGTGGAAGATGTAAGAGGACTTTAAAAGACTGGCTATCCAACATAACCTCACATCATGCAGGTTATAATTCAAAAATACATTTATAGGGAGAAAAGTTCAAGTAAATCTGACTGAATCTCAACTTTAATAATCAGGCAATAAGGAAATTCTTTATGTGGCTGCTGCTGATTAATTCATGGTAAAATGGTTTAAAAAAAAAAAAAAAAAAAATTAAGTGAAGAAAGGGAAGGAAAAAAAAAAGCATAAGTAGGAAAGTTGGCAAGTTTAAGAGAGATTCAGTCAGGGAAAGAAGAAAATAAAGCATTGGGAAATTATCACTTATTCCTAGGATCTACAAAATGTTACAAGAAATGAAATAAAAAGAGTGCTTAAAAAAAAAAAAAACATACCAAAAAGGGTAAAGAGAACATCGGGCGTGACCATCTATAGTCAGAGGAACAGGAATATAGCAGAGCGGAAGATAGGGTGAAATCATTGTCCGAGCGAGAGAGAGTCCACATGGAGAACACCAGCGTAGTAAGTTGGGACGGAAAAAAAAAAAAAAAAAAAAAAAAAAAGAGAAAGAAAAATTGGAAAAAGAAAAAAAAATCAGTGTTGTGAATTGATAACATGATTTATTTTTTTTCTAAAGTGTCAATGAAGAAAAACTCTGAAAAAGAGCAATTAAAACAATGAAAAGTCAAACAGTAAAGGCAGAATAGCAGATGTAGATTTGGGGAGTTAAGGATTAGTTGCAGTCACAAACTGAGATGGCTAGGGAGGAGGAGGAGGAAGAAGCAGTGGCTTCAATACTAGATGAAAGATAATGCTAGTAATAATAATAAACAGCAATAGAGTAATAGGATAAGGACAAGGTAGATAGCAACCTCTAACTATTAGTTTGCTTCACAACATGCTAATACAGAAGCATGCACAACACTAAATTGTAACTAATTGTACTGGGCTAAAATTAGATTTTTAGTTTGACATGTGTGAGTACAATGTTAAGATTATACAAGGGCATGTACGCACACTTTCCACTTTCAAATTTAATGACAGGGTATAAAAACTTCAAAATATATCAACATCGTTTGGAGAGTAAATTATATTTATAAAATTGGGAATATGAAAACGTAAACAAATTTTAAACAAGCAATGCTGAGAGAGAGAAAAAAAAGGGGGAGTGATGTCAGAGACTATTTTTTTTCTGGGAAAAAAAAACAAAAAAACAAAAAAAAAAAAAAACATGAGAGAAAATGGGCCAATATCAGCCCACTACACCGCCCTAATTTATTGATGGAGCCAAGGCAGCTAGTCAAAGAGATGTTTGGACAATCTTTAATTGCTTTAATAAAAGCTACACAGATCCCAGCAGATATTATAAAATAAGATGGGAGAGGAAATTGATTTTCAGTGACACAAGCCACAAACACAATTGCTACCTTGGTTTAAAGCAGTGTTGGTAAAGTTTTGTGTTGAAAAAAAAAAAAAAAATTTTACCTCTTCATCAAGGTTGGAAACCAGGAGGACACAATTACAAGCTTGTGTCTGCAATGGCATTCCAAGGCGTGCAGCTCCCATTCCTGCAGTTGCTAAACCAAAACCAGCCATTGGGACAGCTGAAAAGGAATATTATAAGTGACATTTTTCTTAAATGAAACATTTTATTGTATTTATATCTTTAAAAATTTATAATAAATACTAATAACTATTTAAAGAATTTAATGAAATTTTTTATTTCTTTTCAAATGCTCACTTTTTTTGGACTCTTAGCCAGTGTGCATTAGATTGAATAAAATTCTATAGAAAAATTAAATATTTAAGCGTTTAAGCATGCATTTTAGTAAAAGAAAACAGACAGGGTACCTCATTTTCATATTAAATATGGGAGGGGGGAAGAAAAAGAAATGAAGGTAGGAAATTTGACAAATAAGAGATAGCCTTAGTTTCTTAGGAGGAAAAGTGACCAATAATCGATTGGAGTTTGAAGTAAGAAAAATATCTTAAAGAAAAAAATCAGTTGGGAAAGTGGGAATAGACAAAAATATAAATGAACTGAATGTTTTATTTTAGTGCAAAACTTCAAATGTATTGACAAGGAAAACAGCGGATCAAATATATTTCAGTATTCAAAGCAATATTTTAACATGGAAATTAATCAGTAATCAGATAAAAATAAAAATAAAGTGAAAAGTTAACTTTTTCTAAAATTTTTATCTAAGTTTTGAAATAAATAATGAAGAAATTCAAGGACTTAATTCTGTACTTCAAAATTCACTTATTTAAATGAAAAAATAATTGGGTAGGAAAAAAGAGAATTGCTAAGTAGAAGTGTTAATCAAGAAGTGAAACTGAATATTGAGTAATTTTAGAGAAGAGTAATGAAAACTCATCTTTGAAATATAAAATTGTGTTAATTGAATCATTGCTGATAATAAAAATATTAAAACATCCAAGTTTTTAATAGATAAAAAGTTAAATTTAATTTGGTAGTAGCTTCTGAAAAAAAATTAAGTTTATGACATTGTACCATTTATATATATCAGGGATAATGAATAAAAAAAAGTTATAACTCATGTATAGCCAGTATATATACCCTTATATTAGCTTTACTAAATATATGAGCATTATCTTAACATTTAAGATATTCATAAACTAATTTTTGTAAAATGCTTTATATTAAGCCAGCTGAGGACGAAAACAAGTGTAGTTGGGTATGAGTGGGAGAGAGAATTCATTTTCTATTTCTAAACAGTCAAAGAAAAAAAACTTTTGATTAGCTAGAGAGCTTTATTAAATAATTTTTTTCAATTTTTTTTTTGAGAGAGAGAAGCTATGAAAATAAAATGGAGTAGAGTAACAAGTCGACTTACGAAGTTGAAAACTTCTTGCCAGATCATCTGAAGATTTGCCTGAAAAGGAGGAAGTCAAAGATAGTTTGAGTCATAAGGCAGTTGGTCTGTTAGTATGGCATATGCTAACAGTTTTAGGAAAGAATTTAAGACTTGTACAATGATAAAATGTTGAATAACTAAAGAATTGCTCATAGAAATTATATTTCTTAAATTTAATACTTTTGACTTGCAATAAAAAGTGAGAAAATTATTATAAAAGGTTATAGAAAAGATCTTAATTGTTCAATTTAACCAAAATGTTTACATGGTTTCTTAATTTAAAAATATTTTATTTTTCTATAGCAAGCCAACTTTGAAAAGCTTACATAAAAAAATATTTATTTGGATAATAGCAAAATTATATATTTAAAATATTAATCAAAATGATCAAATTCATGTTAAAAGCAAAGCAATAAATCTACCTTAGTAAAGAAATTTCTTAAGCAGAAGCAGTTTGTGCATTATTCCTCAGAAGCAAAAAAAGCAAAAGTATATAAAAAAACGCTATAAGGAATACTAACGAGTCTACTTCACATTTACCTTACTAATTTATATTTAGGTCAATTAAAAAGAAAAACAATTTTTTAGCATGCACAATGTAGGGTTTTCAAACTATTTCTTGCTATAAAGATCATAAGTAAAAATACAGGATTATTATTTTTTTTTTTTTAAATAAAAATGAATTAAAGAAAAAGAGGAAAAACATTTTGATAAGATTCAGAGAAGAGAGGAAGAATTTTAAGGAGGAAAAAATAGAAGCAAAGAGAAGCAAAGAATAGAAGGACTTACCTGGAGGCCCCACTCCTGGAGCTGAAGCAAGAGAAATGCACAAAGTCATAGTAATGGAGAATAGCAAAAAGTTACTTGAGCAAATTCACACATTTATGTATACAATGGTGTATATAATACATATATGTATATGTATAAAAATGCTCTGAAGTAGTTGTCTTAAGATAGCAAGAAATTATGAAGAAAAAAAAAATGTTTAAAAGACTCAAGGGTTTAAAACCTGTAAAGATAATAGTTTTAAGGACAAGGTCTATTGTAGACAGAAAAAGAACAGGAGAGACAAAGTAGGCAGCCTAATGTAGATGAAATCCAGGTCAAAACAAAAGTGAGTCCAGAGAGAAACATGCAGTAGTAGCAAGCATCGACATCAAGACACACAACAAATTTTGGTGGACAAATCTTATAAAATCCACAAAAGGGGATTAATATTTCCTTTTTAACCTATAATTCAACATCAGCAATAACAAACTAGCATGTTTCAAGCATTACTTATAAGTTGTCCATTATTTAGTTTTGTTTTGTGTATGAATGCCTAAGAACAGAAAAGTAAAAATGCTAGAAGTAGGTATAGATAAAGCAAAGCTAGATCCATGCTAATAGGTATACTAGATAACCAGGGTAGCTTTTCTTTTTCTTGAAAGTAATTTGGGGCTTGTGGAATAATTAAAATTTAATTAAAACAATTTTTTTTTTTTAATTACTAGAGGTAAAAAACAAAACAATACACACGCACACACAAATAGTTTTGTCTTTTACCACTATTTGATAAAAAGGGAAAAAAAATGACCGAGAGAATTTTTACTATCATTTTGTAGTAGTAGTAGTAATAGAAATAGTTGAAAGCATGCGTGATTAAAAATACCACCCTGGCTAGTCAAAATGGAAAATGCTACACTACCCGCAGTGCAGATCTGCATGTCAGCACCAATATACTGCTGACTGGTGTCAGAAAGCAGCGTACCTCCGGGTGCCGCACTGAATGTGGTTAGTGGGGCGGTTCCTAGGCCAGGCACTGCTGCAATTGGCGACGCCAACACACCGGGGGAACCTTGACACATTCATAAACAAGGAGCATGCGATTAATCCAACGCTTTACAAATGCTTTCACCAAAACTGAGAAGTGCATATGTTCCATCTAATCTCTTGGTCTCTCCATGGCAAGTGGAGCTTACATTTATTCTTCTGGCAGCAACAGACCATAAATTGAAAAATAAAAATAAAAATAAAGAAACAACATAGGTGCTATTTCTTAATATCAAGTTAATCAAATCTTAAACTTGGAAAGTCTGTCAGGAGGAGAAGTGAAGATCTGTTTTTAACAACCAGATATATAATTACAATTCAAATTTATTTAGGGTTAGCAAATGTGATCAGATGGAACATACGCATTCATTTTTTTTAAATTGTGAAAATATTTTTGATAACTTGAAAATATCTGATAACTTAGGTCAAATAAAATCATAAATTTATAATATGTATAAAAAAAACAAACAATAAAAAAGAAAACAAAATTTTAACACTTAAAATCATGCAACAAAAACCCAATGATTTTGTGTTTGTGATATTAACCATAGTGCATCAGTGGTTTGTTTATATTCACGTATATTTATGTGTCTGTAAAGTAAGAAATGTCAGAAATAATAGTGGTGAAAGAAGCTGTGAGCAGAGCAACCAAGCTATAGGTTGAATAAAAACAATTAAATTTGGCCATTAAATCGCACATAGGTGGACAAATAGCTGAGCCCACAACAAACAAGCCCCTTGGGTAGGGCATTCTTTACATCTAAATGTCATCTAGGAGAGGCACTTTTTTTTTTAGCAAAGGAACAGTTAAAAGCAGAATGGACACTGAAAAGAGGCAGACAAATAATGGAAAGAAAGACAAACAGAAAGAGAAAAACATTTACATGCTTTACATAGAATTCATTCACTCACACACCAACACAAGCAGATTAATTACTTACTGTTGAAGAATAAAAATGAAAATATGAACAAGGAAAGTAATGAAGAAGCAGAGGATAGTAAAGAAATCAAATATGACTAGTAAGAAACAGGTTTTCCCTTAAATCTTTAAATGGCTGCACTGTAGGATTTTATTTTAAATGTATTGTAAAATTTGTGAAAGCTGAGAAGTTTGTGTGTGTGTGCGCATTACTATTAGTTTATAAGCATCCCCCATATTTTAAATGTAAGCTCACAAAACAGTAATACCATTGTCATCTCTAGCCATTAATTTAAATTCTACATTTGTTTGTTGTTGTTTAATTGTATTTATGTGTGTTGTGATTAATAGTGTCTGGCTTCATGAGCCACTAATCTATATTCTTATTACAAAAAGATTGTGGCATACAGTTGTGCTATTTTACTCTAGTCCTAGTTGTTTTTTTTTTTTGTTTTTAAATCAATAGATACAGAAGATATGAAATTCTACCCAGAAGGTGCTAATTTTTGAAAAATCATTTTGGTATAGATAAAAAATGTTCAATTCAAGTATTTGCAATAGTTGGGTTGTAAATGATTAAATTAGTCTTTTTTGGTTAAGCCTTTTTAATTTTAAAAACCAGAGCAACTTTAAGTGGCCTAATTCTAAAACAAACTCACAAAATATTTAAGATACATAAGAGCCATTAACTCTTAAAGTAACTAATTCCAGATTATAATATCTTAATTACATATATGATGGTTCAAAATGGGATGCAAATTTAAAAAAAATATAATAAGACAAAACATAAAAACTTACCACCAAATGAAAGGGCTTGATCAACAGATACATCTCCAGTGGGTAGGTTAGGATTGGTGAAGTCTCTGCTCTTTTCATTATTATATTTTACATTGAGGCTGGTCAGCTTAGAGTAATCAATTCTCATAGTACAACAACCGTTATAAATATTTTGACCATCAAGAGTCTGAAAAAATTCGGAAAAAAAAAATTAAAGAAAAAAGAAAATTACCCGTATTGTTTGAAAAGTCAAATTTAAGAAAAACTTAATTAGAGTATCTTTTTTTTTTTCTCAAGAATTTAGTTATTACCTAGAAATATGTACTATTATGTAAAGGCACAGAAACTATTGAGTTTTACAAATTTAAGTAATAAAATACAAATTAATCTATTAGAAAATGATGAATGAACTTTATAGCATTTAAATGATTACATCTAAATACATTTTTTTTCTTTTAAATGATATAAAAAAATTTTTTTTACCATTCTGGCACTTCTTGCACTAACTGGGTCGCCAAACTGTAAAAGAGCTTGAAAGCTATCTGTAAAAGAAAAAACAAAAATAGAAATTAATTTCTATTTAACACAGAACACCACAAAATTATTTCAAATATTTATTAGGAAGATAAAACTTACTGTTTTTTGTAAATGTGATGATTTTCTGAATGTGTCCAAATTTACAAAATATCTATAAAAAAATAAAATAAATTACATTTTTTTCCTTTTCAATAGTTAAAGAATTATTTAAGTTAAAATGGAAAATTCATTTTTTTAAAAATCAAATCCTATACAGAGAAATAGAGAAAGAGAGAGAGAAATAGAGAAATAGAGAGAGAAATAGAGAAATAGAGAGAGAAATAGAGAAAGAGAGAGAGAAATAGAGAAAGAGAGAGAGAAATAGAGAAAGAGAGAGAGAAATAGAGAAAGAGAGAGATAGATAGAGAAATAGAGAAAGAGAGAGAGAGAGAGATAGATAGAGAGAGAGAAAGAGAGAGGCAACAAAACAACTTACCTGACAAAGAATGTCAATGTTAATCTGGAATAACATGTTATCAATGATAACTCTGAGAATAGTTTTAGCCATTTCATCAGGATTGCCCATGATAGCCTGTGCCGCTTGAAGAGCAGCCTGGGCATTTGTATTCTGAAAAACAAAGTCAAAATATTAAGTATTTATAACAACATTAAAAACTTGAAATTTTTATAAAGAGTTGGGAATTCCTTTCAAGGGTGAAAAATTTAGTGATTGCGTAATCTGCCTCATTGACTTAAAAGTTGCTGTACATACACATATAGGTCATAAGTACCAAGAATAGGTAGGGTTAAAATGATGTTTAAGAAGCTTATGAAGTGGATGGAAAAAAAACATCTTTGCTTTATAAGATAAAAAACTGTAACCATGAAAAAAACAAGTTTTATTGATAAAAAATTTAAGAAACATGGATGTATGGAGAGGAAAAAAAAAATCATTCTTTAAAGTTACATATATATAATCATTAAACAGAGGTTAAATATGAAAACTGTTCCCCCCCCCCCCCAGATTTTTTTATTTTTTAGAAACAATCCATTTTAAATACCTTTTATAGTTAGGAAATTAAAAGTTTCATTGATTAACTGTAAATAAATTTAATATAAAAATGCTATTCATGATAGGAGTTACTCATAGTGATTAAATATTTAAGAGATATTTGACAAAAACTAAAATACTTACTTGATAAGGGTTTTGGACATCAGTCTTTAATTCCTTATGGTTAGAAAACTGCACGTAGACATCTTTATTACGGATTTTGGGTTTTTCATTTGTATAATATAAAACCATTGATTCAGACTGTCTTTCATCAGCAAATTCCATAAAAGCCTAAGAGAAAAAAAACGTTTCAAACGTTAAAAATAAATCTTAAGAAATTTTAAAAGTGACAATTGGTTATAAAAATTCAATCTATCAATCAGGAGGCTTTGATTCAACTAAAAAGATGATATTCTTTGCAGAGACCCTTTATACGTTTCCCAGTTTTTTTGGGAAACATGAACTGATACAATTATTGAAAGTTAGGAGAGAGAGAGAGAGAAAAAAAAAAAAAAAGGGATTTTTTAATACAGAGAACTATTTTGGTAGATTTTTTTCTTCCAACATGTTACTAGATCAATTTTTGAAGGGCATGAATCTTCTGTTGAAAGTTACTGTTTGAACATAGGGTTTTCTTTATACCTCTACACAGGACATCCCAAAGAAATATGAAAGCTAAGTAAATCTGTATAATGATAGCTGAAGCCATTGCCAGAGTTTACCATTTATTCATTTAAGAGGATATTAGATTCAATTGAAGAGAAAATTTGAAGCAGTAAACTTATGATTTACCTGATTTTTTTGTTTAAGCAATAAAAAGTTTGTGATGTGTCCAAAAGGCATTCCCAAAGGAATGACATCTTGTTCAGCTGCCTCTCCTGGTAATCCACGAAGATGAACAACTTTAGATACAGGGGTGGTCTGGTTTTGTTCCAGTTTCACCTATAAAGTAAAGTTAAAAAAAAAAAAAAATGAAAGTCTATAAACATTTCAAAAATTATTTTTAATTAACTATAAAATAATAGTGTAATTTTAATATAGCAAATGAATTTCAAGTAATTTTGATTATCATGGTGAAACGAAATAGTTAAAAATTGTCACTACTTGATACAACTAAAGTGAAATTTCTAATAGAGAATAATTTGATTAAAATAATTCATAGGTAGTCATTTTACACTTTGAAAGCAAATTATACTTAACTTCTGCACTTCACAAAAATAATTTTGAGTTCAATATTTTAAATGTATAAGCAACATTGGTTAATATCAAAAATCTTAATACATGTAATTCATTCCATGACAGTGTTTAGTATTAGAGTTCTAACAGGATTTTTTCAATTAATTAGTTACTCTAATTTGCATAAAATTGTATACATTTTTTATTTATTTGAGGAGATACATGTTGAAAAATCAATTTTGTATTAAAATATTAACACATATAGTGCATTCATTTTTTAGACAATTTATAATAGACATAAATGTTTGTTTAAACACCATGAATAATATCAATAAAATATCAAAAACTATTTCAATATTTTCTTGAGAATAGAAAAATAATTTTAATTAAAAAAAAAAAAAATTCTGCTAATACTGTAAAAAAATTAAGGCCTATGAAATTTTAATTGATAAAACTGTTCCTTTATAAGACAAAGAGGTCTCCACAGAGAACCTGGACATGTAAATGGAGTTAAGAATTATTTTTTTTTATGTATAACTTTACTGATATTTCCCTTAGCTATATTATAATTAATAAAACAATCACAATAAGCAAATAATTTAATTACATCTTTAGGGCTGTGTGCCCGGCTGTGATGACAAATGATAATCAGCATGTAAGCAGCAACTACTTAAAATTGAAATCAAAATCACCAGTGTTAAGATATCATATCACTAGTGAATGAATTTAATGAGACAATATCTAGTTTTGGGCAGTTTAAGAAAGTCAACGTCTTGATATTCATGAAGACAACAATAATGACAATGTAATGAGATTGAAGAAAGAATACTTGAATTTATATTTGTTAGTTTAAAATTTGTTTAAATTATTTTATAAACTTATAATATCTAGTGATAATCAAGACAAAACCCCAGGAAAACTGCATAAATAACATTGATTTTACCCCCCCCACACCTCACAATCTAATTTAAAAAATACTTTAATGTGAAAGTAGCTAGCACATGCACATCAAGTGCATTGAACAAAAAACACCTCAATATATAATTAATTTTGTTGACAATTTGTTGTCCTCAGCTTTCATAGTTGTTTCACCAAGTTTCAGCCAACTGATCCAATTCAAAAAGAAATTAATACATTGATCAATAAAGATCAAAGAATTCCCAAAATAGTACAAAATATTATATTAGAAAAAAAAAAAAAAACACCTAAAGGAAATATAAAAAATGAGGTGAAAAGCAACCAATAATAATACCTTTTTGGCATCATTGTTCATCTCAGCGTTATCCACGTGGTGAGGGCTCATTCCAGTCCCGTTAGTAACCATTGGGCTGTGGGA
Organism: Idiosepius hallami; assembly: GCA_034780655.1. NCBI lineage: Eukaryota > Metazoa > Mollusca > Cephalopoda > Idiosepiidae > Idiosepius > Idiosepius hallami. The sequence goes on along the minus strand of JAUZSX010000002.1, from coordinate 811,277 downwards.
CATAAGTTCGTCCGATCCTCTCTGAAATCAAGTAAAGACAAAAATTGAAAAAAAAAATAAATAAAATAAATAAAAATGAGCAAGTGGTCAGCTTAATTATGTGTATGAACAAACAAATTGCCCCCCCCCATCAGTTCAAGTTATTTTTTTTTCAAGGGGTAGGAGGGTTAAGAGTGAAAGGAACTTGGATGGTAGCAGCAGCAGCAGGAATAAAAAGTCCTAAATTTGGGATAGATAGCCTCCATAAATAGTGACTATTTAAAGTCCAGCAAATGATATAACAATCAAAAATAAACTTAGCTAGTTGTTATCGAGTATCACCTCGAACTAGGTTGAATAAAATCTAAGAATAAAAACTAACATGATCCAACCACCCACTAACTGGCCGGCGGTCGGTGGACACCAGATTTTATTCAATCCATAATATTAGTGTGGATTGTTAAACATACTCCCACCCTTCTTTGCATATGTAATTATATGAAATTTAACAAATAAGATTAACAATTACTGCCAATTCTTAAATTAGTCAACTTTACAAGAATCAGGTTACGAAACAAAAACAATTAGGGGTCAGGACCTCTTCACTTCCCCTCTTTCACATCACGCAGTATCCCACACTCATAGTTATAAGGAAGATAAAAAAAAACAGTTCAGTGTTAGTGTTTCATTGTTCTGTAACCGGTTAGATTCGGAAGGATGGAGGGGGATTTGGTGAAAGGAAATCATTGAATTATTCGTAGCCATACACACACACAAAAAAAGTCAGAGAGTGACACTTGATTAGGATATCTTTTCATGTTCAGTTTTTTATTTTATTATTATTGCAAAAAAATAAGGAAGGAAGAGAGAAAGAAAGAAAAGCTGTAATAAGCTGCTGAATTATTAAAATTGACCGAGAGAACCAACATGAACGAAAATAAAGTGTTGTTCGACAGGAAGTTGTAAAAAGATTTTTTAAAAAAAGTGAACAGACAGAAGATTTATTTTATTATTTCTAAGAAACGAAAGTTTCTTTAATGGTTTTGTTTAGAATTTTATATATTTAGTTTTGATAAAATATCATTTAATTAAATTTAGATAGAACTCAATTTATAAAACTTAAGGGTACGTACGTCGGGGAACAATAGACAGAAATAAATACCTAGGAAATTGTTTTGTTAAGATTTTAGTCATGAACAAGCAGAATTTAAAACAGAAAACTTCAAAACTATAAATAATAATAGCACAAAAAAGGGGGGAAAAACAAAAGATACAGAAATGGAAAAGAAAGAAGCTGCCATTTTGACAAAGAAAGTGAGGAAAAAAATCTTTTTGATTTCTAACGTAAATGCTTGCCAGACATTTTTTTTTTAATTCAGGGTAGAAAGAAAAATGCATCTAAGAAAAAAAAAAGCGGTTTTAGATTGAAGAGAAAAATGGATGATCGTATATGACGTCGTTGTATGTAGAAATTAGAGAAAAAAAATAAATGAGGATGATGACCTATGGCAAATCGAGGGGGGGATACAACAAAAGATGAAAAACGAGTTAGTTTAAACTCATAGGAATCAAGCAGCTTACCTAAAAATGTTTTAACTACCCTACTTTCCAAGTGGTTAAAAATGGAAAAAAGGGGGCTATTTTTTTTCTTTAGGAAGAAAGACGATACAATAAAATCCTAGCAGCTTGAAGAAAAGTAGGGAAAAAAAGAGGGGAGAAGGAGGAGTAGGAAAAAAGGCGAACAACGAATTTTAGTAGAAAAAGTAAGGAAAAGTAGTAGTAATAGTAGCAGTGAAGGATGGAAGCAGCAGCAGTAACGAAGAGAAAGGAGGAGGGTGAGGAGTAGTAAGAGAAGAACCAAGTAGAATTAGAAAGGAGGAGGAGAAAAGGCAAAAAAAAAAAAAACTAAAGAGAAAGCGATAAACACCCGAGAAAGGACTTTTTTTTATTTTTCAAAAAGTCTGATTTTTCTTTGTATTTAGTTTAACTGTCCCAAATAGTGAGTCATGGATGAATGACTAAGCTATATAGACTTTAGTTTTATATCTACATTGTTGAGTTATAATACAAGGTTTTTTTTTCCCTTTCTTCATTTAGTGAATAGGCTAAAATATATAAATCTCCTCCAGCTCGGGATAAGAAAGGCTAATTGAATGCTAAGAAGGGGGCATCCATCATTTGTACGATAGCCATATTGAAGACAATCTCCCTCCATGGCAGCCATAACAACAGACTGACTGAAGTAAAGCAGTAAGCTTTTCCAGCTCTTCCTTCCTTTCCTAGCTAACTGGTTGGCTAGGAAAGAGAAAGCGGGCAACCAACCACCAAGGCAAGCCATCAAGTAGGCTTTGCTTTACTTTAAACATTTTACTTTTTTACAGCCATAATAGCAAAATCATCAATAACAACTTCACGCTCCCTATAACAAAACAGACATAACCGAAGTAATGTTTGTGGTAAATAACTTTTAGACTAAAAATTAAAAACTAGACTATAAATCTACGAAGTAAAAAATTATTCAAAGTGACTTCAGCGGTTGTATGTGTCCATTTAATAAGAGGGAAAAATTAAACTTAGCATTTTTATATTCGATAAACCGTTTATAGATCATTGCAAGGAGTGTAGTGTCGTGTGCGTGCGCAGCCCGCAGCAGTTTTATATAAAGAATTTGAACTTAGTTATAAACTTTTCATTATGCCAGATGAACAATAAAATCCAATCGTTTAAAAGCCTCTCCTTAATTTTAAGAGCTGGCACAAATTTAACTAATAATGATTTTATATTGAACCAAGTTACTGAGAATGATTTCTATTCCACCGAAAGTAGATATTCAATGGAATAAAGGAAAAAGCACGCGGCCCCAGGGAATTAATGACATTTAAAAGGCTATGATGATGAATAATGACTTCTGATAGTGTGTTTTTTTTTTTCTTTTTTTACTACAGAGGGGATGATCAACAGCAAGCATTAAAAATGTCATAATTCTAATTAACAGACAAATGGGAAAATGAATATAAGTTTGAAGGGGATCATTAATTACATTTTCTTCGTTTCTTAGAGAAAAAAATGGTGAAAGTTAAAAAGGTCATTTAATTTTAATATTGTTAGGGTATGACTTAAAAAAAAAAGTCTTATTTAATCTTTGTTACTTTTCGGCAGGACGCAAACACTTTTGCAAAAATTGGAAAGAGTTTTAGAAAAAGTTTATTTTGGATTAAATGAAGAAAAATCAATATATATATATATTTAAGAAATTGAGTGATCTCCCTTGGTAACCAATAGAAAAGAATTTATTTGTATAAAGTAAATTAAACATTAAAAATAAATTTACACATTTGTAAAAGTGATCGCACGCACGTGTGCCGTGTTTGCTGCTCCATAAGGGATGAAAAACTAATATAAATGAACAAAGCAAGTCTACTATAAAGAGTATGTAGAGGAGGAACAGAATGAATGGAAAGGTAAAGTTTTCTTTCGGCTGGCGGGTCACTTTGTGATTAAATAAAAAGAAATTGAATAGGATAGGGAGAAATAAAAAGTAGAGACTAAACATAGGTGGGGTGTGGGCAGTGCATTGTATCAGCTGCAACACGCTGCCTATTGTTTCCGTTCATTCACCATATGGGCAGAGAGTGGAGACAGGAACAGCTGTGGCAAATACCCCTCCTTATCTTCAACATTTTCAATATTCAGAAACAATAGGTTCTTTTTCAATAGTCTAACAATAATACCAATCAAACTTTCAAAGAACGGCTTAATTACTGTAGCAAAGTAAAGGAAATTAATTTATTTTTTGGTTGGTGCTATGTTTTTAAATTATCTACAAAAGCTTTGAATTTTAGAGAGAAAATTTTGAAAAAAAAAAATTTTTTTTTAAATTCCTAAACTACAACTAATCATTTATAATTTTCCGAGGAAAAAAATCATAAAGCTTGAAGTTTTTGTTGATTGAAGTTACTTTCTCGAGTTACTTCCCTTACATATATTAGAAAGTGTCAGTTCAGCAACTATAGCTAGCCAAAATATAGAAAAACTTATTTGAATAGAATTAAAATAGTTTTTAAAACCAATTGAAATAAAAAAGGGGGGAGTTCGGGCTTTGAACTATTTAATACAATTAAATTAGAAACACCTTGTTAAAAAAAACAAAAAAACGCAGCCCTTAAAAACATACTATCCTTCATTAGATGTCCGCGCGCATATTACATGGAAAAAAATGCGTGTGCGTATAAAAATTGTGACGATATGCAATGATTAATTTCTTTTTTGGTGTATGTATACGAAAACAAAAATTATCAATTTAAAAAAAAAAGTATGTACATCAACACAACTTAAAACATTAAAACACCCATAATTGAAATAAACATATTTAAAAATAATTCGATGTCGAACGAACACTTATACGCGCACGTGTTTAAAACATAACTTATAAAAGTCGCAGAAAGAAAAAGGGAGAGGATGGGAGTTTGATTGGTAATAAATAACAGGTTTCTTTAACATTTAATATTGATTTTAAAGGCCCCAAACAGCTTACTAGTCAGCAAATGCACAAATAAAAGAGCAGAAAACTGACTGAACGAAAACTTAACCAATTAACAAAGTTATTGGTTCGTTCGTTCGTTGTTGTTGCAGCGACACACGCATACACACGAGGTAACAGTTAATCATTTGACAAAAGTAAAAAAAATATTATGAACATTGATTAAACTTACCTTTCTACTGATTGGAAAAATTTGTTCAGTTCCAAATTGTAATGGTAAAATAATATCACTGGGGGGAGGTGGAGGTGGTTGAACGGGTGGTAATGTTGGCACAGTGGGCACATGTATTGGAGGTTGGTTATAAGTTGGATACCAGCATAAATACATTTCAGGAGATTAAAACTAGTTTGTAATCATGCTACGATGGATAAGGCCAGCAAGTATTTTAGGTAGAAATCAACAAATAAGCTGTGGGCAGCGGCGGCAGCAGTAGCAGCAGCACGGACTGACAACGCGCCGAGACTCAGACTGACTACGAATCTGTCACCAGACCTGTCCTATTAAAAAGCATACAGAACTTATTTCCCCCTCACTCAGTCGTCGTACAATTCAGTGAGAGGCAGTTGCTTAGCCTTAGGATGACACTAGCTAACGCTACTAGAAGCTTCTTCTTTAACTAAAAAACACAATTGCCCGTTTGCATTTGTAAAAAAGCTTACATTTCCAGCAAAGACTGTCGTCAACTAGGGAATAGTATTTTTTTTTTTTTTTAAATATTTACAACAGTTTTTATAGAGCAAGACCGGACCCGTTAACAGAAACACGAAGAATGCGAAGGTTACAAGGCAGAATGAGGAGAGGGGAAGGAATCGAGGAGAAAGCTACCAGAGCAACTAGTGTGTCCCATCCAATAATTGGTCAAGCATGTTACTAGCTGACAAAGGGAAATGTCAAAGGTTATCAGTTTTTTTTTCTATGTCACACATGGCTTGCTTTCATTCAAAATTTCATTTAGTGGAGTGGGAGAGAAGAAGAAGCACTTCAACCACCCCTGACAGACTGCGTTTCTAAAGATTTTTAGGCGGGAAAAAGTACAAGGGGCTGGGCTTAAAAAACAAACAGAAAAAAAAGCCTTTTTTTTTTTGCATTCAAATATTACTACTCCTACTCAACCGACAAACCTATCAAGCATAAATGAATTTTTTTTTTTTTAACAGTGTTAGAGAGGGGGAGATATTGAACTGAGGAGTTGATGCATTTTTTTTAAATGAATAAAAGCTCGGCAACTAATTAAGTGTTATAATATGAGTATATTGTTAACATCAGAACATTCAAGTTGTTTGATTGGTTTTTGAATAAAAAAAAGTTAGAACAGAAATAAAGAACTGTATGAAAAATATAACACTAATTACAAAAGATTGTAAATGAACCTATTGAAGAAATGTTAAGTTAACATTTCTTTGAAAAAAATTCTAGAACACAATGAATGAATATTGAACAGTTAACAATATTCTTTGAAGACAGATGGGTGGGAGAGGATTTTTTATTTCTTCTTTCCTATTCACATCTGCTTTTCTTTTAAAATTAATTTTTTTTTTTTGACAATAGCAGAAATTGGCAAGAACGCTTTAATGAACAAAAAGCATTGGGCACTAATGAAATTAAAGATTAAAAAAAAAAACAAAAACAAAAAAACTTTTGCATAAAAAAAATCAGAAAATAGAGAAATCTTGAAATAACAGTAGCATTATGACCATTTCTTAGTAATTGGGAGTAAAAAGCAATTTCTTGGACAAAAAACTCATTAAGAAAAAATTGTCAAAAAGTTTTCATAAATTTAATAAATCTAATTTAAAAAAAAAAAAGACCTAGGTTCACTTTCGAATGAAGGTATATGACAGTTTTTTGAAATGCTAAAAATTTAATTGGACCCTAACTTATCGAAATTATTACCAAGTAATCACTCAGAACATTAGGGTCAATATATTGGTGTTTATTATTTTGCCTTATGTCATCATTAGAGTTAAAAATATTAGCATTGACATTTTTTTTGAAAGTCTAAAGGTAATATTCAGAATACCCCCCCCCAAATAGTTTGGAAAATATATTTTTTAATAAAAATCTGAGGATTACTTAGGAAAAAAAGAAAATATAATATACATATATATATGGTCCTGGTCAGTTGTCCTCCCATAACGTGTCCCCCTCTATTAACGTTAAGCTATAAAAACTTAAAAAACAAAAACTTTTGAACAAAGCAGATATCTTTATCATAACTGTTTAAAAATGTGAACTTAACTAACCGCTTAAAAATGCCCACCCTCCATCATACAAAAAAAAAGTTGTTTTTTTTTCAAATAATATAAATAATTAAAGCAAGTCTACAAAAAGAAAGTAAAAACAGCAGAGTTTAATGTAAAATTAGTGGCTATGTAAGCCCCACCCTTAATAGCAGCCAGGGAGGAGGGCAGGGTAAACTCCTACCATCTCTACCCATTTGAAAAATGAGAAGTTGGTTCCATCTAGCAGAAAAAAGGGAAATGAGACAGTAAAAGAGCTAGCTAGCTAGCTACTGGGTTCATTCCACCACACCATTTCCTCTGGAAGCTTCTCTACCCCAGTTCCTCACAGACTTTTTTTCTGATATTTATTTACAACCTCACCCTCCATCGCAATTTTACTGTGCTAACAACCATTGCAGCACTAATGATAGCAATTACATACAATATTAGGAATTGTTAAGGTGACATTTAAAAAGAGAGAGATGCTGATTTCACTGTCTAATATCTCCCTCCAGTGTCAGGCCAGGCCAAGCAGACTAGCATAAATGGAACACTTTGCTAGCTTGAAAAGATAGGTTGACATTTTCCAATATTCAGTGGCTTGGGAGGAGGGAGGCGAGGCAGCGATTTGGGGGCAAGATACAAGAAGCACTGTGGATCAACAAAATCCCTAAAGTATTCAGGCCAAAATACCAACTCAGTGGGAAAAAAATTAATGAGAATGAATTAAATGAAGACAACTAGTCCCACACACTGCAGTACCAATAAACAACAACTTTTTAGAAGTCCTGCTATTGCTCATTATATATTCATTTAATAAAGTCTTACCCAACAAGGGATTTATAACTTTTTTTGTCTATCTAATAAATTTCATTTCTCTTGAAAGCTACTAGACTGATTTTATAATACTGTGAAGAAAGCATGAGAGAGAGAGAGAGAAAGAGAAAAAACACTTGCAAGCAGGAATCTGGTGATAAGTGATAAGCAAAACAATTTGACAGGGATTGTTCCTAGTCCTGTTCGTATCTTACAATAAACATTTGTTTGTTAGATTTAGAGATACTTAAAATTCACTTATCCTACAATATAATAAATGTATTCTTATAGGTTTGGTAAAAAGTGACAAGACTGGTTATAGATTATTAAATAAAAACTACTTTAAGTTTCACACCATATTGTAAATGAAATAATAGTTTAGTTCTTTTATTAAAATATAATATGCAAAAAGTAGTTTAACATTTAAAAATAAGAATTTTAAATTTAAGCATCAAGAAAATTTCTAAATATCTAAAAAAGTATTAAAAACAGTGAGAGAGAAAGAGAGAAGAAGGGGAAAGAGAGAGACGAGGGAGAAAGAGAGAGGCAAGAGGGAGAAAGAGAGAGGCAAGAGGGAGAAAGAGAGAGGCAAGAGGGAGAAAGAGAGAGGCAAGAGAGAGAAAGAGAGACAGGCATTAAATAAAAATATTTATTTGTCAAAAGGTCAACTAAAATCAAATTTGTAGAGCCATGCTTAAGAGCCAGGTTTCTCTGTAATGAAATTTATTGCTAAATCCTTCATCCTAAATATTAAAATAATGGATTTCCTTTTTTATATATTTTATAAAATTA
>JAUZSX010000002.1:728304-742517 GCA_034780655.1 Idiosepius hallami | reverse complement strand
CTCTTCTTCGTCTTACATCTTCTTCTCTATTCTTCTTCTTCTTCCTCTTCTTCTTCGTCCTCCTCTTCTTCTTCTTCTTCTTCTTCTTCTTCTTCTTCTTCTTCTCCTTCTTCTTTTTTTCTTCTTCTTCTTCTTCTTCTTATTCTTTAATATGTATATAATAAAGTATTTCAAACTGATATCTAAATTACAAATAATCCACTTTTCAATAATTATTATCGAATAATAACCCTTGAAAATGATGTCAGTCAGGAAAGTAGCTTAAGGGTTTTTTTTTTATTGGTTTATTTAAGAATCATTTTTTTACATTCAAGTTTTTATTGTGTTTCGATCTGATTTGGTTGGTTTTTTTGTTTTCTTTTAAATAATATATTTATAATTTTAAATGTGAATATATATATATATATATATCTATAAAATATACTTATAGAATAGTATGAATCAATACTTGAACATATTTAATGTATGTGTCATATATTTTGCATGATCCACTTTTTTTTACACACACTTTCACACACACACAAATTTCTTTTAAAAGATAAATACTAACACACACTCGTACACATATATATAATGTGTGTGTGTGTGTGTATTCACATACCCCTACATACATACTCTTGCATGTGTGCACACACACATGTAAATATATACATCCTCAAACACACACACACACACATATATATATACATACATATATATATGTGTGTGTCTATGTCTATTCACATACCCCTAGATACATACTCTTGCATGTATGCATACACACATACATGTAAATATATTCATCCTCATACACACACATACACATATATATATATAATTTTGTGTGTGTGTATTCAGATACCCCTACATACATACTTTTGCATGTGTGCACACACACATGTAATTTTATACACACTCTCAGACACACACACACACATATATATATATATATATATATATATATATATATATGTTTGTATTTATCTTTTAAAAGAAATATTCTGTCTGCATCTGTGCACATGTCTAGGCTTCTATTTGAATTCAACTCTTGTTTTCTCTGTAAAATAATTTGTTGTTGAGGAAGATTCTTTATTTTATCGTTTTTTTTTTCTTTTCTTTTTATCTTTTTTTCGTTTTAGTATAATAAGAATTCTAGGTTATTTCAAGAAAAATGGCTGGCAGCAGCAGCAGAACCATTTCAAATTGATTATTGTAAATCTGAAGAAAGGTGTTTTCAAGCATTTCTTGTTCAGTAAATCCTGCAGTTGATTTTATAGACCCATTTATGAATAATAAAAACATAAGCATCAATGTAGTTACATCTGATTGTTAACAAAATGTAGAAGTGCATTCTACTCATGGAAGTTAACAAAAAATATTCATTTCTAGACTCACCAAACCAAATCTTATTTCTGTCTTTAACATTCATTTTATGACAAATTTAAATCATCATTTTTTTAATCTTGGCAAATGAATTCTTTTTTTTTAATCTGAGAAAAGTTCATAAATGTTCTAAAAAGTTTATATTATTTGAGAAGAATCTTATATTCAAACAGCAAAAATATTATTATTTTCAAGTAGGGGATATATTGATTAGTTTCAACTTCATTTATTTTTAGCATTATAAATCTAAAACTAGATTTTTCTTTAGAATTTGATTAGGGTGTAATCATGTGTTAAATTATAACTAAATCGATTATTAATTTTGAATAGATATACACTAGTCCTCTATTATAATGAGGCATATTGTATTTTTGGATGTAAAGCAATTGGTGTGTGATGGATCCTAATTACTATTTATTATTATTCACAATTTTAAAAAGGAAATATACGCACATAAATTGATAAGTTATTTTCTATCATTAAATAAACATTAAGTTAATTCTAAATTTCATTATTTTATAATAAAAAAAAATTTAATAATTTTTCAAAAAAAATCTTAGGTCTATCAAATACTTTTATTCAAGCATTGGATCATCTTTTTGGATGAACAAATAGTCAAAATCTAAAACACATTTTTTTAGGCACAAAACTAAAAAATCCACATAAAAAGAATTGTTTTTAAGCTTCATTTGAGCATTGAATAAAAAAATATAATAATGAGTAGTTTTTTATTTTTTTATAAAGTGAGAATGTATTGAATATAAAAGATAATTTTGTATTGAGTTTTAGTTCAGTTATTTTTCTGCTTCTGGCAGGATTTGATTTTTTTCTTTTTTTTTCCTTCTTTTCTTCAAAAATAAAAAGAAATTGCATTTCCCTTTTCATTTGTTTATAATTTCTTTCTTTTTTTATTTTAATTTCTCATTTTTTTTTCTTATTCTTTTTTCTGCCATTTTTTCATTTTTCTTTTTCAATTTTCTTCTCTATCTTTTTCTACTTCATTCTTCATTGTCTCCCATTCTTACTCTTCTTATTATTTTTTTTATTTATTGGTTTTTTTTTCATTATTTTTTTCACTTTCTTTTCTTTCACAAATTTTTTTCTTCTTTTCTTTCTATTTTTTTTTTCTTCTTTCCATCTTTTTCTCCATTTTTTATTTTATTTCTTTGCTTTTTCTATTGTTTATAATTTTTCATTATTCAAAATAATCAAATATTAATTGAGGAAAATATTTATGAAAATATTTATGAATAAACCTATTTGCAGTTGGAGAATGGCTTGATCCATAACATGAGATAAATAATTTATTAATTTTTTGAAATTTTTTTTAAGTTCAAATTATTGTAAAAATTCAATTTAATTCTCGAGAATTTTGGCTTTTATTCTTCTGTTATAAATAATAATTAATGGATTTAGAAAATAATGACACTTTTTAAAAATTCACTTTATTTTCTAAGTTGGTTTTTAATTTGGTAGATCTTATCTAGATATTGTTAATCAAGATTAACAAGAGATCTAAGTAAACCTTTTTTTAATATAATCATGCACACACATGGACAATGATCCAGGCAGGCAGAGAGTAAGCTGAAATTGGAAGGTTTACTTACTTTTCAAAAGATGTTAGGTTTGGCCTCTAGCTCTTCCAAATTTCTACAACAAGGAGTCTTTCTATCCTGCTTGTCTCCTGAAAATAAAAGATAGGATTAAATGAAGACCAGGCGCGTTGTTCTAATAGCTTTATTTCATGGCTATCTTCTCCGTTGTGAATCGTGACTTCCCTCTGTCTATATTTTACCACGCCATCCCTTTTATATTCTTCAATCCTTGAAACCAACCTATCAGCCCCGAGGTTTACCAAACCAGATCCTACCTATAACAACATTACATTTTTATTTTTACTTAACCATCAAACATCTTAAAAAATGACTATTATTTTCATCCTCACGGCTCTACGGACAAATTCAATTTTAGTTTATTTTTTACTTGCCAAAAAGAAAAGTTACTAACTTCTGCAAAACCCATGAAATGATATTTCACTCTAATTTTATACTTATATAAATCAATAATTCAAAACTTAGTTACATTTTAAAAAGTATAATTCATTTTACTTTGAACTACTTTTTCTTCTGCATAAAATTTTGTTGAATTTTTTCAGATATTTTCTAAACAACCTTGTTTTAAAAAAAAGTAGAGTCTATTTTTTTATTTTCTATTAAACTTTTTGTTATTTAAATAGTTTGCCTTTTCTTGTTTAATTGAAAAAAAAATAATAGTATTGTTAAAGACACCCCCATATGAAATAATGGACGACTCCATTTGTCACTTCCGTCCACTACATCACTTGTGTGATGATGTCACTTCCGGTATTGTCGACTGCCATCCAGGCAGTCTGGAATAGTCATACGACCAGGAAGGTCATGATTGACTCCTTGTTGTATATTTCTAAATACACATTTCTACCTGTTCCTGTGTCTTATGTGTTTTCTTATTTCCTACTAATACTTCTCAGCTCGGGGACACCACAAAGTGCCACCATAACACCTGTTCCTGTATCTTATTTCCTACTAATGCCACTCGACTGGGAGATGCCACAAAAGTGCCATAAGTAAAAAAAAAAATTTTTTCACTCAGTATTTGAAAGGTTGTCAGTAAAAAAAAAAGGGTCATCAAATAATAAATGTTTTATTATTTTTAGTCGGCACTTGGAAAAATCACTTTCAAATGTGAGAGTTTCACTAACCAGGGTCCTTAGGGGGAAAAAACTGTGATGATGTAAATGTGAGTTTATTCAATCTTTAAAAATTTAGTCTGTATTTTAAAAATGTATCAAGACTAGATAAAAATAAGTTATTGGAAACAGGAAATATTGGTTCGTCTATCGGAACTTTGTGCAATACGTTCTAATGGAAAGAGAAGGAAATGAATTGAGGTATTTGCAGACTTATTCATTCCAACTTGCAGCCAATGCATGACATTGCAGTTTTCTATTTCTAAAATGGAGTTCTTGGATTTTATAAAACTTTTCAGCAATAAATGAAAAAGAAGACATTTTTAGAAATAAGAAATATTTTCTATGGTGACCCAGAAAAATTGACCATCAATTGTAAAAAGTTATATTGAAATAGATAATTCTGGAAAAATATTTCTTTGTTTTTTGTGTTTTTTTTTTTTTAATTTCATCTTGGTTAATTTAAAAATCATTCAAAACTCATTCACATTTTATAATCAAATACGTCCTTCATCGATCACACCATCAGCAAAATCCCACATTTGATCAATGGGCAAACCTTACTTAAAATAATTCCAAATGATAAAAGCTTGGTATTTAGAATTTTCATGGTTCGTTACATTCACTTATAAACTACTTGTTTAAAAAAGACAGGAATCCCATTTATTTTCTCTAGTTATGGGCTAATTGTACCCCAACCATTACTATAGCATTGTTTAATAATAATTGCAATACATGAACAATTGTTCATGTATTATTATTATTGTTATTATCATTATTTTGTTTAAGCTTTTTGATTCTAAAGCGAACATAGGGCTTGAAATGGCATTCTTTTAATGAACCCAGTTCTGACTGGTCCTTTCTACGTTGGCTCATGTCATTCCAGCAACCTTGGTCTTGGCCTTAATGGTCAGTACTTAGATATGTGACTTTTTAGGTACAACTAAGTACCATATCTTGCGCTAGGATGTGGAAAGACCCAAGTTAGTGTCTGGATGTGCAGTTAAAAGACTGGGGAATAAAAATATTCAATAATAGTAAAAAATAATTGGGAAAACTATGTATCTTGCATAACATATCGAGGGTTATGGTATGATAACATTCAATGACTTAAAATGTTTTGCAGTATTAATTAGTTTTGCTTGCTTACTGACTGTCAGTTAAGATTTGATAACTGATTTTCAATTCAATAATAATAATAATAATAATAATAATAATAATAATAATAATAAACATTAGCTGATGATTAAAAAATAAAATAACTTTTTTTTTCTTTATTTGATTTTTTGTATCAAGTACAAGAGATCAATTTTAATTTCCAAAATATGTCGGGAGATTCTTAGTCTGAAATCAGAAGTAACTAATAAGACTCAAGTCTGGGAAATTTGATTTTAATTTAATTTGACATCACAAAGAACTTTGAAGCCGATATATTCTGACTCTAAGCACATGAGAGAGAGAGAGAGAGAGAGAGAGAGAGGAAGAAAGAGAGAGAGAGAGAGAGAGAGAGATAGAGATAGGTAGTTAGATAAAGAGAAAGAAAGATATGGTGGTGTTGGTGGAGATGTTTTGCTGCAACCTTCATTTTTATCAAGCTGTCAGCCAATGTGCAGACTGCATTATTCAATCTGTTTTGAAACAATCGGGTCAACTAGAAAAAAAAGGATGAATTTTTTTTACTTGATGTGTTTGGTCATGTTTTCAACAATTATTTATTGGATTGGGGGGAGGGGGCATTTGCACTGGGAGGGGGGAATCAAACTTAATTTAATGACTTTTCATGAAAAGAATAACTTTATTTATTTATTTATTTATTTCTTACTTAAATGAAAATATTTCTACTTCTTTTTTGTTTAAATGTTTTATGGTCTTGTAGAGCTTTTGTGGTTCCGGTTAGGAATTCTTTGATTTAACCAAGAATGTTTTGAGCATCAAATTTAAAGAAAACTTTTAAATTAAAAAACTTCTTGATCATTAACTTACATAAACTATAAAATGGGGCAATTGTGAATGCTTTTCCCAAGATTATTGGTCTAAACGGAACAACTGGGTTTTGAACTGACGTACTCCCATTTGGAAGTTTGGTAACCTTCTCCAAGTGGACTTCCCCAAAAGTTGCCCAGATTTCAAATCCAAATAAATCAATCATGAAAATGGTAGATCAAAATTATTGTTGGCTTCAGCATTTGTTGCACAAATTAAATGACAATGGCTGCGCATAGAGCAAAGTTGGACCAATGCTAAAAAACTCGGGCTCTCTCGAATCGTAGTACGCAAGTTCAAATCCCAGTCAAGACCATTGTATCTACCTTCAGTTGCCTCGGGCAGATGGTGCTCGTTAACTCGGAAGAGTAGCTCATCTAGGTGAAGGGTAACACCGAATGTTAAAATCCTGAGTAAGAGCACGTAAAAATGGCCTTGTACCAAATTTGGGTTGGTGCTCACCAAGTAAATATAATATATATATATATGCACCGTGCTCGTTGGCTGTTGCCACCTAAAAAGAGGGTACATCCATTTTTTGAAAAGTCTTGTTTTTAATCCTTGAGGAAGACTAACCCCCCTTCTCACCAAACAAAGCTGTTGGGGGAACCAGTTTAATTGTTGGTGGCCCAACCATATAGTAGCAGGTAGTATTGGGTTATATAGTACCAGTAGCATATGACATGACCTGACACATCATATATATATATGTGTGTGTGTATGTGTATGTGTGTGTGTGTTAGTGTGTTTGTGTGATCAACTTAAAACTTTAAAAAAAACTCTTTAAAATCCAGCATGTTTGGTGTATCATCCTGAATATCAAGTTGGGTCACTTTTTTTTCATGTGCAAATATTTGCTCATCTTAAACCTAAAATTTCAAATAAAAAATCTCATCCACAAATCTACAAGGGTTGTTCCAAAAGTTATTTTAGATTTAATAAAATAAATGTGTTTTTTTAAAGCTATTTTTGTAAAAGTTGAAGAGCTTTGAAGATAGGAGAGTTACCATTAAAACAAGCAACCTTTTGTATTCCAGAATTTATTTTTCTACATAGTCACCACCATACTCAATGCACTTTTGGCAGCAAAGAATAAGGTGATCTCTTTTCATTTTTGCTCTTTGTCACTCACTTCTGTGTCTCCAGCCTGAAGTCAATGAAGCCATCTCCTAACTGAACTGAAATAAACATTCAACAGGCTCTGATGCATTTTGATTGGTTCATTTTTTTTTCTGCAAGGAGGAATTCAATGTGTTATAATCTCTTGGGTTATTTCTAAAAAAATCATATTTAAATTTGAGTAATAGATAATATTGTCCCAATTCTGCTCTCTGATTGGTTTATATTATACCAACCCTGTATAAAATGAAATGGACTAATCCATTACGAGTATACACAGAAGGAAAAAGAAAAAAAAAAGAGGTTTGAGTAAAAAATAATTCAATTCTTTTATTCATTATCTTTATTTAACTTCAGCTATGAATTGACACGCAGTGTAATATTGCTTTTTGAGGTCAAATGTGTGATTTTGGTTTAAATTTTGACCTCTGTTATTTTTTGGTTCAAAGCTAATCTGCTAAACTATGGAGGCCTGTAAGGAGCCATAATACTACCAATCGTAATTGAAAAAACACTTGTTTTTTTTTTAAGATAATGAATGTTATAGACTTAAAAGAAATGGAAATTCTTTTTAATTCTAAAATTGATTTATGTTTTGTTTAATTTCTAGTATGAGCAGAGAAGAAGAGGAGGACGAATTCTGCCAAGCTGAAAATTTAGTGAACTGTACACCAAATCCACATTGCCCCATGATCCATCCTTGTGTTGATCCCCCACTTTGTAGCAACTGCCAAAAATCTGAACTTTCTTTCTTTGACCCCAACTGTCCCGGATGTCAGGAAATTTTGCTCCGTCCGAACACTGCCATTCCAGAAATCTTTGCCATTCTCCGCCAATGGACACCTCAGACCCAACAGAACATTGAAATTCTTATAAACCAGGTTGGTTTTTTTGGTATTTATACATTGTCCCTTTGGCACTTTAAGTGCTTTAAAAAATGGAATGGAAATTATTGAATTTGGTTCTACTAAAAAGAATTAAACACCATGATCAATAAGAAAATATAATAACAAGTCTTCATGAAATATTTCTACATAAACAGGACTATATTGTTAAATTCTACAGATATCACAGTTTGCCATTTTTTTCCCAATTTCTTTATTATTATTATTATTATTATAGAGAAGTTCTCTCAATTTATCAACATCCTCTTTTTTAGCAACATTTCATGAAGACTTGTCATGAAATTTTCTAATTGATCATGGTGTTTAAGTGTCCTTGGTGGAACCAAATTCAATATTTACATTCCATTTTGTAAAACACATAAAGTGCCAAAAGGGTTTTTGCATAAATACTGTTTTTTTTTTTGTTTATTGTTTATTCTTTGTTTGTTTTATGACATATCAACCTTTGCAAATAGCCGTCAAAACAATTAGATTCACTTTCAGCTGCCTTGGGAGATGAGGATCATTAACTCAAGAGAGTAGCACATTTAGGTGAAAGGATAAAACTGATTCCAAAAACCTGGAGGGATGAGACTCATCAACTCAATGAGATTAAATCATCTAAGTGGAGGGTAACACTGATTGCAAAGACATCATGAGCATGTAAAACTGGCCTTGTGTCTAACTTAGATTTGTACTTGACCAAGTAGATATCATATCACACTCTGAAGGTAATTTAATGTTGAGAACAGGGACTTGCCACTATGGTAGTTAAGGAAGGAGCCTATAGAATTAAAAGCATTTAATGCTATTTTATACTAAATTCATTTCTAATGCTTTTCTCTATTAAAATAATTACTAATGCTTTTCTCTGGGGTAGTTAAGGAAACTTTTACTTTTACACATGCAAATTTTTGTAGTCTGAATGATCTTTTTTAAGTAACTATTGTGATTTCATTTTCTGAAGAGCTCTATGTATAAGTGAAGTGTTTTTTTAAATAAATAGTTTTGTTTCATTATCTAAAGAATTATATGCTGTAGCGTCTCATACAATCACAAAATATCTTGTTTTTATATAATAATAGATAATATTAAACGTTCATCCAAAATTACAGGCATTCCTTTTGAATGAATCTAATATTTATTACATCTGGTTATCTTGAGTTGATCTAAAAGCAATTCTATATTCATTGTTGTTTTTTGATGTTTTGGATATTTTTTCTTTTTTATTTCTTCCTTGGTTTTTTTTTTTTTTATAGTCATCATCAATTTTTGTTGTTATTTAAACTTGGATTTATTTGACTGACCAATTTAAAAAAAAAACTGTTTTGACTAAATAAATATTTGGCCTGCTTGGGTAGGGATTGAAACTGCTTTTTTCTGACAATGCTCACCTTGAACCAAAGGTTTAATTAGTCAAAATATGGTGCAACAGACAAACAACTATGGAAGATGGTTGTTGCTGAGAATATGGCTGCAAGACTCCAGGTTTTTATCTAGTGTTGTCGTTAAACACCTGATGAAGGCCGGTGAATCAAGTTGGCTAAACAACAACTATGGAAGATGAGGACAAAAGTCAACAAAAAAGAAATTAATAATAAATGATTAAGAAAACCTCATCACAGAATTTGCTAAAAAACAGAAAAGCAAGTTATAAATCAATCAGTCAACAAAACAACATTTTATTCTCTGTTTCAATCCCTTAAAACATGACACAAGGCCAGTGCCTTTTGAGTTCACGATGCAGTTTCTTTTACAATCAAATTCTTTGAATGTAATTTTGTTTAACTAACTTTGTAATTAAATTTTGTTTTTTCTTGAAATATCTTTTCAGATTTTAGTAAAAGGTGCCAATATTAATGACCGTGATGGCTTGACAGACATGACATTATTACATTATGCTAGC
This sequence comes from Idiosepius hallami, assembly GCA_034780655.1. Taxonomy (NCBI): domain Eukaryota; kingdom Metazoa; phylum Mollusca; class Cephalopoda; family Idiosepiidae; genus Idiosepius; species Idiosepius hallami. The sequence goes on along the minus strand of JAUZSX010000002.1, from coordinate 732,535 downwards.
AAAGCTGGGGCTAGTGGTGTGGGTGATGCAGAAATAGCCAGCAGAGTAGTGACCATGCTCATTGATAAGGGTGCTGACCCTTTTATTCGATGTCGATGGACCAATATGACAGCTCTCCATTATGCTGCTTATTTTGATGTGGCTCCTGTCATTAAAATTCTTCTTAAAACAACGAAAGCAATAGGTAAGTTTTTCAGGGGGAAATTTTTAAGGACTGATTTCATTGATAAATATTAATTATGGGTTTATTTTCTTTTAATAAAAAAAAAAGTAGTAGCCCCTTACTAAAGTCAGAAAGTAGGATTGTTAATACTATCTACACATTTTAACGTTGTCTTCCCTTTTCTCTTGTACTTCCACATCAGTGATTCAAGAACTACTACTTCCAAAATCCTTCATTTCTCTTTATCCTTCCTTCTCTCTCTCTCTAACTATTCCATTCTCTCTCTCTCTCTCTCCCTGACCCTTTATTACTGACCACAGATAGTAGTCAGTGTCAGTTCTTTGATGCAAAGCTAATTAGCCACTCTTTGCCTAGCAGAGGTTTTTAATGAACCATGAGGGACTCAAAATTTGTAGACAACATTGAATAAAGTTTCTTTTTTAAAGGTTAATATTTGTCCTTATTTTTCCATGGAAGATAATCTAAGAACAAATATTTAAAAAAAAATATAGAAAAGCAAGCTTGAATTTTGTATTAATCAATACCAGCGGAACTCCCTGTTCTAAGATAGTTGAAAATATTTGAAATACAAAGTAAAATAAAACAAATATAAAATGATTTTTATAAAGAGAGATTGAATAATAATAAGGGGAAGAAAGGTGATTTTTCCAAAAAAAAATTTACAAACTTACAAATGGCCTAGATATGACTTTTTGTTAAATTATAAAAAAAAATAGACAACTTGAAACCGTAAAAAAAACCATTAAAAAAAAAGGTTTTGCATAAGAAATAGTTTTGTTGATTTTTACCTTGTGACACTAGATAGACCACAGACAAGCAGACTAATATATAAAGATATTTACATTGTTATAAATTAATTATCCCTCTAATTCATTTTATGTTTTTTTCAGATATTGACAATACCTGTTCAGAATTTGATCATGGCTCTAGCCTGCATATTGCTGCCAGTAATGTAGCTTTTAATGCTGTAAAAGTTTTATTACAGAATGGTGCAAACCCCTACATGAAAGATGATCTTGGTAGACAACCAATTGGTGAGTTTGGAATTTCTTAATACGTTCAAATCAGAAATATTTATCACATGTCGATAACAAAATCGTAATTTGTCTCTTTTTCTTTTACATCTCATAGTTTACGTCTGATTTTAATGAAGGTTTTTTTTATTACTAGGAAATTTTAGCTGGATGGTCACTGTTGTAGTTTTAACATTTTAAATAACCTGTACTTATTACTGTACACCCTAGTAGGTCACATATCTTTTATCTTGGTATTCTCCTACTTTGCTACATTTTTTAGATACTCTAACTACGACAACGTATACTTTAAATACTTAAAGCTTTTTAAAGATGTGACTCACAACTAGCTAAATATAATTATTTACTTTATCAAAGAACTTTTGAAAAGTGTTGTAAGCATAGAATATCCATTATAAGTAGGTGATAAGTAATTTTCACCCCAACATCTCAGACAATGTTATCAACACACTGCAATTTGGTAAATGAGGGCATATGTGCATGTTCTATGCTCTATCAAAGATTTTTAAAATGATTTTTCAATATAAACAAAGAAGTTAAATAAATTTAAATATATTAAATAATTACATTTGTATTTGTAACAAACAATCATGTGTTATTGGATAGAAATGAAATTTAAAAAATAACTTTCTAAAATGGTTTTCTTACACACTTTGATTCTTGTGTGATTTGTATTTTTAGTTGTAACTTATTTCCTTTATTTCTTGCAGACTGTGTTCCTGATCCAAAGAATTTTGATGAAGAATCCGAAATGGCAAAGCTAGCAATCAAAATCCGAAAGATGATGCCTGAAGCTGGCCCTGTTAGTCCTAACCCTTGTTCACCCATTTTTGATCCAACTCAGAGTAGAGTGACTCTTCAAGCCATGGGATTGCGATTGGGTGATAAAGTGGTTATTAATGGAACTAAGGTAATTAACTGTGTATGTGTGCCAATATATATATATATATATATGCAGCAGTTTTTCATTTAAACACTCATCAGGGAAATTACAAAAAATAAAGGAAAAATAAATAGATAATAAATCTGTTTGTTTAATCAAACCTGTTTGAATATATATATCCCTTGGGAAAGGAATGAATCACCACATTCCCTCCAGCTTTGGATTAAATAGTGCATACTGTGTTATTCAAAACTTCATGTGCACAAAATAAAGTTTATAAGAAATTATTGTTTAGAGCATTAAAATGACTTAAAATGGTTTGCTATTAAACACTGAAAGAAAGAAATAAAATATATATATATATCTATATATATAGATATATAAGCACTAGCAGAGGAGGTTTCTGGTGGTTTAGGGCCAGGATCATTTTCACGATCTGATGGCTGATCTAAGTGGGCCTCTGATATGATATCTTTATTATGTGAGGCAAGATGGTTCACACCTTCATTTACCGTTTTTTGCCTGGTATGTGGATGAGTTAGGAGACTCTTTTTATCCTGGTTGGTGGTCTGCCAGCGTGTATTATTTTTATTACTCATACTTCATGTAGTGTAGCAATTGGTCAAAACAGAGACACCATATGAAGACTTGCTACCTGTCTCCTTATTAATTAGATCTTTTTATGTTATTCAAAATTTTCATTTATGAAAAGGCAATCATTTCAACCTTTATTATTATTAAAACTCTTCAATTCCTTTTAAACTTAATTATTTCTTCTTTTCTCAGAGTGGAGCGCTTCGATATTGTGGCCCTACGGAATTTGCCGCTGGGATTTGGGCAGGAATTGAACTGGATGAAAAAATTGGCAAAAATGACGGTAGTGTGGGTGGTATCTCATACTTCCGTTGTGCTCCGGATCATGGTAAGGAACGAAAATGGAATGGCTTGAATTAAAATCTTTTTTGTATTCATCTTTTCTAAATCATCCTCTTCTTTAGTTCCTCATGAATAATTGTGTGTTGCATGATGGCCGGCCGGTCTTTTACACACGTGGACGGATGATTACTTTGCTGGCAGGATTCAGATGGAATCTGAAAGGGATATTTACGTTTTTGTTAATGTTCAATATAATGGGCTCTTCCAAGATTCCAGGAGAGGATGCATCTCTCACCTGCTGGTCTGCTGAAAGGTAGATGGAACAAAACGAAGACCAGGGGTACTTTTTACGCATTTATTTTGCCATGGCTTTACTCAGGGCGCAGTCAGACCCTCTCTGACGTAATCTTACTAAATCCCTTTTTTTATATGCAGCCGGCTCAGTGCTTCCAAAATCTAACAATCAGAGCCGAAGCATACTGAGACGGCCCAACCCAAAACAACATTGCATGTACAATTCTGATACTGACATTAAATTATGCAATTATTTTTATTCTCCATGAAATTCTTTATTTATTCTCCCATTCTATATTTGATATTTTGTGTTACTTCCGGTTCTAGTCTAAATGTGAATGCAAATAAAATGACTAAAATACAAAATCACATTTTATGATTCCAAAGTCTGTCAATCCACTGTCTCAAGTGGACTTCCCAAAAACAGTAAGCAATATTGCTATTATTTTTAATGAAATAAATATACTTGTTAATAATTATCATTTGATCTTAAACCAATTAGAATTATATAGAATATATTCTTAAGTAATAACAAAATGTAAGCAATATTACCCTCATTTTTGAGGGCATTGGTCAGCGAGTATAAAAAATAATTGCCATAATTTAATGTGAACTCTTTAGGTACTTAAATATTAATTAACTGGCTTGTTCTAGAACAGGAAACTTAATCATAAGATATTCTAAGCTCATTGTGTTTTTACTGAAAGGAAAACTCAAGGGTTTCAGTTAAGAAAAAGAAAAAAAGAAAGAGGAAAAGAAAAGAAAAGAAAGAGGAAAAGAAAAAAGACACTAAAGAGATTTTTTTTCATTCTTTTTCTAAAACATTCATTCAATTTCATTTTTATAAAACCTGTAAAAGTCATTGTCATAAAAAGGGGGAAAAAAGTTTTTTCTTTTGAACAAAAAATTGATAGGAAATTATATTGAGAAAATCAAATAAGAGTTTATTTTTGGAATAAA
>JAUZSX010000002.1:717383-728204 GCA_034780655.1 Idiosepius hallami | reverse complement strand
CGGGCTTTATAAATTCGGTGTTACCCTTCACCTAGATGAACTGCTCTCCCGAGCTAACGAGCCCCATCTGCCCGAGGACAGGATGTATGTATACATATATAGAATTTGCTCGAAGCCTATAGTATTTTGTGGGGGTGCATGTTGCCAGTTTTAGAGTAAAGTGGTTAGGCACGGCACTGGTAAAGTTGTAATACCACATTTGCCCCATAGCTTGAGAGGAGGTTCCACTCAGCTATTTCATTATTCTGTATTCTTTTGTTCAATATATATTTCATCCATGTCGTCTCGTCTGATTATTCAGACATAACATTATTTTTGGCTCTTCTAAAAATACTTCACCCAGCAACTCATCTGTGTTGTTTTTTTGTTAAAACTTCAACCAAATTAGCATAAATTAGTTTTGCCTGAAAGTGTTTGTTCATTAATGCTCTGATTATTTAGATTAAAAGTCTTTTATCTTTTTGCGATTCGTTTAAAGTTTCACAAATGATTCCCACAGCCGTTATTTCTTTTCTTTTTTATTTTCCATATGATATTTACTTGGTGAACACAAGGCCATTTTTACGTGCTATTACCCGGGCTTTTTCCATTCAGTGTTACCCTTCACCTTAACCTTACTGAGCTGCTCTCCGAGGTTAACAAGCCCCATCTGCCCGAGGCAGCTCTAAAGGTGAATGCAATGGTTTTGACTGGGATTTGAACTTGCGTACTATGATTCCAGAGCCTGAGCTTTTACCAATGCTCCAACTTCGCTGCCCTTTTTATTTTCCATATGTCCGCTTTTGAGTAAAAGTCTATTTTAATCTTTAGTTAGTGGTTTTTAACATTAAATATCTATAAACCTTACGATATATATATATTTGCATTTGGGCACAAAAGCTTGAGTAGTGGTAAAAACTTGGACTCTGGATATATCTACTTGGTTGAGCACAAACCCAAATAAGGCATAAAACCAGTTTTACATCCCTGGGATTTTATAATCAGTCTTGTATTTTATTTAGACAAATTACTCTCATATTGAATTAAGGGCTCTCATCCACCCAGGTTTTTAGAATCAGTGTTATCCTTACACCTAGATGAGTTACTCTCCCAAGTTAATGAGTCTTATCTGCTGAAAGTGAGTGTAATGGTTTTGACTGGGATTTGAACTTGTTTAATATCATTCAAGAATTCAAACTTCTACTACTGTTCCACTCTTGCTGCCCAGTGTTGGATTCTGAAATTGTATTACATGGGTTCAAATCTAACATGGGTTCACTTTCAGCTGCTTTGGGCAGAGGAGGCTTGTTAACCCAGGAAAGAAACTTATCTAAATTGTACAGATAACCCTATTTCCAAGAACCTGGTTAGATGAGACAACCTTCCTTTAGAACAGGATTTTTTATCTTCTTAAGAGAAAGGCATTAGAAAAGAAGAAATCATTAGAAATTAATTTTGTATAAAAAAGCATTGCATTAACTGCTTTCTTTCCTATGTATTAGGCTTCCTTATTTACTTAGTGGCAAGTCCCAGGTGCTCACGCAAAACCGAGCACTTCTAGTTATCTATATAACTCTTTATTCTTTTTTTTTTCTTTCTTGTAGATTAAATACACTAAAGATGTCTTTCCTGGTTATAATGGACCACTGCTGTTACTGTTTCTACAGATCACCTCAGGGGTTGGACGGCTAGTTTTTGGCAAATTAGCTGATGTACCTGGTGTAAGCAGGGTACATCTTCAGCAACTGGCGTTTCTAGCATTTGGTGTCACTACTATGTGTATACCATTTGCTAAAAGCTTTGGTGCTCTTATAGGCATTGTCTTGGTAATGGGGATTTGTGATGGAATCTTCATCTGTCTTTTGGGGCCAATTGCCTTTGATATTGTTGGTCCAGCCGGGGCGTCGCAGGCCATTGGATTCCTCTTAGGAACATTTTCACTTCCACTCATGTGTGGACCACCTATGGCTGGTAAGTCAACCATTTTAATCTTTTCTTTTCAGATGAGGTTTCTTAATCATTTATTATTAATTTCTTTTTGTGGATTTTTTTCATGTGACATTTTTCTTAGTTTAAATTTTGAACTTTAGAATTTAATCCCAAACAGTAATTCGTCCAAATATCCAAACAGTGACAGCAATAGTAGTAGTAACAGTAGTAGTAATATTATCAACTGCAATAAATCCAGTGTTCAAATTTGTAGTGCACAATTTTAAAAAGTGGAAAAACCTGTTAAATCTGGCTTCATTAAATAAGGTGAATTATCTCGTGTCTGATCTGTAATTGGTCGAGTTAAATTTACCCTCCATATAGAATAGGACATTCCAATCTCCGTGATCATACCCCATACTTATTATACCAAAAATAATCCAACAGAAAAAATATCAGCAGTGACATAATTTACCCTGTTTATACGTGTATTTGATGGATATTATTAAGAAAAAGATTTTAACATACTATGTCTAAGAGAAAGTTTTTTTTTTTTCTGTTAAACAACATTTTTTAATGATTATTTTATTAGTTTTTCTATCTTTCTTTTTCAGGTCTTATGTATGATTATATGAAGACCTATAATATTGCTTTCCATCTTGCTGGAACACCCCCTATCATTGGATCTTTACTGATGTTTTTTATACCAAAAGTTAAACAGGTAAATCAATCTTTTATTTCTTTTTTTCCCCCCCAACTAAAAAATACAGGGTTTTCCAAAATTCTTGGGTTTTGGATTTGGGCATTGAATATCTCGAGAACTTTTGGGGATATAAAAACGCTTCTAATATATTCATCTTTTACCTTACCAAAAACTGAATGCATTTAGCTTTAAAATGGCAATAAGTTCATCTTACTTTTCAAAGGGCTGTCCCAAAAGTTTGTAAACACTTTAAAATTTTCCTCCCCAACTAATAACAAAAACAACAAAAATTAATCCTCAAAATAAAGACCATCATTTTTCAAGTCTTTTCTGCCATCGATCTGCTTTTGGGTCTGGTGAAAGTACCATTCAGTTCTTTTTAAATCAAAGAATTCTTGTCACTCTTACTCAAACTTTTGGGACAACCTAAAAAAGTAAGAATATTTTTTACTACTAAACTTCAATATTTGTAGACATTTTGGTTTAATAAGTAATATCAAGATCTGTTGTTTTTTTTTTCATTTTTTTTAAATGAAAAATTAATTAAATGCCTTTTTTTTTTTAAATCATTGTTTTTCAAAAAATGTTAAAAAGTTTTTTCTTCTGAAGATTTTTTAAAAAACCTCAAAACAATCTTTTTAAAATATCTATCAAAATTCTTGAATATATATTTTTTTATCCCCAAATTCAGACAATTTCCAAGTTATTTTTGTTAGGAAATCTTCAACTAATTGATTTCTATCATCAAATGGAGTTAACAATCCTCCATTTTTTTCTATGGATTAATCTTTATTCTTTTTATACTTAGGAATCACAAGAGTTCATTTATAATTGAACAAATCTGGTAATGTATGTTTTCTAAGCAAATGTTTATAAGAAAATCTGGCAAGATTGCATTGTCCTACCTTTTTCAAATCAACTTAAAACAAAGTCAAACTTCCAGAACACCAACCAGGCCGTGTTAGGCTAAAATATTTTCTCTTAAAAAAAAAAGGTTTTCATAGTGTTTTAAACAACAACAGTCTGTATAAAAATTTATATACACAATAGATTTGTTTTCAAAATAAATACTTCTTTTAATGAGTTTTTTTTTTATTTCACAAAAGAAAAAAGTACAAACAATGATAAATAAATATCAAACATATTGAAAAATAATATTAAAACATTTTTTTTTTCTAGCAATATTTTTTCTGTGAACTAAAAATGATAATTTAGAAATACAAACAATTAAATTATTAAAAAGTTCAATTTGAGAGAAAATCTGTTTTTATTATCATTATGAGGGAGAGTATTAATTTGAATACAGACATATATTTCTGTTGTGGGGAACAAATTTGCGAGAAAATCTTTTGGCCTAATACACCCGTCCAGAAGTTTGACCTTGTCATAAGTTGATTTGAAAATGGCATTGCAATGCAATTTTGTCGAATATGTTATCAATAATAATAAATAACAATAATAATAATGACAATAACAATAATAACAATGTATTTTTTATGAAGAATATGAAAGAATATTTTTAATTACTTAGATCAGTTGTGTTTTCTTTTATTGTTGTTTTTTTTAATAAAAACCTGAAATTTAATTTGTCTTCTAATCATTATCGATCGATCGATTGATTGATTGATTTTACCAGTATATTAACTCTCATTAGGTGATTCAATTCTGAAAAACTGTTTTAATTAGCTCTACCTAGTTTACTTGTTATACAAGTTTTCGCTTGTTTATGTTTTGTTTTTGTTCTTTTGTTTTTTAATGTGGTTGTTTATCTTTAATTATTTTTTCGAAGGAACAAGATTATTTGTTTTAGTTGAGTTTTTTTTTTTAAGGGTTTGGTTTTGTATTCTTAAGTTCGGTCTCCCTCAAAGATTAATAATCATTAAGATGTTTCATTATTCAATTCTATTTTTTTGGAGAGCAAAACATTTTGGCTCTTGAGGTTCTTCCTTCTCCTTCTTCTCTTTCTTTCTCTCTCATATACGCACACACACATCTATGTACTTATAAAAATCAGATTGTCATGTTTTATGAGATTGTATATCCTGTAGCTCTTTAAAAAAAAATAATACAATAGTTTGAAAAAAATATCCTGTTGATACATAGAGCTCTTCATAAAATGAATGTAACCATAATAGTTATTTAAAAAGATAATTATTCAGACTGTTAAAATTTGGATATGTACGGTCCTGGCTTCTATGTAATAGGCTTTCTTAACCACCTTTAGAGAAATGGAATCAAAATAAATATTTTAAAAAATAAATGTATTTTTTTTCCTTCAGAAAGACTAAAGAAATCTCTGCTAAAAACATTATTTAAAAAATTGACCTATTAAATATTTTAATCACGTAGACTTAAGAAATGTATAATTTTAGCTTTAACTAAACTCTATACAATTTAGTCTGGCTTAGAATTTCATAAATATTCAATTCCCTTTAGTATTTTGATTGTATACTAAAATTGCAAAGATATTTAAATTATCAAAAGGTTTTAAGCATGATAAATCATAAGCATGTTAAATCAATTAATGACTGAACACTTTCATCAAATTACCTGTCTAGAAAGAGATTCATTGCTTCAATTCAATTCAAAACAAAAACAAAGAAAATTTCAAGGTGTTTTGATAAATGAGTTTATAATGCCCCGAAGCATCAAATGTTTATCCAGACAACGTAGCCCAACGTTGCCAGCACAACCAAATATCTTTATACTTATAATAATTAGATCATTGTGTTTGTATGAGACCCTACATCGCGTAGGTCTTTAAAAAAGGAAAACACAATAGTTATTAAAAAAGAGAAAACAAAACAATCTGTTTATATAAATCTTCAATTGTTGTTTTTTAAAAAATCATTCTGATCACTAAAATTTGCTTGTGTACTGCCTTTCTATATAATAGGCTTCCTTAACTACCGTTTAGAAATACTTTAGAAATAAATTTAGAATAAAAAAGTGGGATTTGAACTGGCAGACCATGTCATGTAAAACAATCACTCCAACCACTAGCCCACAACACGGTTAACATTCCTAATGACAATCTTGATGGTTTTACTCTTGGTTTCCTTTTGAAACTGATTTAAAAAAAAAAAAAACTTTTGATATTTATGGATGTATTCCAAAACTTATCAATCACACACAGAGAGAGGGAAAAATCAGTTGTTGTTATTAATTGTTTCTAAAAGCATGTAAAACTGTTCAAATTTTTTTCCTTTGAATTCTAAAATAAATTATTTTTTGGTTTGAATTGTTTCATTAGTCATGATGGAGGATTTATAAAAAATGATCTCAACATTTGTGATTTCTAAATAGATTATTATTTACATGTCATACTATTTCCATTGTTCAATTTAGCAAAGACAATGTGACTCGATTCAAACGAAAGGAAAAATACTAATACTACTACTACTAATAATAATAATAACAATTGCCAGGATTAAAATCTAATTGATTTTTTATAACCTCTATTTTGTGAGAATATTTTATAATGAGATGTGACTACTTTTGAGAGATTCTTTTTCATTGATGATGATTGTGATGATGATGATGATGATAATAATGATAATAATTTATACCAGTGGTTTTCAAAGTGGGCGGTACGGCCCCCCCTGGGGGTGATATGAACTTTCAAGGGGGCACTGGTGAGTAAATAGTCAGATAGGGAGGTGTTAGAATTGTAAAGGGCGCATTGTAGCAATTACAGTAAAATGTGATATTGGTGTTGGTAGAAAGGCTGTAAAAGCAGGATAATTTAATTAAGCGTTCTCCAGTCGCTGCAAATAGACATTTATATCTGAATACTTCCACTGTATCTTCTCCTAGATGTACCGTCATTATGGCGTTCATTGAAAGAGGGGGGGGCACTGACATTTTCGTCCAGCGGTGAAGAGGGCGTTGGCAATAAAAGTTTGAAAACCACTGATCTATACAAATTACTTTCATTTTTCACATTTGTTTATTTATGTAGTTTTATTTTTCACATGTAACAGCTTAACATGAAATAAATATTTCTATTACACTTATAAAAAAAACATAAATAAACGATGTATGAATTTTAATTTATTTGAGGACTATTGTCCTCATCTTTTATAATTGTTTCACAACGTTTTGGTCAATCCTTGTGATTAACCACAACCCTGGATTGTAACTTTGAGTCTTGTAACACGATCCCCAGTGACTTGCCTTCTATAGTTGTTATTGGGGCGGTCGACGTGGCTCAGTGGATAGACAATCGGACTTCAGAACCGTAGTATGCAGGTTCGAATCCAAGTTGTTCCGTCTACGTTGACATGTTGACTAATACCCATCTTCCCTCCAGCTATGGATTAAATAGTGAAAGTTATTTTACTAAAAAACTATGTGTATAAAAATAATGTTTATCTAAAGTAAATTGTTCTCGGCATTAAAATGACCTAAAAAGGTTGATATGCCAATAAACAACAAACAATTGTTGTTATCTGTCACACCATTTGCTTGCTCAGGATACTGTTAAAAAAACTCAAGAGTTCCTATCTGAGTTTGCGGTTAATCACCTAAAGAAGGCCAAAGTATAAGTTGGCCAAAATGTTGTGAAACAACCACTATAAAAGTCAAGTAAATGAGCATACAGCATACTGACCTCTAGGCGGCAAGGTGGAGCATTGGTAAAAAACTAGGACTATGGAATCATATTACGCCAATTCAAATCTCAATCAAAACCATTGCATATACCCTTAACTGCCTCAGATGGGGCTCATTAACTTGGGAGGGTAGCTCATCTAGGTAAAGGCCAACACTAATTTCGAAAGCCCGCAAAAGGTCCTCAATGTTGGGGGTTGAGCATAGGACTAGCGACTCATTCTCATAAAACAAGTATACTACGAAAACAGCAAAAATACAAATTTGCTGCCTAACGCACCACTGGGTGTAATGATTGAGCATAGGACTAGTGACTCTTTCTTGTGAAAACAAGTAGGCTACAGAAACAGCAAAAAAACAAATTTGCTGCTTAACGCCCCACTGGGTGTAATAGTTGATAATACTGACTTCTGCAGATTGAGCCAGCTTACCCACTGAACAAAACATGGTTCAGTGTTGAGTCTCATGGAAATTTGAACTTAACAAGCGGTCCTCAGCCGCATGTATAGATGCCTGCCATACCAAAGCAGATCAAAATTTTATTGCAGACTTTGTGTCCTCATCATGGTAGTTTTTGTTGTTTCTTACAAAATTTCAGCTAACTTTTACCTCTGGCTGTCTTCAGATGACCATGACCTCAGATAAGATTGCTGTGTCTTTTTAACATAATCCCAGTTATCACTGCCTTCCATAGTTGTTGTCGATTCCACAACATTTTGACCAATAAACCCAAGAGTTATCTCTGGCTGACTTGGGTAGGAATATCAAACAAAGATAAGGACAATAGTCTAAAAAATTCATACAAATTATAAAGCTTCATCTCAAGATTCTAGAAAACAATTGAAGATGATTAGTTTAGATAATATTATATGAAATTTACGCGAGTTCAAATCCCAGTCAAAACCAATACTTTCACTTTAGCAGCCTCGGGCGGATGGGGCTCATTAACTCGGGAGAACAGCTCATCTAGGTGAAGGGTAACACTGAATGTAAAAAGCCTGAGTAAGAGCACGTAAAAATGGCCTTGTGGCAAACTTGGGGGTGCTCACCAAGTAAATATGATAATATTATATGAAATTTTCTTAAAAAACAAGATGTCTTTGATATTATATGATCATCATTAATTCTAATTTCATTATTAAACAAATTCTGCTTCATTCAGATATTTTTTAATCTTGTTTTGATTTCAAAATTTTATGAAAAAAAACGTATACAGACTTTTTATCACCCGACGTTTTATCACCTGACTATTAATCACTGGATATTAATCACTAGACTTTTAATCACTTTTTTTTTCATCACGTTGACACTTAATCACACCGAGAATTTTAATCACTTGGGGATTTCTAAAGCGTTTAAATCCAGTTATACCAAATATGTTTTCTCTAAAGATGTTTTTTCACCAAATTATTTGTCCATTTTTTGGAATCCTTTAGGATGAGGATTCTTCATATGTTTATACCGATTTTTGAAAATAACCCCAAAATTGTCAAAGGTCCTAAAAATTCAACGTAATAAAAAGATAATTACATAAATAAATGTAATTTTTTTCTTTGGGGTGATTTAAGTTCTTGATGTTGGGGTGATTAAGTGTTCACATGATGAAAAAATAATGTGATTAAAAGTCTAGTGAATATATTTCTGTGATTAATAGTTGAGGGATGAAACGTCAAGTGGTGAAAAATCAGTAAACCGAAAAAAACAATTTAAAAAAAAAAAACTTTGATTTCCTTTGATTAAAATTCTTTGTTTCCTTTTATGGAATAGAATTCAGAAATCCCTAAAGACTTGGAAATTCCTTTAGAAGTATGTCAATTTGTTGCACTCTTATATTCTAGTCTACTTTATAAACAGGGCCGTGCTTAGGGACCTCCAGACCCTGCAATTGCGGGAGGGGGGGACGCAAGATTCCATCGGGGCTGCAAGGCACCTTGGCTTCACAGATGTGTTGTAAAGCAAAAAAAAAATACCAAAATAATTAATTTAGGATTAATTAGAAAATCATTATCACACTTGAAATATACATCTATCTATCCATCTGTATTTATAGCTATCTCCCTCTCTCTCTATATATATATATTTGTTTATGTATGTATATATAGTTGAAGGCTCCAGTATGCTGAAGGGGAATAAGTTGTCCTTTTTAGGGTAAAGGGGCCACAAGGAGCATTCTGCGTTGGGGCCGTTAACTGGCTAATCACGGCACTGTTTATAAAACATTGCAGAAGTAGCTTTTCTTCACCTGCATGTTTTTCATTTTGTTTTATTTTAGATTTTTTTGTTGGTTTGTTTGTGTTTTATGGCCTCTCAACATTTTTAGGTCATTTAATGCCTAGAAAAAATCATTGTACACACACATGGGTTTTTTTTGTTGTTTTTTTTAACAGCTATTCAACCCATAGCTGGAGGGAATGGGGTGGGGGTTATACCATTCCAAAAGGTATTAATCTAATTATGAATGCAAAAGGGACAACTGGGATTCAAACTCGGTTACTACGATTCTGAATTCCGACTGCCTACCCACTAGGCTAAATAAACTTTCCCTCTTTTAGATTTTAAACGAACGGCTTTTTTCCAAATAAAAAATGAAAATGAAACGTGTAAAATGTTTTTTCTCTAGAATTAATTTTATTAGTTATCCACTTTTTGCACAGCTTTATTAAATGGCCAAAAAGCACACACGCGTTTGTTTGTTTGTTTGTTTGTTTGTTTGTTTTTATGTTATTCAATCAAAGCTGAAGTCCGAATAATTAATTTAGAGAAAATAACCATTGATCAAATTTCTAAAAATGGATTCTAGAAAACAAGGCATTAGACTAAATAAAGAAATTACTAATAACGATGATGACTAAACTTTTTTTTATTATCATTACTATAAAGATATATCAAAGTCTTCAATGTTTATTCAATTTTTTTAGTTGTTGTAGTTGTAAGTTAAAGAGCATTACTACAACAACAAAATGGTCTATTATTTTCACTAATAATAATGGCAATTTTTTGTTTAATACAAACTGTTGTAATTGAAATCAAAATTAACTGTTCAGATTTTTAAACCGTGTGTAGAAACTGCATTTTAGGAAATCAGTTAATTCTCCTTTAATTGTGTTGACTCCTTAAAAGAGGTTATTTGATTAATATAATTTTTTTAACAAAGGAAAATGGATGGGAGAAAAGAGGAAAATAGTGAAAGAAAATATTTTTGTTTTTTACGAAGAGTTTTTTGAACTTATTATAAAATACTTAAAAAGTGAATTAAAACATACTTTCTTGAGTTTATAATACTTTTCAGAATCATAAACATTTTTTGTAGTGAATTAAATTATTTATTGATCAAGTTTAATTCAAAATAAAAAGACACTCATTAAGATCAACTGTAAATTTCTTTTAGATTTCCTAAATAAATACTTCGATTAATATTTTTTTTAAGTACCAGGAAAAAATTGGTAAATACTACAAAAGATTCAAATAATTTTAGATAAAGTTAATAAATACTAGAAAATATTCTATAAATGTTTAAAAAGATTCTATAAATATGATATTTACTTGGTGAGCACCCCCAAGTTTGGCACAAGGCCATTTTTACGTGCTCTTACCCGGGC
>JAUZSX010000002.1:702204-714293 GCA_034780655.1 Idiosepius hallami | reverse complement strand
GGGGAAAAGAGAGAGAGAGGGGGAAAAGAGAGAGAGAGGGGGAAAAGAGAGAGAGAGTGGGGGAAAAGAGAGAGAGTGGAAGAGAGAAAGAGAGGGTGGAAGAGGGAAGAGAAAGAGAGGGTGAAAGAGAAAGAGAGGGTGAAAGAGAAAGAGAGAGGGTGGAAGAGAAAGAGAGGAGTGAAAGAAAGAGAAAATATAGAAAAGAAAAAAAAAGAAACAGAGATAGAAAGGGTGGGGGAATAAAGTCAATCCCCAAAGATAAAAAGTTGACATTTTGGACGTGTATTTGTATATATACAAATGGACGGAGAAAAATTATTACTAATAGGAATCTAAAAAAAAAAAAAAAACTTAAGAACTAGAGTTTTCTTCCTGATTAGTCAAGAAAGAAAGGGCAGGGTGTGTGAGTGTGTGTAGGGCAAGTAAAGGAGGGAGAGAGGGCAAAATTTGCATCCAGAATAATCCTTTAACCCTAACCCCCCCCCTGAAAATTTTGTTTATGGCAGTCTTTGAAAGTATTTTTTTTTTTTTTTTCTTTATTAGACAAAAATATAGCAAATTCATTTAAAGAGCAAGAAAATGTACAAGCCTTGTTTCACTGTGAAAAACTTGTATATTTTTTTTTTTTTTTTTCCAAGTTTTGTTGTTGGGGGTTCAAGTCTTGATTTCTTCTGGAAATTGAGAACTCTTTAATTCCCTTCGATTAGATTTTTACAAGTTGAAAGCTTTTCTTTTTTTTTCTTAAGCTGCATTGGTGGCACTTTTCAGAATATCTACATTTCTTATTTATGTCAACAGCAAAAGAAAGGAGAAAAAAAAAAAAAAACACATTTTCTGAACAATACAAGTAATCATTAGATGAGCAATGCTAGCAGTTCAACTTCAATCAAAAATGATTATTATTGTATCAATAGTTTTCAAAACAGTTTAACTTACAATAAAATAGAATTGAGACAATATTAACATAGATGAGCAGAAAAGTCGGAGCATTGGTAAAAGCTTAGGCTCTGGAATCGTAATACAAGAGTTCAAATCCTAGTCAAAACCATTGCATTCACCTTAAAAATGGCCTTGTGTTAAACTTGGTTGGTGCTGCTCACCAAGTAAATATAATATTAACAGATAGAACAATACTGAGAAGTTCTATTCTATTATATACGATTCAAATAGATTTAAAAACAACTGCTTTGCATTCAACATTTGCAGAAAAAAATAAAGAAACATTGCTGTACAGAGAAAACAAATATTTAAGGGCACAACAAATTTTGTTAAAAGCCAGAATTTGGCCTTTTTGTATTTTAAAATGAAATAAGATATCTACACACTTTTTTCTTTCTTTTTAATCCTTTGAATCCCAACTTATCAAAATTACCTGTGTAGTTACATTAGAGGAACATATTAAAGCCAAAATATTGGTGTGTCTTCTGCCTTATGAATTTAACACCTTATGTTGTCAGAGCCGATATATCGGCCTGTTAGGATCCACAGGATTAAAATGGTAGAGCTTATTTTCCTTTCCATTAAGTCATTATAGAGTTGAATAAAATTTTTGACATTGAAGTTGTAAAAAAACGAGTGAAATGATTCTGCTAGCATTGTCCAAGACTAAAATTTAAAAAAAAAAAAAAAAAAAAAATGAAATGGTTAACAAGAAGTTTAAGAAAATTTTCACATTGAATAAAACTTTAAAACATGACCGTGGGCTGAAGGTTGGTTTGGTAAAAGAAAAGGAGGAAACGGATCTTCAGTAGAATAATAAAAAGGTTTTGGAAGTTAATGCTTTAGTAAAATTTGGAATCAAACAAGAATTTGAAATTACTTTTTTGTGAAAGGTTTCCTTCCTACCCTCCCCCTAAAAGAAGATAGAAGAGGAACAAAAAAGGAAAGAAGAAAAAAATAAAAATAAAACAAATCTTGTTGGAAAAGTGAATTTTTGGTACAAATAGAGCCAGATTTTTTTTTATTATAAGAGACAAACTGTACAGCTGGAGAACTGAAAATTAAAATAGAAATCAAGAAAAAAGCCTCATGGTTATAATAATAATCATCATAATAATAATTATAATAGTCTTGAAAAGTTACAGTTGAAAAGATTGAACAAATTTGAGAAGTTCTGAAAATAGCTTGAACAGAACAGGACCTGTTTAGCAAACTAAACAGGCAACATTGGTTAGAAGTTTATTAAAATAAGAAAAAAAATTAATTTGTGGGCATGGGGTCAAACTTAAAGGTCATAAACGTAAAAAGTTAACATAGGATGGGTTAGATACAAAAAAAAAAAAAAAAATCTGGTCAGGCAAGAACATAACCCTGTCCTTCAAAAATTTAAGGTTTTCATAAAGAAATTTGCATGCAAGACATTCTCTAGAGTAAACCTTACTTTAGATTTGGATAGAATGAGGCAAACATTGGAAAGAAAAACAAGGAGAAAAGAGAGGGTAGGGGGGGATAGAAAGGACTCATATGTACCAAAATACAATCCTAGAATAACAAGAGAATTTGAAGCTATCAAGAATAAAAACTTGGTTGTGGCCATG
This sequence comes from Idiosepius hallami, assembly GCA_034780655.1. NCBI lineage: Eukaryota > Metazoa > Mollusca > Cephalopoda > Idiosepiidae > Idiosepius > Idiosepius hallami. The sequence goes on along the minus strand of JAUZSX010000002.1, from coordinate 711,756 downwards.
GATAGAAAAAAAAAATATTCTTGAGGAGCATAGCTGTCAAACTTGCTCTAGGCTTTTTTGGGGGATTTTGTTTTTCAATCAACTCTTCATTCTTTTTTTTTTCTTCCTTTTTTAAAACTAATATCACACAGCTCCTGGCATTATACAAACACACACAATCAAGTGTGGCCGAGAGAAAGAGTTTTCTGTTTTATATTATTAATAGTAATAATAAAAATTTTCAGTTTTTTTTTTTCTTTAAAAATAAAAAGGGGGTGACTATCCTGACCATTTGTTACAGTCAAAATGCAATCACTCAAACACCCACCCCAAAAAGTCAACCAAATACCCACCCAGCTACCCCAATATAGCACCTCACTTTTATATCAATATACACACACGCTTCTTGTATTTCATTCATATCACCAATAAAAATTCTTTCAAATATTACAAATGTACAATCATCTCCACCTCGATTCTTCTATTTTTCATATTAACAACATTCATTCATAATGTTATCATCATCATCACCATTTCGGAACAACAGATTCTTTATTCATCATCATCATCATCATTCAGATCAAAGATCCGGGAGTGGGGGTGGAAGGGAAGTTTCAAAGTCATATCAGCTAATTCCCTCTCCTTAGGAGTTTATTTTTATATTTCCCTTGACTTTGGCAAAAATTTTTAAAAAATGGTTTAATGGCATACATATAATTTTCTTTTGAAAGGGTTTATTTTGTATGTCAGTATTTTTTTTTTTTTTTTAGAGATAAAAAAAAAAAAAAAAAAAAAAAAAAAAAGAGAGAGAGAGAGGGCGGCGCCGGGGTGTGTGTGTGTGTGAAATTTTGGCTGCCAAAAACAGCAAATATCACAAATTAGAAAAGGGGACGACAAACGAGTTTTCTTTGGGTTTAATAAAGTTTTGCCAGGTAAAGGGAGGGAGGCAGATAGACTAACAAGAAAATAGCCACCGCCCGCCCAATCGGGGGTAGGAGGGGGGTGACCAACACCGAGTGATAGTTACAGAGATTAGTCCAACTAACATTGCATCATTGTTTGAAGCATTTGTCAAAAATAAACCTCTGTAACTTTTTTTTTTTATGAAGAGAAAGGAAAGGGGGGAAGGAGGAGGCAGCAGCTAATTAGAGTGGAATGTTTACATTTGTACATTTCATTTAAAGCAATAACCACAACTCAAAAGTTTTCAGAAAAATCGCATTCAAATATTTAGCAACAATGCACCATCATCATCATTGTCATCATCTTCATCACCACTACCATTCATAACAGTTTTTCTCTGAACACATTCTGGAGGGACAATTGCAGTATCATAAGGCAACAGAAAAGGAGATACCATTAAACTGCACACAAAAGCCTTTCTTTTGAGAGTCTTCCATGACTTCCTAGGATGGAAAGGAAACTAAATAGAAATTCAAATTTTTATTCCAGCATTGAAGAAGAAAAAAAAAAGGTTTCAATAAAATCTAGTCAGATTATGGTTATACAGGCTACAAATAAGCATTAGGTATATTTGTTTTGGGTTTATTGTTTTAAATAAATACACATTGCAAGCAGACCCTTAAAAGGTTTGGAGATAAAGAATAAGAGATAAAACTACTAAAAAGAAAAAAAAAAAAATCAACAAATCCTAAAGTTTAATGCTCTTCACCAGTTTGGGATGAATTGAAAGAAATTAATCCTATTTACTGCAATAACCCAAGAGAATAATAATAACACACAAAATAACATTCCTCCATTAAAATTTGACATTGTTCCAGGATGTTTCCAGTTAATTTAAAAGAAAAAAAAGAATTAATTAATGTAAGGAGAAAACCGCTGGAAAAAGTAAAGAAGAATGGTAATAGATAATCCGACTAGTAAAAATAAAAAAAAAAGGTTAAAAAAAAAAAAAGAGGCAGGCAAAATTCCTAGTAGAAATTATTTCCCCATTTTGTCCCTGGTGTTTTGTTAATTGCCACATTTCCATAGGAGTTTTTCTCTTGATTAAAGTCCAAGTTTAAGTGATCCTAAACTGATCAAAAAGAGAACTTTTTATCCAGAAAAAAAAATCAGTTGAAAGTCTGCAACAAACAAGACATAAAGGATTGACAGGAAGAACTTTGCTAAGGTTTAAAATGCACAGAAACAAAGACTGGCATTATCATTTTCATAAAATCTACAATTTTAAAATTAATAGTTTAGACTCTTTTGACAGTTCTTGAATATTTTTGCAGTGTTAGATCCAAGAATTTTAACCATGCTGAGAGTTGAAAAGAGAATCAATTAAAAAGCTTCAGAACTGTAAAGTTGATAAACTACATTCACAATAAAAAAAAAACATATTCTATGATTAATTCAGTGTTTAGAATAGAATTAAGAGAATGTCTTTATTAGCAAAACAGTTGGGAAGATTGTTATCATAATAGATCTTAAATCTATTTGCCTAGAAATTAGGAAAGATAGAAAGAAATAAAGATAAATTTATTTTAAAAATTTAAGAGGTAAAGGGTTAGGGTTTTTGTTTTCTCTTTCCCCCTCATTCAGCAAAGCTGAAGACCATTTTTTTTCAGCAGCCAGATAATAATGCACTCTAAGATTTAGCTATTTTAAAAAAGAAAAAAAGTGTTTTAAAATAACTAATTTTTAAACCCCCCTTACTCTTATTTAATAGACTAAATAAAAAAAAAATTTAATTTTCAGTGATAGGTAAAAATTTAAAAGTGTTAAGAGAAGAAATAAAAAAAATATAAAACAATCTCAAAGTTCTGAGAGAGAGAGAGAGAGAGAGAGAGAGAAAGAGAGAGAGGCAGAGGGGATAAATGTTTATATAGATATAGCATCAAGCAGATAATTTAACTGAGAAATTAACTGGATTTTCTCAAAAAGAAAAAAAAAAAACAAATCTGACAACCAATGACAACAGCAAGATGCCAGCAATTCTTTCATCCTAATGCTTTTAGTTTAGAGAAGCAGAAAGAGGAAAAAGAGATAAAAATTGTCAGTGAGCAAATCTAACATTCCTCTATACTGTATGATAAAAATTCATATCAACCTAAAGTATCAAACTTTAATTTGTTTTTGTTTTTTTTTTTTATCCAGGTACAAAAGGCTTAAAACCAAAATAACATATGGATGAAAAAAAAACAAAAACAATGAATAAATAAATTGGTAAGCACGATGCTGTATTTTGCCTAATCATTGTTTATCGACTGTGGGAAACAAGGTTTCTTGACAGGCTATTTAGAAATGCACACAGCATGTAACAATGATACAGAGGCAAGATAGGTGAGAGGATACATGCAAGCATGGTGATTAGGCCAGCCACACAAAGGAAGAGGGGGGGGAAGAAAAGGAGATTTGTTAACAGTTGCTGGAGTTTCAAAAAGAGCTGCTGAGCTGTCAAGTTGGAGAAGTAGTAGTAGTGGTGGTGGTGGTGGTAGTAGTAGATTCATCCCCTAAGCTGATAGCACAAGCTTTCTGAGTCGTGCTTCTGTTAGCAAGACTGCTGGGACTGAAGCACACACAGTAAAGAGGGTATTTAAGATCTCAGAATTTAAAGCCTTCTGAAGGGATTTGGGCATCAGGATCAAATTGATAACTTTGTTCTGCAGCTTGCGGAACAAGTTGTGGATCTTCATCAATCTGAAAACAAAAGCAAAAGAGAAAAACAACTTAAAAAAAAATAATCTTCATCTTTACGTTGTTCAAAATGTTTAATAAAAATGTAGAAATTCAAGTAACTATTGTTTGTACAATATCTTCCCGGTTCATTTAAAGAATCAAATGAAAATACCCAAGTTGTCTAAAATCATTGACATAATTTTTGTAATACATAAAATTGAACAATTTATTATGATATAATGTTGAATAATAATATATTCATATATGAAAAAAAATTTAAAAAACATTTAAAAACAATTAAATTTTAATAACACTTTGGTCCTTTAAATATAGTATAAGAAACAACTAAATATAGCAGTAAATGGCTTTCTTTCATAAAACTCTTAACAAATCTTCATATTTCATCAAAACATTTACAATACAAAGTACTACATTAATTATAGAACTTAAAAATTATTAGCCATTCAAATAAGTTTTTGAAAAACTTAGTAATTTAAATAAAACTTATTAATTAAAACCATTAATGAGATATTTTTAACAATAGCAGTTAAGCTAAATAGGATTAATAAAAATCCAAGTAAATGAAATTTGAACAGATAAAAGAAATAAAAAAACTGATATTTAAACAGTACTTACTTCGCCTGAAAAGTATTTATCAATTATATCATATGCTAATTTATATATATCTTCATTTTCATGATTTTGAAGGTTTTCAATCTTATCCAAACCTGAAAAAGATTTGAAATTAAAAATTCAACCTTAATTTTGGCAAAGAGAAATTTTAAATTTCTGAAAAGCAAAATATTTTTAAAAATAATGAATTGCAGAAAATATTTTTAATTAAAGATTAAAAAAAAAACTAAAAAAAGATAAGCATGTTACTTACCACCACATTCTTCAATTTGCTGACACAAGGATTCTACATCATCCCCGGCCATCTTTAAAATGTTGTTGATGCCATCCAATACAACATTGACAACTTGTGGATCCTTAACAACCAGCAAGTTACAAAATGGTGGAATAACACTTTGATGCACAACGACTCCAACCTAAAGAGGGTAAAAAAAAAAAAAAAAAAAAAATTTAAATAAGTTTTTAAATTCTTTTAGATAAGAGATATTTCAGAAAAAAAATCATTTCAACTTCCTTTAACCCTTTGAATCCTGCCTATAAACTGACCCTCCCCAGCAATTGTCATTTTATCTTATATATTATACTATAAAACTAATGGAATTTGAATGGGTCCTACATTCAGTTTTGAATTTATGGGCATGCATGTAGCTAGATCATGTAGGCGCTATATTTCCAAAAGAAAATATGAAATTGAACTGTGAACACTGGTTTTGTTGAATAGTCACCCATCTAACTACTAACCAAGCTCGATGGTGCTTAACTTTGGTGATCTGACAGGAACCAGTATCTCCAATCTAACTTAGCCGTATAAATCATATCAGCATTTTACAGGTGGTGATTCTTGTTTAAAAGATTTTTTTTTTTAAACCCTGAGAAGATACGAATAACTGTTTTTGATTTAAATAAACAAGTAAATTAATAACAGAGAAGTGTTTTTGATAATTAAAAATAATTCATTTTCAAACATGAAGCGTTTTTGAAAAAAAAATATTGCCAAGTCCCCGACGCCGAACAATAATCCTAGTATAATTTAAAAGTCTTATCTTCTTTAGAGAATTAAAAAGAAAAACATCTGAAGGACAATGGAATTGATGGAAGAATAAATAGACCTTTTAAAAAAGAAGGAAAAAAAATTAACTGAAGGGGTAAGAGGGCTTGAGTGACTGACTGTAAGCTATCAAGAAACTATATTAACTTAGTCAAGCACAAACCTAAGTTAGGCACAAGGCTATTTTTACATGCTGTTTATACCTGGGCTTTTTGCATTCCAGTGTTGCAAGGTATACTGAAGTACCAGAGGAGACTTATTGTCACTTTGCCTTTAGGAATCACCACTGGGCATTGACAGTTTGCTAATGACAGGTGTGTGAAGTGGATGCAGAAGTGGGGTAAAAACAGGGGGACATTGCACCATACAGTCTTTGACTGGAATGGTGCAGCACCTGTTGGAAATCAAAGGAGACTTGTTGTCACTTTGACTACAGCATAAACCACTGGTTGCTGGATGTGAGATCCCATAATAATAATGAACAAAATAACTATATTTTGAAAATACTAACAACATACACTTAAGCACGTGTGGAGAATTAGTAAAAAGCTTGGGCTGTTGATCATAATACATGAGTTCAAATCACAGTCTAAACCATTGCATTTACCTTCGGGCAGATAGGGCTTGTAAACTCGAGAAAGTAACTCATCTAGGTGAAGTGCAACACTGATTACTAAAGCCCAGGGATAGAATGCGCACGTAAAACTAACCTTGTGTCACACTTGGGTTTCTCGACCAAGTATATATAATATCAATCTTTTAAGGTCATTTAATGCTGGTAACAATTATTTTTGATAAATGTTCTTTTGTCCACATATAGTTTTTTAAATAATATAGTATGCACAATCTAATCCATAGCTGGATGGGAAGTGGAGATTCATACCGTTCCCAAGGGTATTATTCCAAATGTGAACAGAAATGAAACGACTGATGAAATGTTGTGTAATATTACGATTGCCTATCAACTGCCTTGGAACAGAAAGGTTAGTTATAAAAAAATATATTTTTACAGTTTAATATTTAGGTTAAGACATGAACTCATTTTAATATCTTTCCCAGAACATAACATTAGAAAATAAACAATGTCTTTTAGTGTAAATGCTGTTAAGTTGTAATTATTTTCACTCAGTCAGAATCTTCATCATTTTCACTAATTATTAAATGGTCTTCATCATTAAAATTATTTTGACTGTCTTCTTCATCTTCACTCAAGAATTCTGTTTGGGTGGGAATTACGTCTGAAATAAAGAACAAAACAAAACAAATTAATTAAATTATTTTGTAATAAATAAGTTTTTTTAAAAAGGCTTAAATGATGCGTTTTAAGTGTTTTATTTGCTATGTTATATTTCGGAGCTATCACTCCATTTTTACACTTCTTGTTATGCTGGTCTTTTAATGCTTATGTTTATTTTTTGTTGTTGTTTCTTTCTCCTTTCTGTTTGTTTATGTTTGGTAGTCATTTAAGCCTTTTAAAAAATTTAATTTATTATATATTATATGATGCTTCAGAAGAACTATAATTTATAATATATATATATACATATATATATATAATGAATTATTCTGTAGAGTGAGATTGCTTATATTTAAAGTTAGTGCTCATTATCAATGATAGAGCGTGTAAATTAGTTAAGTGTTGGCTTTCAGTAACTGTCAGTTTCTCGTCTAGTGGTTATCAGTCTGAAAGCTTACCTTTACCGTAACTTTAAAGCAGCTGATCTATAGGGTCGATGATAGACATGGCAGTGACAGTGGAGCATTGATAAAAAACTCGAGCTCTGGAATTGTATTACACAAGTTCAAATCTCAATCAAAACCATTACTTTCACTTTAGCAGCCTCAGGCAGTTGGAGCTCGTTAACTCGGGAGAGCATCTCATCTAGGTGAAGGGTAACACACCCAACGTAAAAAGCCCGGGTAAAAGCACGTAAAAAATAGCCTTGTGCCAAACTTGGGTTGGTGCTCACTAAGTAAATATAATTATATATATATATATATATATATATATATATACATATATAAAATCTTAAATCTAAAGATATATGATTAGACTTTTCTTGTTCAGAATAAAAATAAGAAATTCTAAATAAAAAAATAAACTAGGATTAATTATATTGTGATTGGCGATAAATGCCCTTAATCATAAAACATACAGCTACCTTTAAAAAATCATTTTCATTATAAAGTTTTTGTAAGCTTTTGACTGTTGTTATTTTTTCAATTACTTATTATTAAACCCGCAAAACCCTGCCTCCTGGCATATGCCACCGAGGTGGACCGCTTCCTTCGCCCTTCCTTTGCTACGTCACTGAACAAGATATTGATTATATAGGCTTCCCATCAATCTATAATTCTTATCCAAAATTTTAACGTTGTTTTGGCGGATTTAGTTGTAAAACCCGTGAATAATTTTATTTCAACAATTAGAATGTAAGAAGAAATAAATTTTGTTTAAACCTATATATAACCCGATATATTGGCCCTGACAACATAAGGCAAAAAAAAAGCACTCCAATATTTTGGCTGTAATATGTTCGTTTAATATAACGACTCTGAGTGACTACTTGGTAATTTTGATAATTCGGTGTTCAAAGAATCAAATTAGGCGATTTCGTTGAGCTTAAGTTTTTTTTGTTTTTCAATTTATGATCCTTATTTGTTATAATTCGAAACAACTTCTCCAAGACACATAATGAACAAATGTGTGATTTAAAAAAAAATCAACCAGCCGTTCTGTAGGAACAAACTCACACAAAGATAGACACACTACCACAAGCAGTTTCATTTATACGTATATAAGTTTAAATTAAATATCTAAATATTACCCTCCATCACATGTATACCTTCCGAAAAAATAAATCAATGTAAAAGGATGTATTTTTAGCTAAGTGTAAATTTGACAATATCTAGCACATGAGTGGTATCCATCTTAGACATTCTTACGCCAAATATTCTTACTTCCAACCTACCATTTCTAACTTTAACGCTTACTCCTTTGGACCAGGACTTTGCAATATTGCCAACTAGTCACTCAGAGCCATTTTATTAAAGAACCACATTAATCCTTTAGACCCTGAAGAGCCGATATATCGGCCCTAAGAACATAAAAGAAAAAAGACACGCCAACATTACGACACTAATCTGTGCCTCTTATATAATAAGTCTGAGTGACTACTTGGTAATTTCGGTAAGTTAGGGTCGAAAGGGTTAAGACCAAAATATCGGTATGTCTTTTTTGTCTTATGTTATTCGGGCCGATATGTCGGCCTATTCGGGTCGAAAGGATTAAAACTTAACTCTTTCGACCTTAAGAGGCCGATATATCGACCCTAATAACATAAGGCTAAAAAAGACGCTAATATTTTGGCTTTAGTAAGTTCCTCTAATATAACGGATTCGGGTGACGACTGGGTAATTTTGATAAGTTAGGGCCCAGAGGTTTAAAGCCGTAAAGGCCAAGATCTTCATACAATATCGGACTTGAGGTGTCGTTACACAATTTATTGGCTACAGATGCTCGAGTTCACTTGAGTGACCACGAATTGCATTCATTGAAATGTAAGACGACAATATTTCCGTTTGTCCAACAATTTATTTTGAACCGTGCAACAAAATGCCAAATGCATTTCCACTGCTTTTGATTCATTACGGATTTCCACACAAAAATTCTTCTGCTCGGGAGCGCGCTACACATTCTTAATTTTAGTTGGTCGAATATCAAATTAATGCGAGCGATCCCTCAGTAATAATTTCGAAATCGAGATGGATCGTAAAGAAAATGCCATCATTATATAAAGTTCTGGATTATTAAACCTTTGGACACTAAGAGGCCGAAATATCAGCCCCGTCAACATAAGGCTATAAAAGAAAAAAAAACAATATTTTAACTTTAAGCCTGTGAAACCCCAACTTATCAAAATTACCATGTTGTTACTCAGAGTCTTTATATAAAGAGAATATATTAAAGACAATATATATGTGAGATTGATAACAAAATATATTTTGATTGATATAAAATTTAAACATCTCAAAAAGCAAGAAGAAAAAATAAAATTCATAATAAATTTGAAATCACAATCATTTTTAGGTTAGGATTAAATAGTTAATGAAATATTATAAGTGTTAGAAAAATATTAGGGCAATAGTAAATTTGTAAAAAACTCGCAAGAGATAAAAGATGTCCCACACAAACAAATGTAACTCCTCTATTAAGATAAACATATATATATATATATATATATATATATATATATATATATATAAAT
>JAUZSX010000002.1:687574-702104 GCA_034780655.1 Idiosepius hallami | reverse complement strand
TTGAAGAAGAGGTTTGTTCTTAGGTTAGTTAATGCTTTACATTTTACAAGGATGTGTGTAACCGTGAGGGGAGTTTGACATATATTACATTTGGGTTGTGGTTCCTTTTTCAGAATATAGGAGTGTGTGAGGTTAGTGTGTCCTATACAATAAAGAGTTTGGTTAACAGTTTTGGTTTAAGTAATTTGGTAGTAGACTGAAGGCACATTCAGAGTAACATTGTGAGAAAGAAACAAAGACAAGAATAGAAGTCGAAATAAATTGTATAATAACAATTATCAACAAATCATTTATACTTACTTGTACTTTAACTTCTGGATGACTGAGAAGTGGTACTAAGAAGGGCACAACACCAGATTCAATGACCATCTGTATCTGATCATTACCGCCATCTGTCAGGTAAGATAATGCCCAAACAGTGTCAACCAAAATCTGAAGATAAAAATAGAAATAAGATTGAACGGAGTGACTATTTTAGAAAATAATTTGTAATTTTTTTTTTTTTTTTTTTTTAAATGTCAAGATACTTACATTTATATCTACATGATGAATAAGTTGACACAGAGCAGGCAGAATCTCCTGTATTGTGTCCACAGGGGGCGGTGGCTCCTTATTTCGACACAAATTTACTATTACCCAGGCCACATTTCGCAGGAATGGCAAAGGAATAGTCGGGTTGATGAAAGACAGAAGTGGTTTGACAGCACCTAAGCTTATCACATAATCTCTACACTGTGGTCCATCACCTAAAAAGAAAAGCAGGGGGGGGGGAATCTTTTAATAAAAAGACTAAGTAAAAATTGTTCTTGAAGCAATTTGGAAATAAATTAATTAAAATAAAGAAAATAAAAGTATTAAGCAGTTTATAGTTTTCAGAATATTTAGTTAATAAATACTTGGTTATACCAAAAAAATCAAAGTGGTAGTATTAATAATAAAAACTAGAAATATTGCCTGATTTTGCCCAGCTGCAGAGACTTGCCAATATATTTTTTTTTTAAAAAACGCTTCCCCGTTTGAAAATGAATTATTTTTTCCTAATTTTTAAAAACGCTTCTTTGTTATTTGTTTATTTTAAATTAAAGAACGGTTCTTCGTATCTTATCTGTTTTTAAAAAAATTTTTAAGCAAGAATCCATCCTTGTAAAATGCTGAAATGATTTATACAGCTAAGTTGCATTAGATATACCGGTCTCCGTCAGATCACCGAAGTTAAGCAATGTCGAACCTGGCTAGTAATAAGTTGGGTGACTATTTAAGAATATTTTCTTCAGGAAATATATGCGCATAAATTCAAAACCATCGGTTTTTAGAGTTTTAGTATAAGATGTACATAGAAACAAATCAGGTTTCACTTGTTTATAATTACTTAAACTTTTTTTTTTTTTTGAATAAATCAGATAATTCTAAAATTTGGTTGATTACATTGTATATTATTTTTCTTTATGTTAAATTTCTAATGGCAATAACAACGGAGAAAAAAACCTGTTCATACATATTTTTCATTGAAAATATAGCCATTAGCATAGCCTAGCATTAACCTTTTTTATTTGAAATGCAGATAAGGCTAGGTAGAAATAGAAATATTTACTATTGTTTATATTTAATACATGATCAATAATATTAAGTGATTCTGAAAATTTTCATTTAAATTTTAATAAGATTGCTTTCATTAAAAAATCCATTAAAATCCATCAAATAATGGAAAAATTAAAAAAAAAAAATAGTTGAATGGAATATAAATTTTGTATGGTTAATTTCTGGATTAAATATAACTAAGCTCAATAACACCTGTGGCGTTTTTAGTTTACTACTTTCTTGAAAATGAAATGCAAGAGTTAAAACAGCTATTGACAAAACTGATTGATTGGTTTGTTTAAGGACAAATCAACCCTATATGGGTGTGACAAAACTGATTAGATTGTCATTAAGTATCATATACAAAAAAATAAAAATAAAAAAACACCAAAGAGTAAAAAAAACACTATTTACATATTTCCATTAGTTTTGCTGTCTACTTAATTCCCCTTAAACCAATTAACATTTTTTCAGGCTATTTGTTCTTATTAATTTTAGCAATCGTTCTGATAAAATCCAGCTATTTTTAATGGTTATCCACTTTAATAAATTGATCATTAGTGCCATGACAGTATGCTTTTATTAAAAATTATTCTCATAACAGATTTAAATATTTTGTGATTTTACCATTTCTTTTAATTCTTTACTCATTAATAGGGCTGTGACAAGTATATTTATTAAAAGAATATTGTCACAGCCCTTTCAATTATTCATCACATATGCTATTTATTCAAAGTCTTTGAAGATATCAAAAAAGCTTTTTAAAAAAGCTTATTATTTGCAGTTTTCAAAAGGTGGGGTTTTAAATGGTGTAAATGACATTGATATTTTTAGCACATCTCATAGCTTTTGGTTTATTTCATATTTTTGCCATATACTGAAGTTTAACAATTTCACCAATATCTTGGAATTTTATCTGAAGATAAAAACATTACCTATAATGTTTCCTAATGCCCAGACTGCTTGTTCACAGACATTTTGATGGGGAGATTGCAATAATCTTAAGAACAATGGAACAGCACCTAGAAGATAGAGAGAAAAAGAATGGTCAAATTATTTAGATTTACACATGTTTATGGATATACAATATTTGTTAAATACAAAAATATATTGAATACGAGAAAAAAAGTTTCTAATGTATCTGATAAGTTTAAGATATTTCATTTTTAAAAATGGAAAAAAGTTAAATGCATAAAGCAAATATGAAAAAACAAAAACAAAAAACTTACAAAGAATCATCTATTTTGAAAAAAAAAATTCTTGGTAAAATAAAGTATTGGAATATATGAAAAGATCATAAAGGAATATTGATTTGAAAAGATTATTTTAATGGCATTCTTCAATTTATGAGGAATGCTATAAAAATGGGAATATTAGTTTTAATAACAGAATTGGCTTAAATTATTATTTTTCTAGATATTAAAAAAAAAAAAAAAAATCCCAATAAAAATAATCATCTTACCAGCATTGACTACAGCTTGTGTTTGCGCAGATGTACCAGATGCTATATTCGTCAACGCCCATGCAGCTTCAAACTGCAATGATGGACTGCAAGCAGAACTGAAATTATATGAAATTTCAACTGTAAAACAAAACTTTAATTAAGAGGTACTTAATTTTCTCTCTAATTAACTCAGGACTAATTTGAATTTTGGAAAGTAAAAGGATTCTGGTTCCCAAAATAAGAACTAGCACAGTTAAGTTGCATTGGAGACACTGGTTCCCGATAGATCACCAACATTAAGCAACATAGAGCCTGTTCAGTACTAAGATGGGTGACCACTTAGGAATATCAAGTACTGTACAGGTCTTCCACGTTGGAGGTTAGAATAAGGCTTAACAACTCAATTCTGTAAAAAGAGAGAATGTTACAGAAACAGCAACGACAGCAGATGTGGTTGTGGCCCTATGTTCCTAGTGGAACCAAGAGGCTTAAACATAAACAAAAAGAACTAAGTATAATTATAGCAAGATAAAATTTCAAACATAATTCATTATCAATACTGAATAGATGTAATTCAAAGAAAGCAAATATTTAGAACATAGAAAGTTAAATAATCCTATTCAAACAATTACATCAAAACTTTAAGGTTTAAGTAATTAAATAGAAAAGATAATTCTTTTCTTAATTAGAAGTTGCTAATGAATTAAACAGATCATCTTACTTGTCATCTTTTAATAGACAATCCACAAGAATTGGTAATATTCCAGATGATATTAAGTCATCAATAGGAGGGTTTCTGTCACTGGATAATAATTTCCTACAAAAATAAAACATTTACAAATTAGACACAATACACACACAGTTAAAGAAGAATTTAATAGGTTAACTGCCACTAGCTTTGAGTGGAAATTTCCCCTGGCGCCATGTAAAGCACTGAAACTCTCATTACACTGTCAGCAGCTAAGAGAGGAGGCAGGTTCATGTCTAGCTGCTAAACTACTTACTATTGATGTTATAAATAAAAAAATCAAAACAAAACTGGTACAAATGTTTAACTACTTAGCTGCACAATGTATCTAATATTCACACATTAATTGTAAAATAGATTTTAAACTGCTTCATTATCAGTGTTAATTTTCATTGCTTATCATTTGAGAAGTTTTTTTCATCTGAGGAATATTTCATCTTACAAGCTTGTTTTATATCACGTGAATTTTTTTTTTAGTAAAATCTAGCAGAACAAAATATTTTTCTTTTACTCTTTGTTTCATTGATAATATTTCAGCTTTGTGCATGACTGACCTAGCTAACAAATAACAACGCAATTATAGAGACAAATCAATTCTTAGGTTTAAGGAATATTTCATTGAAGAATTTAAGTTGTCTTTAGCAATTAGAAAGTTCTGAGGAGTAAATGTGGTGTTGTAGATCAAAATATTAACTTTTCTCAAAGAACAAAATTCTAAAAAGATGAATGACACTTGAACTATGTGATAAGGTTATATATGCTTATTAAAATCCATGATCAAAGATTTTTTAAGAAAGCCCTTCTACATTAGGTGTTGAGTAATAAAAATAAAATTTAAGTGGTTAAACCGTTGATTACTAGTGGTAAGATGTAGGAGTCATAAAAAAATGAAAAAAAATATTGAAAATACTAAATTAGCACTGGATATTATTGAATAAATAAAGATGGTAAAAAACAAAGTTATTCTTTAATACTTAAAAAAAAAGTCAAATTAAAACACCTTAAAAATGGTAATCTATTTACCTGGCTGCCTGCACAGCACTAAGTTGAACAGAAGGTTCATTGCTGGCAGCATTCTTAACAATAGCTTGAAGATTTTGTGTGGTTGGTTTTTCATTATCTTCAGAGTCAGTGCTGTCTTGAGCAGGAACATTTCGCCGTTTCAGTATGTGCTGATCTCTTTTGTTCTAAAAATATCAAAAATGTCTTCATGAATAAATTTTACAAAATTAAATCTTTAAAATATATATTTAGAAAATAGTTAAAATGCTTAGATCTGTATATTAAAAGAAGGCCATACAGGATTTATCAAAATAAACGAACAAAATTATTTTTTTTTTAACAATTCATGAAGTTTTATGCAAAAAGAAAAAAAAATATTCACCTTTCTCAATTCAACTGTTACTTCAGTCCGTCTCCTTCGCATTTCCTATAAGAAAAAGATACAAAACAACAATTAAAAAACTCAATAACATTTTAAGATATTAGTATTACTTTTTAGAAAAGGAAATTTTCCCCATTGGAAAATTTAATATTCTGAAACATTGCCTTAAAAGTAAGTATCCAATTTCTTACTAATACAAGTATTGGTAACCCTAATACTTACAAAGTATGAAACTTCTTTAAATCAGAAACTGGGACAGCAAATCTTTTGATAAAATTTTAATGAATAGATATTTGCAAGAGCACTAACATTAAACAGTAGTGCTCACAACAGATTTTAATAAGTTATATTAGATCTTATAGAATATAATTTTTCCTTAGGAATAACAGAAATGCACATAAAGTGGGCATGTATTTTACATAATGAAATGCATTTCGTGATGAAATCTCTTGAAAATTAATAACTTTTTTTTTTTATTAATTCAAGCTTTTCAATTTTTTTTTCATATCTTACGTGAAATCTTATGAGCTTTCATATAAAAAAAATATTAATTTTTTCCACAAATTCATTGATTCCTTGATCTTTTATTAATTAATACTTAAACATGTGAAATAAATTTGCAGTTAGTGTGCATCAATTTAAGTTTTTTTTCTTCTTAAAAAACAAACCTCCAAGTTTAAAATTTTAAACATTGATTACAAAAAAAAAAAAGATTTTGAAGCTTGAGATGTAAATGTTAGACTTGTAGGAAAGAGAATATACCAAACTTTAAGCTTTATATATTTTGGGGGAAGAAGTATGAGAATTTTGAGTAGTTAAGTAGAAGGCAATGACATCTTTTAGGCTATTGCAAAGTTATCTATAATATCACTATTTTTTTTCAACGAATCATAATTTAGACATTTACTAAATATTAAAAAAAAAACTATAAGTTTTTTTAGTGAAAAGCAAAAACAAATCTAAAATTAATTGTTCAAAAAGTTCAACAAATTTTAGAAATCAGAAGGGTTTATTATATTATGTAAAAAAATATTGCATTTTGTTTGAACTTAATTTTACAACTTAAAAAAAAAAAAAAACTATTTTTGCTTCATTTTAAATTTCTTTTTTTATAATTTTCTGAATTTTTTTTTAAACTGACCCCCATAAATTAAAACTATTTTTGAAATTTAAAAATTAATTTATGCATTGCAGTTTTTACTACACTTAAAGAACTAAAGAAAGGTTTTTGGTTTAAATTTTAAACACAAATGGGAAATTTATGGTTAAAACATGCTTATAAATTAATGTTTAAGAGAAATATTACTTCACATTTTTCTTGTATTTTTTAGAATGTTTTGTAAAACAAAAATAAATAGTTAAAGTTCATATTTTTTCTTAAAGACCTTATAATTTTTCTTTAATATTAACTTTCATTCATTTTTTATACTATAACACATTTATGCAAATTTATTTCTAAAGAATCATAAAATGCACCAGAGCATCTCCATAGACTTCGTTAGGGTGCCAAACCTTACAGTAAATGGTAGCAGATTATCACAAAATTTCTAATACTTTGATTAAAATAAATTTGATAGATCTGAGTCATTTATCTTAAAATTTTATATTTCAATGTCAAAGAAAAGTAGCAAAAGATTTGAACAATTGAAATATTCAATATTAATTTTCAAGCATCTATTAAGATAATTTCCTCCAACTTTTTATAATGATTTCAATTTAGTCAATTTCCAAATTTGGACCAATTATAAACTTATACAATTTTTCAGTAATTTTTGTTTTACAAAATGCTTAAATGTAAATAAGCTGAAGTCCAAACATATAGGTCAACCTAAAGCTATTGCTGAAATGCATTATTATAAATTTAACATTAATCATAATAAGTTAAATCATAACTACCACTGTATTTTTTTTAAATTGTCAAGGATTTTTTTTATACACACATAAAAATTCTTAAGGAAACATGGAAATACTTCTTAATTATCAATTAGTCAGAATCATGAACTTTAAAAGTTTGAACAGACTTTTGATCTTAGTTAAATAGAATAAAAGTTAATTAACTTTCAATTACCTAATAAATGAAAAACCTAAAGCATACTTTTAAACTTCTTTATTTTTATAAACAATTTAATTTTTTATTTGTTTTACCAAAAGAAGAAAAACAAAAACGAAATATTAAAATCACGTTCTTTTTCAAAAAGGAATAATCAGCTTTGAAAGATAAACAAAGGACCACGGAGGCGGGGGAATACATGGTTTGTTTGCATAGAATAAAAATAATATCAATTGAAAAAGTTTAAATGTATTTAAAAAAATGCAATTTTATAAAATAATCTATTTTTCTTTAAACGTTTAATATAATTTTTTAAAATTTTTCGATACCTACAAAAATTTATATTTCCTCAGTGTCCCCCCCAAGTGCCCAAAATACTCAATATACATGTGTAACTTCCATATATATTCATATTGGAAGTTATAAACACACACACATGTATAATGAGTATTTGCGCACTTGTGAGGGGGGGGGGCACTGAGGAAATCTAAATTTCTGTAGATATCGAATAATCAATAAATAATTTGAATCCATCTTTTAGATGGAAAGAAAGAACAAAAGAAATATTTATTCTAAAGGTAGTGTAATTTAAAAAAAAAAACTAACGTGGGTACTGATTCAAGAATGAAGTGAAGGAGGGGCCATTATTTTCTAACATTTATGAAAAAAACCTTGTTTTTTAATTAAATTAGTTTCTTTTTAAGTTTTATGAGTCCTATGAAAATTATTCTCTTATAATTATGTGTGTGTGTGTGTGTGACTTTATAGTAAATAGAACAAGAACACCGACTAAACCGTAAAAACAGATTATATAAAATTAATAATTCAGTAATAATTGATGCTCCATTTCCAGGATAAGCACATGCAAAACCGAGCACTCACTCACTCACAGCTCTTTCCACAGGAGATGTGAGTGTGGATGCACTTAATTCAAATCATTTGAAGAAAAATTAAGTAGAGAAGATTATGTTGACCCGAATTTTTAACCATTCTTCCTTTCTCTCTCTCTCTTTTTAGACGTCTGTTTCTCGACCCACAGACAGGAACTTTGGATTATTATTATATCATATTTCAAACAAGTTTTCATCTTGATTAAAAGATCGCAAATAATTTGAGTGGAATATCTTTTTCTCTCTCGCTCACCAAAACCAGAATAATTTTAAAAATTCTTTAGCTATATTAATACTTTTTTTCCTTCATCCACATAAAAACTAACAAATAAAACATAACTAAATTAAGTTAACTATAAAATGTTAAATTTTTCACGCAGTGTACAAAATGTGTAACGAACGAACAAGCCGAAAACAAATTAAAAATAAAATAAAGACGAATTTTGAAATTTTAAACGATTTGAACAATAACACAAATTCTGATTGTTGCTTTTTTTTCTATAAGTTTCTTGGGATAATGATGCGATATTATTTTTAAAATAAAATCTATTATAACTAATTCTATCTAACTAACACAAGTTAAATAGAGCTCCCTCCAATTTGAGTAAATTAGAGTGCCTCCTCCTCTCCTGTCCGAGGTAAGTGAACATATCAAAAATCCTTCAAAATTTATATTTCAGATAAATAATTATAATAATAAAAAGGGAAAATATAAAAGAATAACCAGGAAACTTAAAAGATTTCCTTTTTTAAACCTTTGGACCTAAGAAGCCGATATATCGGCCCTGACAAGGCAAAAAACAACAACACTAATATTTTGGTTTTAAATGTTCCTCTAATACAACGACTGAGTGACTACTTGACAATTTTGATAAGTCGGGATTCAAAGGATCAATCTGATTCTAAAATTAATTTCCATTCGTGTTTCTAATGTTACTTGTAACTTCTCTCTTCTAGATAAAAAAATTTTTTTTTTCGTCACGGTAAAAAAAAAAGGCGTAAAAAGGTGGGAAAAATATAAAAATCAATCAGATATTTAATTCAAAATAGATTTTATTCATAATATTAATTAAGGTAAAGAGATTTAAGTAAAAGAAAATTATCGAAAAAATAAAATTAAAAAAGATTTGGTTGTTTGTTGAAATAAAACGATTAAAACAAAACCACGAACAACCCAACCTCGTCTAGGAATTTTTGCAATTAAGGTCAATAGAAAATTTTCGTATTTTTCAAGAAATATAGAGAATAATTAAGTTTATAATAAAATAAATGGATTTAAATTTAAAAAAAAATGGGCGTAAATGACGAAGAGAAAGCCTTTGAGAATAGAAAAATTAATTTTTATATAAAAGGATATTTTTTTGTGTGCGTAATTTGAGAAGCAGCAGCAGCAGCAGCGACATGAAGAAGCAAGAAGAGCAACAACGGACACAAAGTCGGGGTTTAGATTCATAAGCCACAAAAGCATTTTACAATAATTACTTCAAAATAGATTATTTAATTCAGGCAAACGTTTAAAGAAATAAATTCCAGGAAATTAAGCACGATAACCAGCTTTAAATATTTATTTCTTGAAAGCTTAAATATTCCTTAACTTATCTCCCTCACAGCCGACTTTATGACCACGTAAATTGAGTAGACCACATGCTTGTCCGTTAAAGAAACTAATCCTGTTCACTTTTCTAAATAAACAATCAATATTTTTGAGTCGATTAAAATACGTTTTATTCAGGGATTTCTATAGTTTTAATACTCTAGATATATTATAATAATTATTATCAAAATTTCAGATTACAAACTGAAAAAGAAATGCGAACAACGTCAAGTCGATAAGGCTTTAAAGTAAGGTTTGGCTGAGAGAGTAGACAACGTACAATGGAGTGATGACTAGGGAGAAAAATACGTAAAAATAAGTTATTATTACACTTACCTCTGCATCTTTTCCTTTGTTTTTAAAAAGATGAGCCCTTCCTTTAAGATTAGGATCAGATGCCATCTTTGTCGGTATATTTAAATAAAAGTATGACCTTCTTAAAAGTTTCGAAGGGATTTCAAAATGCCGGCCTTCTCATGTCGTTCGGTCCAACTTGGTTATGATAGAAGGATTTATTTGATTGGCTGATCAAAACGAGGCTGGCCACTCGGCCATATGCTAGCATTATTTCTTCTTCCTTTAAGAGGTTTTTGTTATTTGCCAACTGCAACAACATTGCAAATAATTGATAAAATTTTTTCTTATCATTAATCATTAATAAAAAGCTTTGATTTAAAAAAAAAAAATAAACCGATTTTAATTAAAAATCACTAAACTAAAAGGTTAGTTTTAACAATGATTCATCCCTGAATGTATTATAAAACATTTGGCTATCAAATCAGGATATTATGTTAAATTTAAAAAAATAATATCTAAAATTTTTTTATCAATTTTTATAATTTGAAAAAGAAAAAAATTTAACTTCATATTAATTTTTTTAATCTTTGTTTTTGGTTTTTTATGAAAGTGTTTAGTTTTTGCTTAAAATGATAATTTGTATGAATACAAAATGTAATATAGATAACTTTTCAAAATTTTATGGTAATTTAAGAATTTGCTAGAAATTTTAAAATCCCACCTGAGAATTTGTATAATTTAGGATCTTTATCTTTATTATTATATTCACAAAATTTGGACCTTCATATATCTCAAGTCATCTTCACAACCTTTCGGCCAATGAATCCTTTGGCTGAAATGTTCAGTTTGATCTAGTAGCAATTGCATGTCTTTCTGATGGAGCCAGAGAATGAATGGGTCATCTTCATATCCGAGCCCTATTGATGGCTTTAGTTGCTTTGATCCTAATGCCATTTCCTCAAAGTATGGTTCGTTTTTTGTTTTACAGCATATCAACGTGCTTGGACAGCTGGGGTGGATCATTGGTTAAAGCTTGGACTCTGGAATCGTATTATGCAAGTTCAAATCCCAGTCAGAACCATAATATTCACCTTTAGCTGCCTAGGGAAGATGCTGCTCGATAACTCGGGAGAGTAACTCATCTAGGTGAAGATCAATACTGAATGCAAAAAGCCCAGTATATAGAGCACATAAAATGCCCTTGTGCCTAACTTGGGTTGGTGCTTGACCAACTAAATATAATATCAACCTGTTTAAGTCTTTTAATGCTGAGAACAATTTTAAATTTACTTAAATCTCTTTATCTTAGTTAATATTATGAATAAAACCTATTTCAAATTGAATATCTATTGGGTTTTTATATTTTCTTTTCAGGCCTTTCTTTTATTCGCCATGATGAAAAAAAAAATTTATCTAGGAGAGAGCAGAATCATTTTTGGGATAAACATTATATTTCAATACATAATTTTGTATTACTTTCAACATAGTGCTGGACTGGACAGCTGTTTCAATTTTATTGGATTTCATCAGTAACATGCACTGTTGTTAACATTTAAAACACCATGTGAAATTCTGACGGGAACCGATGTCTCCAATGCAACTTGACCATATAAATCCTTTCAGCATTTTCGAAGTGTTGATTCTTTCTTAAAAACAAAAGAAAATTAAACACTGAGAAAATACGAAGAACATTTTTTTAATTAAGAATAAACAAATAAATAAATAATGGAGAAGCGTTTTTGAAAATTAAGAAAAAATAAGTCATTTTCAAACACGAAGCGTTTTTGAAAAAAAGAATATTGTCAAATCCTCAGCGCCGGGCAAAGCCGGGCAATACTTCTAGTCTTTATTTATAAGTGTTTCAAATTATAAAATATAATAAAAGTTAAAATACCTTTTATGATATAAAGTAAAAGAAAACGAAATTAATCCAAATGTTAGCAATGGATATTTTAGCAGCTGCAGCAATTTTTGAAGAAGTAGTTATCAGGACAGAAGGAGTGGAGAAATAAAGTGCGTATAGAAAGAGCTAAGATCCCTAACTAGGCTTCTGCGCGCCAAAATTCAACAGTGTTACGTTGCTATTTTTATCTACTTCTTCCTAGGGAAAACAATAGGATCGTCTTAGTAGCCTTCCACCCCCGAAAATCAAAGTCTAATATTCTACGTTTTCCCAATAAAAGCAATCACGTTCAAGTAGCAGATCTTGGTTCAATCCTCGCACGGGTCGAATGTTGTTAGAGCATTCGGTCGGGCCAGCCACGGAAAAGGTGTGCTGTATATTATAGGCCCGAAACCTTTAAGGATGTGGATTTACAGCACTGATGACGTGCGAGGATTGTAGCACCTTAAGGTGTAATTCATACGATATTAATAATGCCAATGGTGATAATAGTCCGAATGAAGCGCAGACTGTTATGTGCTACCAGTAAAGAAATCTGTAACTCAGATGTTACAAAGAATTCAATACTTACTACTCTTTCCAGTTAGAGATAGTATAACGAGAGCAGGCTATCCCCGTGGTTTGAATAAAGGGTTAAGTTCGAAATTCTTTGATGACCTCCGATTTTTGACAAGTTTAATCATCTGAAGACGCCTCAACTATTCATCGGCTGAAATGTTGAGAAGGTAACAATAATAAGGATAAAAACAAAAATCCCAAAAATAGATCTATACAATGAAAAGAAAAAGGAATCTTATATATAATAAAAAGGAGGCAAAATCTTTAAAGGAAAAAAAAACCTTTAAAAGAAATTTATTTCAAGTTGGAAAATAATCTCATAAAAAAGGCACGCCTTTTCTTTATACATAAGAAATCTCGCAATGACTTACAAGATTTCTTTTTTTAAAAAATTCTCTCCATTATTTTGAGTTATTTTTTTAATCTAAATATTGTTTCTACAGATTTTTTATCTTTTTAAAATGATTTTGTCTTCAACTTTTAGAAATTTTAAAAATCTCTTTGAAATAGAAAATTATATTTATAAAAATCGACACCAAATCCTTTTAACAGAAAAAACATTAAAACAAAATGAAGCGAAAAACTTAATATTTTTTTTATTGTGTTGCCTAGTGATGGTGAAGAAAGGAACAACGACAGGTTGATAGATACATTTTTTATATTTGTGTGTACATTTTTTTATATTTGTGAGTACATTTTTTTTATATTTGTGAGTACATTTTTTTTATATTTGTGAGTACATTTTTATTAAATTTGTGAGTACATTTTTTATATTTGTGAGTACATTTTTCTGCATTTGTGAGTACATTTTTTTGATACACCATGTATTGATAAAAATACGCTAAAACTTACTTGTCACTAGTAAATATCATATCTCTGATAATAAAAGCACCTGAAAGTACTCAACTCTTATTCTACCACCCCACACACACACAAAATGATTGTTTATCTTTATAAACTAATAAACATAAACATATAACATTTGGGACATGAAGATGGAGCAGTGGTAAAAAGCTTGGACTCTGGAATCATAGTATGCGAGATCAATTTGAAATCAAAACCATTACATTCATGCATGTAATGGTTTTGACTGGGATTTGAACTTGCATAATACGATCTCAAAGCCCAAACTTCTACCAATGCTCCACTGTCGCTGCCCATTAAATGTGATAATGTGTGTTTGGTTTCATATCTGCATTTAGATATTTTTCTGAATTTCGTTTAAAACCGTGTTCTGCAGTGGATATGTAATAATAGTTACTCTCTCCTGGATGTAGAGTAGACATTTTTAAAAATTCTGTTTTATGTGTTGCTGTTATATATAATGCCTCATTTGGTGATAGGTCTAATTTTTTTTCTTTTACCTTCTATACAGTGACAGTGTAGTCACAGTAGAGTGTTCCTTATTAGTGAAGGAGAGATAGTGGTTGTATATTCTTTGGTTTAAAGTTCCTTCAGATGCTCCAATATAGTGATTTTCTGTACTGTTGGCTTTTACAGTGGCTTTGTATATTGTATTTACTTGGAGATACTTGCCTTGTAGTGGACATAACTCATCTGAATAGAAGCAACTGTCATTGAATTTTCTGCACTTTAGGTTTTAGTCTTTCTCTGGAAAGCAAATTCGTTAAGCAAGAATAATGAAAAATAAATGAACACATTTTTATAGTTTTGTAATTAATTTATTGCAACTGTTACATTACTGTTTTGTAATTAAACCTAAAGTCTACTAAGTAGAAGGGGGGCATCAACTTGGATTTGGATAGACAATCAGACTTCGGAATCCTAAAATGCAAGTTCAAATCCTATGGAAAGTCCAATTAGCACAGTGGGTAGACAATTAGACTTTGGAGCCGTGTTACATGAGTTCAAATCCCAATGGTTCCATTTGTGTTTATAATTAGATAATACCCTTGAGAAAGGTTTAAATCCCCGCATTCTGTCAAGCTATTGACTAAATAGTGCATATTTTGTAATCTAAAAACATGTGGACAAAAATTCATGTTAAAGAAAAAATTATTGTTCTTGGCATTAAATGACCTAAAAAAAAGGTTATAAGGGTTGAATAGTGCATATTGTGTTAC
>JAUZSX010000002.1:658614-670737 GCA_034780655.1 Idiosepius hallami | reverse complement strand
CTCCCGAGCTAACGAGCCCCATCTGCCCGAGGCTGCTAAAGTGAAAGTAATGGTTTTTTGACTGGGATTTGAACTCGGGTAACACGATCTCACAGCCCGAGATCTCAAATAAATTTTTAAAAAGTATAATGTAACTTAAAAGTTAATAACTTGGCATGTATGCTAATTTTATAAATTTAAAATTGGTATTAAAAAAAAAAAAAAAAAAATTTTTTTTTAAAATATCTTATTTTTACAATTAAAAGAAAAACAAAAGTGTTTTAAAAAAATTATGGATAAATTGTTTAGAAGTAAGCTATTAACTGTTAGCCTTCTATTGAAGTGTTTGTAGATTGTGACAAAGACACTTTTATCTGAAAATATTTGTTCAAACTCTAGAAACTTTCACCCCCTTACATTATTCTATTGAATTACCGAGAAATAACATTCAATATACAGGTTTAAATTAAATTTTAATGCATTTCACATAGAAGAAAGAAAATAAAAATCATTCAATAAAAGGTTGAACATCCTATACCACTGCTGTTCATACATACATACAGAGAAAAAAAAAAAAAAAAAGGTCTATCCCTCTCAAGCCCAGTTCTCCCTGTAAAGAACTATGGGTACAAAAGGTCTTAAAACAAGTTTGTTTCATGTAGTTAAATTCAAGAATTGAATAAAACGGAAATAAACTTCTTATGAGGAAAGGGGGGGTGGGAAAAAAAGAAAAAAAAAAAAAAATTTTTTTGAAAAATAATCAGTGTGGCATTTTTAACCCTTTCGACCCTAAATTATCAAAATTACCAGTGGTCACTCAGACCTGCTATGTCAGTGGAACAGAATTGGGTTAAAATATTGGTATGTCTTCTGTTATCTTATGTCTTCAAGGCCGATATATCGGTCCTGCAGGGTCTAAAGGGTTAAAACATTTTTTGTATAAGAGAGGAGAAAAAAAAAAAGAAAAAAAAAATCAAACAAACAAAAAATAATTTATACAAAAAATATTAAATTTTAAATCAGTTATTGAAAACTTAAATGCATAATAAATATTTAAGGATTTAGTTAAGTGAACAAGAAAAGTTAAAGTTGGCAATTCTATTCAAAAGAGGACCATGATTGGTACATGAATTTATAAATTATTAAGAGTTTGTAATTAAAAAGGGATAAGAAAGTATTTTAAAAAAAAAAGCTAAATTAAAGAGAGGAGGCCAAATTTTGCCAGCTTCAATGTCATAAAAAAAGAAAAGAAAAAAAAAAAAGGTTTCTCAAACTTCATATCCAGAAATTTTTTCTCAACTATGATAAAAAAAATAAAACATTCAATGTTTCAAGACATTTGTTTTTTATGTCTTTTTATATACTAATAGATATGCCACACTACTGGCCTTTGCCTCAATCAGTGACGACTGAAGGCGGCATTTACTTAAAACTTTATCTTAGAAGCGAGAGAGGAACGAAAAAAAAAAAGGCTGCAAAATAATTTCAGCATTACTTCATGAAGAAGTCAGTCAAATTAATTTTACCATAGACAGCCATTTTTTGAGAAAATCTGGATGGGTATTAATTTTTCCATCTAAAAAAAATGAAATTTAAAAAAATGGTTCTAACAGAAAAAGAACCATATTAAAAAATAAAGAAAACTGCAAGTTTTGTATTAGTTATCATATTAGTTTTGATAAACAATCTTTTTATTTTCTTATCTAATTTATTCTTTTCTTGGGGATTCTTTTTATTGAATTGGATTGAATTTTATTCATTGCATTTGGATTGTTATTTAGCATTGCCGCACTTTAGACATTCTGTTAATCTGATTAAATGATCTGAGAAATTGCCAAATGTTTGTCATTTTAAGCAATGTAGTAGCTTCAGGATATATTTTTAATTTGGTCTCCATTAATTCTATTTTGATTTCTTCCGAGAAATCAACATTATATCCTAGGGCAACTATGAACTTTTGGTTATTTTTCTTTTTAAATATTTTACATTTCCTAATTTAATCTTTATTCTTTAAAAAAAGAGAAGTGGCTAATTCAGATAATTTGATCATAACTTTAGGTAAGATTTTTCGTCAGGATGTCTTGTTGAACATAAGTATTCATTTTTAAGGATGTGCTTTATAACTTAGAATTTAGAGTTCTATTTTGCTTTTTTTTTTCTTTTTTTTTTAAATACTCCTATACAATTATTGAAATCTTTTTTGATAAATTAAGATGCCATATTGATTAGATTTCATCAGTGGAATCAGTAATCAGGACAATTTTTTTTTTTCTTCTTTCTGAAGTAAAAAAATTCTATACAATAAATCTATACTATTTGAATTTTTATTCATTTCCATTGTTCTGCACCTTCCAGGCAACTTAACTATTATTGGGATACAGTAAGGATATATTTGGTCTGTGAGTATAGATGTATTGTTCATTAGTAACTTTTCCTGCCTGTTAACCCTAGCAAGATATTTGTCATTAATGATGCATTATGGTTGACCTTTTGTTTCATATTCATATCAATATTATATTATTCATGGTCCAGTTACATGAAGTTTTGCTTCTTGGCATTTTTTTTCTTTTCTTTCTTGAGAGTTGGGTTATATCGACATTAAGGAAGGACTTAATAATTGATTGGATTGAGTCACTCCAACTTTCGATCTAGCCAGGGTAAAGGCCAAAGATGTTACAAGTTGCACAACTACTTTTTCCATTTAGATCAGGCATGAAACACTTAGCTACAAGAAGTTTCTTGCTAGCTGTCATAAGTTGTCACAGACAGCAAATAACTTCAGTAGGAGATTTACAATTTTTCTTCTATTGCGTAATGTAGTTATTGCCAAGCATGGTTGCAGTTCAAAATTATACCCATCATAACAACTGTTTCAAAGTGTTTATTTTTTCCAATTTTGGAAGATATACTATGTCAGACTGATGGCTTATTTCCTTCAAAACCACATAGCTTCAATAAAATTTGACTATCACATTCTTTAAAATTTTAGTAAAGCTATAGCATATTTACTTGGTCAAGCACCAACCCAAGTTAGGCACAAAGCCATTAGTAAAGCTATATGAAATCTAAGGGCTTTTTTAAAGGATTTATCAGTTCTGATAAAAGCTAATTTATAAGAGACTATTCTTAAGTACCAATTAGATTTTGTGATCAAAACTAGAATTAAGTTCACAGCTTTACTAATCTATAAAATAATCAATCATTCATATAAACACTGGCAAAAGATAAATTCACAATAATATTGTTACCTAATTTATTTTATGTGAATTATCTGGCACAATTGAAATTTTAAATAGTAATGAAAAAGGCCAGCCATTGGGATAATTTTTTTTTAACAAACTATCACAAACACACACAACCAATTTTTTTGATTTTAAAATATTAAAAGTTTTTTGGATTGGACATTGCATTTTGAAGGATTTCAATAGTTAAATATGGTAGGAATCCTTTTGATATTACATTAAGTTTAAAGAAAATAAGAAAGTGTTATGGAAAATGAAGATTTTTTTTTAATATATTAAGGAAACAGTGTAATGACAAAACAGGTAGAAACCAATACAGAAGAGCCAATGCAAAATAAAATTTATCTCTGACTTTTATCCAACAATGGAAAAAAGTGAATTTTATCCTGTTATATTTTTGTAGAAGAGAGATTGCGTAAATACTTTAAAAGCGATGAATATTATGAAAAAGTATAGATTAAAAAGGAATTTATTTAATGTAGGGAATTATATTGATTTTAAGAAAAAAAAAAAAAAATGATATAGTGAAATGTTGAAACATTCTTGATTTTAAAAGATATCAAACCTATGAATTACATATGTAAAAAAAACTTTTAAATTCATACCCATCAATTTGAAACTGATGAGCCTATTATGGTTTTAATCCGTATATGAGTGTGTGTGTGTATGTGTGTATATACATACACACAAACACTTGCTAAACATAGGGTTCTCTAATGGATTTTAACAGTTAATTAGGAAAACACTTAAATTTCATTTATCATTGCTGTTAAGTTGAGATGGCTTATGTTGGCATTTAATATATTAAAATCAAAGTCTTTATTAGAGTAGAATGAAGTAAAATAAATTGCACACAGTGCTTAAAATGATACAAAATCTATGAGCAACCTTATGAGGTATGAGGATTCCTTGAAAACACCTTAAGCCAAATAATTGAACTATCAATCATTAAATATTATCAACCACTTGGAGGTCCTTTCAGATTAAAGACCATCTTTTGAGACTAACCCTTAAATATCAAACAGGAAACAGTATGTTTTTTTTTTAAATACTTGAGATGAAGTATGATCAACTGTTTAGGTACAACAAATAGAGATAAGGACAATAGTAAAAAAAAATATCTATACAGGAAACAGTCTAATTAATATAGAAGTTGCAAAAAGGTTCTTTTTATGAATATTTTGCAAGAATTATTTTATTTATATCATATCAAAATATTATGGACAAATCAATTCATATGTGAGGGAAATATGCAATGGTTTCTAAAATTTATGGCTCATCAAAAAAATCTGCTGCTTTAATGAATAAAATCTTAAATATATCATTGATGAAAATTTTCATTGAGTGAAAAAGATTAAAAGGCTGGGGGATAAATGGCAACTAATGTTTTCCAAGTGTGAAAAATATTGAACTAACTATTTAGGTAAAAATAAAAATTTAAGATGAAACAAAGACATTCTCTCTCATAGTTTTTTTTCCTTCTATTTTTAACAGCTACATTTAACACATACCTCTTCCCTCGGGGCTTCATGTTCATTGTCACCTTCTATTTTTACTCTAACAACTCCAGATTTGTCAACAATATCTTGAATATTTCTGCCATTTTTACCAATAACTTTTGCTGGGGAAAACAAAACAAAGAAATACTTTATATATTATTTTTGAAATATTTGAGATGAGGCTCGATAATTTGTATATTTATTATGCATACTATAGTCGTATCTTTACATATTTAGTCTAAAGTGAGATTTGAAGTTGCCAATAACTAAAAAAAGAATATTTAAAAGAAATTAATACATTTTTTCAGTAGGCAAAATACAGTAAAAAAAAATTTATTTATAAAGGCTTTCACATTTTGTTTTATTAATGCACTATCAAAAAAATTAAACAAATTTAAAAAAAAATATTAAGGACAATTTGCCATTAGTTAGAGTTAAATTCCAGTTGATAAATTGATATTTTTAGTTAACCATGACAAATTAACTATAGTTCAGAATCAACTGATTTAAGATAAGTAGGAAAAACATAAATAATGACAGCAATGTTCTCCCCTCTCCCCCGACCTTGCTGGGGGGGGGGCGGATAATTTAATTTTTAAGATCTACAGTTAGGAATCAACTGATTTAAGATAAGTAGGAAAAAAAAAATTCATAAATAATGACAAGCAACACCCCCCCCTTTTCTGAGGAGAGAATAATTTAAATACTAACCAACTAAATCTCGAGGGACTTGAAATGTTTCTTCAGCATATTCAAGCATATTCCTTGCTTCTCTTACAGCTTCTTCTGTCTGAAAACATAAAAAAAAAATTAGATTCCTTTTAAATTTATATAAGAGAAAATATAAGCAAACATTCAATTAAATTGCAAGCAGAAAAACTATGCATTAAGAGTAATTTCCATTTAAATTAACACAGTACAGAAATCATTATTTCTTGAATTTCCATGAAGGATAGGGAAGTTACTGGATGCAATCAGTTATGAAATATATTTTCAAACAATAAACCAAACAAATTGATTAAGCAAGATGAAAACAATTATAGTTTGATTGTTTTATGACATGTCAAATTTTGAAACTTATATGGTATGCTTTCTATTGTTTAACTTGACCCTAAGAGATAAATCCCAGTTCTTTTATCACTACTTTTTTCTTACTTGGACCTCAGATTT
The DNA here is from genome assembly GCA_034780655.1 of Idiosepius hallami. Taxonomy (NCBI): domain Eukaryota; kingdom Metazoa; phylum Mollusca; class Cephalopoda; family Idiosepiidae; genus Idiosepius; species Idiosepius hallami. The sequence continues at coordinate 664,847 of JAUZSX010000002.1, read as the reverse complement.
TCTTAACACTTTGAATCCCAACTAATCAAAATTACCAAGTAGTCACTGAGAGTTGTTATATTATAGGAACATATTAAATATATCAGCCTTTTAGGAACCAAAGGTTAAAACAAAATTGATAAAAAAGATACTTATGCTTGATAATAAAAAAATTTAAATATAGAATTCTGATGATTTTTCACTTAAAAACAGGAGTTCAAATCCATTAAAAAATAAAATCTGAACCAAGTTCGATATAGAAAAGGAAAATAAAAATGACAGAGACAGGCAGAAAAACCATATGCAATAAAAAAAAAAAAAAAAAAAAAAAAAAAAGATTTAAGTGCTTCTATCATTTCCTTACCTCTCCATATACTTTAAATGTACAAGATGATTCATCTAATTCTATTCCTGTTATGCCTTGAACCTTTCTAGCTTGCTGAATATTGCTGCCATGTGTTCCTATTGATAAACCCATCAAGTCTTCTCGAACTGAAAATTCTTCCATGTAACCAGACCGAATCTTTGCACTCTGTGATAAAGAGAAATGCTACGGTGGTGTGAAAATGCACTCTCAATCAGAGATAAAAAGAGATGACAAAAGAAGGAGAAACAAATGCAAGAGGAATTCATTTTTTCTCTTCTTTTAATGCATAAATCTATTACCTGTAATTTCTTAACAGCTTCTTCTGTTCTTTGTTTTAACAAGACTTTTTGACGTAAATTTCTCAAAAACATATCTCCCATCAAGGAAGCTTTTTTTATCACAGAAGAATTGGTTGACTGAAAGAAGAATATGACAAATTTAAGAAATATTTTTAATTTAGTTATTACACACAGTAAAATTTTAAAGTGTCTACGAACTTTTAGAATAACCTAATAGTTATTCATATTAAATTTTATTATATGTTCAACTTAAAAAAAAAGTTACTTTTGCCACACCACGCATATTAAATTTTAATTAAAAAAATATATAATTCTATTCAAGTTAAAATGCATTTCTTTTTAGACTGGTGTTGAGAAATGTACAAAAAAAATTTGTACAAAAATTGGTTATTTTACATAAATTATTTTTGAGTTATTTCCCCTGAGTTTAATTTGAAAAAAATGTCTTTAGAAAATTAATATTTTACTTTCATATTTTAAATATTCCACAAAATTTTAAAAATTCATACAATAATGGTGAAAATAAATAAGCCTTGTTTTTAATTGCCAAAAATAAATTAAAAAGTTATGTATACTTTATCTTGACAAAAAAATACTGAATGGGATTTTTGTAAATTTAAAAAAAAAATCATGTATTTTATTTAAAGATAAAATAGTAAAGAATGAAAACTATTTAAAGAAATATCAATTTTCTTAAGATACTTGCAAGTATTATCTTTTAACTGGATTTTTCTAGAACAATGTGATGTCATCAATAACCAGTTCTACATCATTAATAACCAGAACTATACTATCCACTAAAAAATGCTTCTCTCCTTTAATATTCTATTACTGAATATTAAATCATTCAGAAAAATTATCATGCAAGTCAACAAGAAAAATATAGCAAAATAAGATATAAATGCTCACCAAAACAACTAATGCATTATCATCTGAATTATACAAAACAACTGCAGCACCACAATGTTTCTTAAATTCTGCTAAGGTTGTTTCTTCTCGGCACCTAAAACATTACAAAAAAGGGCAGGTAAATCTTATTCACATACACACCTCTATTGCCTTTTCTTATCTACGTCACAAATCTTCTTTAACTTTGGTTTCCATTGACCAATCAACTCTGCAGTGGGATTAACAGAGGGTCTGAAGTAAAGTTGAGACTAATATCTTACTTGATAGATTGTAAATGTATAATTCTACATCTGGTCCTAAATACAATTTCAGGCAGGAATCTGACAAGTCCTTTCCTCCATCTTATATATCCTATTAACACAGGATTAATTTAATTTTTTGTTAAAAAAACTTTTTGTTAAAAAAACTTCTGTCAAGACTAGTTATATATGATTGATAGATTAATCTTTTTTTCTTTTTTTAAAGGCAAACCAACCTTTTATGGATCATTTAATGCCAGAACATTAGTTGTAGTTAAATAACAAAACAAAATAAGATGCTCCCCAAGATCATAGAAACCTGTCTCTCTTCCTTCAAAACAAGGTCTTTGAGTGGGACTGAAGGAACATAAATATGACACTTTCAATTTGGATGAAGCTTTATTGAGATTGATAAGGCAATCTATAAAAAAAAACTGGTCAGAATTTAACATAAGAAACTTTGAATTAATTTACACTTTTGTTGATATTTAATCTTTTATTAATATATAATGATTACCTTATAAAGATAAACACAATTTTATTTCATTATTGATTATAAATATATTCTATAAGTTATCAAATTTAGCTTAACAAGACTGAAAATGAGAATCACTTAAAAACAAACAAAAAAAACAACAATAATATACTTACACTTCTCTCAAGTCTGATGGCACCTCAAGAATAGATTTCCGAAAACTATCTTTTGAAATGCTTGGACTGAGGAGGAAAAGAAAGTTTCAAATTTAATATACAATGCTTAGATCTTTTTTTCCCTTAAAAATAAAAAAAAATAAAAAAATTAAAATAAATAAATTCTGTATCCAAACATATACCTACATTCTAAAATGAAAGAGAAACTTATTATAATGTTGCAAAAATCTTTCCTTCCTAAAGGTACTATTTTGATAAAAATATATTTTAAAAAATAACTATTTTTTTCATACTTCCTTCACACAAAAAAAAAAAACAGCTAGTTGCCTGGGTAATATTTTCAATGCAGTGGTATTTTTTCTTATTTTGTTAAAATGACAATTCTTAAAACCAGTCTCATAATTTACATTTATTTGAAATAACCTGGTCAAAAGTTTTATTTTCTGGACTGCCTGTTGTTTTAGTATATTAAAAAGTTTGAACTTTCCTTTTGTTTCTTCATACTTTGCCTTTGATGCTTCGGGTTTGAATGAAACAAATCTAACAAGACAATTTAGAATATAAAAAGTATTTATTTTAAAATCCAATAGAAAAATTAGTATAATTTAAACTTTTAATTTCCTTTTTCTGTTAAAAAGCAATTTGGTTGAATAACTAATCAGTCTATGCTACAGGTGTTACTTGTGGATTTTGACAAACTCCAGAACTTTCAAGTTACAAACAAAACTTTAAATTCAATTTTCAATAGAGTGTTTTTCATTCAATAAGCTACAAATGCATTTATTATAAGTTACTTTTATCTACAATCCAGATTCAGCCAATAACCTCCACATAAATGTCCATTAGAACTTCTACAAACCAATATTGAACAGTCAATTTTAGGAGATGTAGTTGAACTTTAGTATTATTGTTCCCTGTCCCACATTTTTTCTTCTTTTACTTATACCCACATGACTTTTTTTTTCTTTTTTACTTATCCACTATCATTAATTCTTTAATTGATTAAAAAATTTCTAAGTTTCAAAAACTTTTTTTTTTTAATTTATAATATAAAAGTATAAAGATTTTATTAACCCTTCTATATAATGTAAACTATGCATTTCTAATCATTTAACACAATAAACCTACCATACATATCTATATATTTCACATATTGATGGAAACTTCTGCAAAACAACTACTGGGCACCATCAAACTTCAGAAATTACACTTTACATTGAAAATGTATTCATCAAACTTTACACCCAGTGGTGAGTTGGGCAGCAAAGTTGTATATGCTGTTTCCAAAGCATACTTGTTTTTACGAGAAAGAGTGGCTACCCTATGCCCAACCCCCAAACTGGAAGACCTTTTTTAGGTCTTTAAAATCAATGTCTCCCTTCACCTAGATGAGATACTCTCGAGTTAACAAGCCTCATCTGCCCAAGGCAGCTTAAGGTAGATGTAAAGGCGGCGAGGTGGAGCATTGGTGAAAGCTCGGACTATGGAATTGTATTACGCGAGTTGAAAATGTATACTTAAATTTAATTGTAGTTTCAACTTATTTTTGTGAAGAAGCAATTCTTGTTTAAATAACAGTAATTACTTAAAAGAATTCAGACTGACATTGATATTTTTTGTATAATATTGTATAATATAATGTATTATTTTGATTGCTTATTATTTTAGATGGTTGACAATTGGAGAAATCAAATTTCTCAAATATAAAACAAGACATTAAGTGCCACTGTTTTTAAAGATGTAAAAATATTTTAAACCAGAAAAAAAATCAAGATATCAAAATCCAAGTCAGGTATTACCAAAATGTCAATGATGAAGTTGGGTGTAAATTTTATAAATTTGATGAAAACAACTCACTTTTCATTTAAGGGCCTGACTTTCTCCAAAGGTAGAATATCTGTGTGTGAAGATTCAAAACCAGAATATTCTACCACGGCAAAATCACCTTTTAACATTTTTATCTTTGATGGCCACCATCCTATCAGGTCATCATCCGGAGATTTGCTGAGAACCTGGAATAACAATCATTATTTAAAATTTTGAAGAAACAAATTGCAAAAGGTAAGAAACAGGTGAAAAGAAATGTTTAGATGAGATACAATAAAATAATAGTAAACAGAACAAGTTAAATAAAAAAAAAGTTTTAAGTCTTAAAAATAATACAATTGAAATGGATTTATTTAAAGGTTACTTTTATCTAAAGCTGATGCCATAAAAAAAGAAGATTTATAAGCTGAATCTAATAGTTAATAGCAACTTCAGTTCTCCATCCACCCACCCACCCATCTACAGAAATCTTTCTCTAAGAGGGATCACTTGTCAGAAATAGTGGAGGTCTTGGAAGAGAACAAGAAAAAGATGGTTAGTAGCAGCTGCTGCTGTTATTTTGTAATGGGAAGAGAAAGAGAAGGGTGTGTTTTGCTTAGTGTAATAACAAGACCAAAATGGAAAGGAGATTCTTGTGCAGCTACTCAGGGAGAATATAAGATAACCAAGCAAGAGACATTTCTAGAAAATTCCACATTAATGGAATAGGTTAGAAAATTAACTTTAATAAAGTTACATATTCATATAGAGTTAATAAAAAATTTTTTTTCTGTATGTGGTTGAAAAAGGCTCAACAAAAAAATTCTAGTATATTTTTTTTTCTTTTAAGAAACTTGGAAAATATACAGAAGAATGTAAATTTTGCTTCATTTCAAGCCAAACATTTGATATTTTTGATTCTTCATTAAACCAACTATTTAGGGAAGAACTCAAAACTAACTTGTGGGTGTGGGTGTGCGCGCATGAGAGAAAGAAAATTTGACATTTTACAAACTACTTTTTTTCCTTAAAAACTAAATAGGAATTTTTTTTATCTATAACTAATACAATTTAATAATAAAAAAACAAACAAACTGTTAAACTCATAAATAGAAATTTATATTAAATTTTGTATAAGATTTGAATATCAACAGGTTTACAAACAATTTCAATTGATCTAATTTTATATTGTATAAAACTGTTGTGGTAGAAGTTTAAGCAAATTGATTTAAAGTGTTTTAATTCTAAATCACTATTTCTTCTAGGATAATAAAATTGGCATTTTTAAAACATAACATTTAAATCAGCTTTAAATGATAGTTTAATTTCAAAGTATAACTTAATATTCATTACAAAAAATATACACATTTGAAAGTTGTTTCAGATGACTTAAATAAAAACTTTATTTTTATCATATTGAATAATAAGTCAAGAAATGGAATTTTATTTTCTTTATGAAAAAAAAAGTTCATAAAAAATTCAAACTATTTTTTCTAACTTGTTATTCATTAAAATAGTTTGCCACTGAAAAGAACCTAATACTATAGTCCTATCAATTTCATTCTCAGAGTGTACAATATTTGAAGGAATTCAAAAGTCCAGAAGCTAAGATTAGAATAATATTTGAGATTATATATTACACACACGTCATTGATATTTAAAGAATTGCAATCAATTACTTATAAAACCTAGTGGATTTCCCTGCTTATAAGCAAAGTAATCTTTTTTTTTTAAATTAAAAAAAAAAAAAATTCTACGGTAAAAATAAAAGAATGCCTTATCCAGCAGCTTTTAGACTGATAATATTTAGGACCAGGTTTGATGAAATAGCCAGATTAAGGTATCTGAGACTTATAATGATTTTGCACCTGGATTGTGTAGGCCAGTTTATATGCAGAGAAATATGGTAAGCAAAAAAAAAGAGACAAGATTTAATTATCAGAAAATTTTCATTATTTAACAATGAACACACTAAGATTAAAA
>JAUZSX010000002.1:598110-623949 GCA_034780655.1 Idiosepius hallami | reverse complement strand
AGGAAAGATCAGAATTGGATTTTTTCATTTTTTTGTGGTTTAGGGTATTGTCTTTCAGAAAAAATATAAAAATGTTGGAAAATATTGGGTTTAAAATTCTTTGATTCAGGACCACTTTTCATGGAATGGGCCTATGGTTGTAAAGATATAAAAACTGTTTTCTAGCTATAAACTCTTTATGACACACAAGTTATCACCACTAGTGTAACATAGTGGTTGGGAACCACTGTCTAAAATATCTTATATAAAATAAAAGTTCAATTTATTAATTTTAGTTTATAAAAAGAAATATAGTGAAGTACTAATTTATACTTTTGAAAATGCCAATTTTACTATTTTTATTATGTATTTTTAGGTGAACTCTCAGATGGTGCTGTAGAAGTATTTTTTGTTGACTATGGCAATGTTGAGGTTGTGGCCAGACATTTAATCAAGGTGACTAAACCAGACTTCATGGAGATGCCGGCGCAGGGCATACTTTGTACTCTTGATGGCATTTCCAATGTCCATGGATATTGGTCACCAGAGCATATAGCTAAATTTGAAGACATGGTCTTGGAACAGTTTTTCACCGCAAAGGTGAAATCATTTGGGACTAATGGCATCCATTCAGTTGAGCTCAGCAAGGAAGGAGAGAATTTCCAAATCAATCTTGTTTTTGGTCACTTGACTGGCACCTTATGTCTAGAAGAAGACAGTGATTCTTCATCACGCTCTGTCACTGTTGGTCGTGACAGGACCAATTTGCAGGTCACTGTTGAATCTGATTCTCGTAACAGGAGAACTCCACCGAAGGGACGGTTATTGGCTAAAAACATAATGAGTAGACATGATGGTATTCAAGATACAGATATCTTACGGGATGATGGTGCTTCGTCTAGTGATAGCCAGTCCTTTGCATCTTGTGCTTCTGATACCAGCGTCTGCTATAAAAATTTTAAGTTTCCGATAGGATCCCAAGTGGAGATCTGCATGATATTTCTTATCAGTCCACATGAATTTTGGTGCCAGCCGCTCAGTATGGGAAGCAAACTGAAGGCTCTAATGAAGGAACTTAATGATAAGAATTCTGGTGTAAATAGGTTGGAATTTGAAGGTATACCCTCCTCAAAAACACCATGTTTGGCAAAGTTCAGCGATGATAGAATGTGGTATAGAGCTGAGGTGGTTGAAGTGAAACAAGGAAAAGCAGCTGTTTTCTATGTTGACTATGGAAATGCTGAAATACTCCCTCTGTCTGAACTTCGAATGCTTCCCATTCGATATGCAGACGTCCCAACTCTAGCTGTAAAATGCAGTCTAAACTTGGATCCCAAATCTGTCTGGTCAGACATACGGATCAATCGTTTTCAGGAATTTGCTCTTGATAAGCGTCTTTCTGCAAAGGTAGTATCTCGTGCGGCAAGTACTTATGTGTTAGAACTCTATGATCCAAACACACAGAAAAACCTGGTGTCACTTGTTGAAGATAAAGACCTTCTACATCAATTACCTATCAATAATGATATGAACCTACAAGTAAATATCTCATGGGTATCTAGCCCTGATGATTTTTGGCTTCATATGGCCAATAATGAAGAACTGTTAGATAACATGGTTCAAGAGATGCAAGATTATTATAACATTGCTACAGAAAAATATACTGAACACCCATCTGTCGGGACTTATGTTGTGGCACAATTCAGTGAAGATAATGCTTGGTACCGAGCACTTGTTGAAGAAGTATTTGATTCAAAAGTCAGGGTACGTTTTGTTGACTTTGGTAATGAAGAAATAGTCTCACTGACTAATCTGAGACCACTGATTTCCATATTTTCTGTATATCCTTGTCAAGCAGTTAGATGTAAACTCGAGGATGTGAAACCACTCTCCGTTAAAGGTTGGACTTCTGATGCTAAGGCTTATCTTGAAAACTTGGATGGCGATCTCATTTGTACCTTCAAAAAACTTATCAAAAATATGTTTTATGTAGAAATTAGACAAGATTGCAAGTCTATTGCTGACAGTATGATTAATGATGGAGTAGCTGCCACGATCGATGCAAAACCAAGCCACATGCATGAAATAGACACACAAACCTTTTATAAAGGCTTAAAAAACAATTTTAAAGTCCTTGAGATACTTCCAAATCAGGTAAAATCAGTCATGATTTCTTACTGCAGTGGTTTGACTGACTTTTGGTGCCAGATGACTAGTTTCACTGATGAACTAAATATTTTAATGGATGAGCTTGCTGTTGAGTATGAGGCAACAAACTTACGAACAATTACCAACAGATCCTATCCTGTTGGCAGCCCCTGCATTGCCAAATATTCTGAAGATGATACTTGGTATCGTGCAGTGGTTATAGAAGCCATGGCAAGTAGTAATTATTTAGTTCATTTCGTTGATTATGGAAACATGGAAAAAGTAAATTCTATCGATATGCGACCAATTACCAGTAAATTTATGCAACTCCCAAAGCTGGCAGTACATTGCAAACTTTACGGAATCCAATCCTGTTCTGATTGTCAAAATGAAAGTTTTACTGAACTAGTGCTTGAAAAAACCATGAAGGCTCAGTTTCTCAATGCACGCCCTGCAAATGGTATGTATGAAGTAAACCTCTTGCAAGATGATGGAGTTTCTGTCTTTAAGCCATTGGAAGATCTCACCACAGTTGTTAACCATGATAAAAACTTATTTAGGTTATCAAATGGGAGTACAATAAAAATCCCTATCATTCCAGTGAATGAAAAGCTTGCTCAGGGACATTCAAAAATTGGTTCAATTTGTTTTGCCTATTCCCCAGACCATTTTTTTGTTCATTTTGAAGAAGATGAGGACAAAATAGATGAAGCAAGTGAAATGCTCAACGCAGAATATTCACAGGACATATGGACTAATAGATACCTTTCTTCTATTGAACAAGGAGCTATCTGCTGTGCTAAATACTCTTTAGATGATCAGTGGTATCGGGCATGCATCATCAAAAACAACATTGAAACTGTCTCTGTTTGTTTTGTAGACTATGGTAATGCTGAGAATGTATCTCCAAAAGATTTACGGCCTTTGCTAGAAGATTTCTGCTATATGCCAGCATTAGCTTATAAGTTTGGTCTTGCAGGAATTCTGCCAATGGAAAATGAATGGTCTCAAGAAGTCTGTGATTTATTTGAACGGATAGTGGTTGATGAAACCTGGACTATAAGAAATATGGGAAATAGCAAGTGTCTTTTGATGAATGATGAGAATGGCAGTAATGTTTTGGATCTTCTTGTAAAATCTGGTCATGCACAAAGAAAAGATGCTGAATTCTCAACTCATAAGAATAACAAAGCAACAACACAACCGTCCAGTGTCTTGCTACCTTCAAAAATATGCCTTGATGTGATATTTGAGAAGCTTGAGGATCTATCTCCAGAGAGTCTATCCCTGTCCAATATTTTGATTATTCCAAATGATATTTTTCCAAATGTTGATGTGCCTTCAGATGAACTCCAGTGTTGCATCACACATTTGACTAAGAGCTTACGGCCTGGTATCTTCTACTTGCGACTAACCTCTCAAGATGAATTATATTCTGGTGCATTAGTGACACTTTGTAACAAGTTAACAAATTACAACAATCCTGTACTTGAAGTTAATACTCCTTGTTGTGTTTACTTTGCAGAGAGTAAGAGTATGTGTCGGGGTGTTATCGTTTCTGTCGAGAAGTCAATAATTGGACTTGTAGATGTAAAATCTATTGATTCTGGTCACTATTTCAGAGATGTACCAGTTTCCAACATACGTGGTATATCTGAAGAAGCACATATTATCCCTCCTCTTGCTTATCCTTGCATCTTGAAAAACTGTTACAACTGGAATGAGCATCTGAGAAGCCGTTTTCAACTGTTAACTTATGGACGTTGTCTGACTGTCAAATTTAAATCTACAGTAAAACCATACATAGTTGAATTGTTTGATGAATCTAACAATAGTATCTCAGAAGCTGTCAATGGTAAAATTACAGAAATAAACAAAGAAACAGATAATGGTGAAAGTGAGTAATACTTAATTTTAAATTTTACTATTTAAATATCTTTAAAAGTAAAATGTATTTCATATTTGCAGTTTCAAACTGCCATTTGATTTTTTCTAACTTTCAGGCTTATGTACCTTCAGACATTTGAAAAAATAACATTTCTCAGAATTATAAAAAAAATATACCTCTTTCAGGTGTTGATTTAACAGCATATAAATTTTTTTCAGATGAGAATAATTAAATGATCTTACAGATTTTACTTTTGAATTATACATTATCTGGTCCTTCATCTTAATCTTTTTTTACTGTCATAAAATTTACAAATCTATGTACAAAGCTGTGAAAATTTTTTTTATAAAATTTAAAACTTTGATTCTTTGAATAAATATAATTAATTCTACAATGTTTAATTTATCAAATAATTGTTGATAGGCTTTGAATTGATAAAAAAATTTTTATTTTGGTTGGAAAACGACCAAATTGGTTAAATCTGCAAGTGTCATGGATGTAATTTTATTTGTAAATTCTTAAAATTTGTTTTTCTGCTTGTTTGCTATTTTAATTAATTTCTCAAATTTATCTTTGGCAATCAACAATAATTCAAACTTTTAAAAACTGAAACCAAAAAATTAGATTAGAAATTTTGTACTTATACATGATTTGATATTCTTTCCTGATAAAATGATCAACATATATGTGATTTATTTATTTGTTTTTGTTTTTTTTTTCTTCTTTTTTTCCCCAAATAAAAACCAGTTAAAACATTTTCTTTGCTTAGTAAATAAAGTTTCAAAATAGGAAATGAATGACATAAAAGTGGAATAGTGTATCTGTCTGTGTACATTTTCCTACCAAACTAATTTGTGAATTTTCGGTCCACAAGACTCCTGATTTGACATAAGGGTTATTCAGTTAAATAAAATTTTCAGGCCAAAATTTGGCTGGCAAGTGGTCAAAATTCAACAAATTGACCTTTGGAAACTCTGCTAAACTCCTTTGCTAATTTTGGGTCTAAACACTTAAAATTTTTGATGTAGATTACTTGAACTGGGATGAAACTTTTCAATTTTCTTTAAGCCCAAAATAACTGCTAAGGGGTCAAAGTTAAAAAGATTTGACTTTTGCGGGCTCTACCAAATTACTCGGTCTAAACACTTGAAATTTTACATTGCAGATATTCAAACATAAGTCAAAGTTTTTAATCTGTTTTGGGGCTGAAATTCAGCTGCCAAGAGGTCAAGTTAAAAGATTTGACCTTTGCGGACTCTACCAAACTTCTTGAATAAATTTGGGTTTAAACACCTGAAATTATAAACTTTTTCAGGCTCAGAGCCAATTGGCTCTGAGCCTGAAAAAAATAACTATGTAGTCAAAATATGGATCAAAGGTCATAACATTTCACCTTTGCAGTTTCTACTATACTGCACAGCCAATTTTTGATGTAAACATTTGGAATTTGACTTAAAGGGTATTCAGGCATGGGTGAAGCTTTTTAAAAAAAATTTTTAATAAGTGTTAAATATATTTTAGAATAAAAAATGTTGAATATATAACATTACTAATGAACATATAAATTAATGACTTTTAAGAATTCTTATGCTTTCTCTAAATTTTTTTTTTCTAAAATTTTCAAGTAAAAAATTTTTCTTTTTCGATTTACAGTTGTAAAACTTTATTGAAATCATCTTCATTAGCAACTGCATCATCTGCAACTGTTTAAAGAGTTTCAAACTAAGGATTAGCAGATGATTTTGATAGGAAGTTCTTTTTTTTTTGGGGGGGGGGATTAATAAACCTCAACTTTCAAACTTCAGAGAACCCTACTGACTAGCAGCAAATATTTTAATTTTTTCTCTCCTATAATTGAGTAGAAAAAAAAGGTAAACTTTAAAATGTAACATTTAATTGTATATAATTTTTTGATTTTTGCTTTTTTAATTTTGTATGATGGTTTATATCTAGTTTTTAATAATTGTAATAAGTTAACCTTTTTTTACCAAATTTGAATAATAAAACAATTTCAACTTGTTACAGGCATACCAAAATAAACTAGTTTTTAAAAATGGTCTAATAACATAATTTCTAGGTACAATTCTCAACACTAAATTAAAACTTTGAAAACAAATGCAATCAAAGCACTACAATGAATATATTTAAGTTTCAATTAACTTTTCAATTAATTTTTTTAAATGCCATATTTTCTTAATTTTTTTAAATGCATGCTTTCGATTTGGCATAATATCGTCCATAAGTAATTGATGTTTACTGCCAACTAAAGCATTTAAAATTCTTACTGAATTTTTTTAGTTTATTTTTAATGCTGGATAAATTATTTTCACTTTAAATGCCCAGTACTATTTGTTACTAAAACTGCCCCTCAGTCATGCTGAGTTCATATTCTAATAATATAAATATATATATTAAAACAAAATTTACACTTTTTTTTTGCAATATTAGAATTTGTGTTTATACTTCAAACCTCAATTCTACTCCAAGAATGTATTTTGTGCTTTATTTTTATTTTTTTCAATACAAGTAAAAATCAAAGTTCTTTAAAAAAAAAGTTTTAAAAAAGTTTAAAAGAACAATAATCTAATGAATAATAATAACAATAATTTAATGAATGCTGTTTTTAAGAAAATGAAAAAAGTAAAATTTTCTAAGTAAGGTCTGAACACAACTAAATGTTATGTTCAGACTTTAAAAATCTAGATAAATTTTAAAAATTATTTATACGTATTTTCACTCTTACTTGATTGTAAATTAGTTTACTTTGGTAAATTTTGATATATTTTTTTTCAAGAGGACTCATTAAAAAAAGAAAGAAGAAGAATTGAAGGTATTGCGATTAAGACTTATAGTTTAAAATGGAACTTTTCTTTTTGGTCGCCTGATTTATCAGAGAGGGACTATTGTTTTCAGTGGCAAGCATCGTCCGTCTGTCTAGACTATTGCCGGATAACTTCCATTATTTTTTTCTGAAATTTTGCCACAGGTTGTATTTTTATATGTAGATGGGCATAGTAAAAAAAAATTATTACAAAAATTTTAGTTATATCCCCATGGACCTAAAATAGGTCAAAAATGCCCGAAAATGGTAAAAAATGACACTTTTTGCCCCATAACTTTTGATCCATTGATTATATTTTTCTGAAACTTGTCCAAAATGTGGAGGGAATTGTGCAAAATGTAAATTCAGTCTTTATGAATGTGAGAACATTCTGGTTTGCATCCTCTGGGGCTCTTCTGATGCTAAAACCACTCTTTTTGGGGGCTATTTAATGTTTCTGTCCAAAATATTATGCATGTCTTTTTTTTATGCTCCATTCACTTAGCACATATGGGGTACCATGCATGCTTCACTTGTTTACTTTGACAAGAAATGTTATAAATATTAGAAAATAAATGTAGTTTTAACGTCTTTTTACTTTTTTCTTTTGTTTTATTATAATAAGCATCACAAATTTATTATATTACTTTACATGTAATACATCAAGTAACTTATAAAAATCCCTTTTATTTTAACAGGTGTACTTAAGCATTTTCATGTGTTGAAACATGAGACTTTGGGGATTTACATTTCTCATATTGTCACTCCTGAAGACTTTTGGTGCCAACCTGAAGAAAGTGTTGATCTGCTTGATAAACTTGAAAAAGAAATGAGTGTCTACTGCACTCAAGGAACCATTAAACAAGAAATGCATGCTGATGATCTCAAACCTGGCACTTTATGCATTGTTCGTTTTACAAAAGATGATCGGTTTTATCGGGGTAAAGTTCAGTCTTTGAAAAGATTTAGTTGTGATATCTTATTTGTTGACTATGGCTACACAGAAACTGTTGAAAAGAAAAGCATCTGGCCAATGCAATCAAAATTTCTAGAACTTCCTGCCCAAGCTTTTGAATGTCGCCTTGCTAACATTCAGAGTAAAGATGATTCATGGTCGAAAAACTCCTTAGAAGTGTTTCAGCAATTATGCTTAAACAAGCTAATTTTTGCCCATGTTATTAACAGCCTACAACACCCAGATGGCACTGGTTATGTAATAGACTTGATAATGAACCAACAAAGTGTAGCAGATCTTCTTGTTAAAAAAAATGTGGCCAAGGCTTTTTCTAAAGTTGAGCTTCTGGACAATCTTCTAATTGAACGGTCTGTTATTGATGCAATTGCCAAAATTCACTTTCAGTCTAATCGCAAAGCTTTAATGAAAGGTGAATCCCTTAAAGTCCAGGTATGTCATTTTGAATCTCTTCAAAACTTCTGGGTACAAGTATTTGTTAAAGTGCCTCTAATTGAGTGCATGGAAACCCTCCTGAGTGAGGTCTATGAAAACTTGGCATCTGTACCATCTTCTCTCACAGAATTAAAAGTTGGGATGCTTTGTGCTGTGATAAACTTCAATGGATGTTATTATCGAGGTTGTGTTGAGAGTAATGTTGATGAAAATAGGGCATTCTTAGTCCGTAATATTGACATTGGTACCACAGAAAGAGTTGAGTGTTGTTACTTAAGAGAACTGTATCCATGCTTCAGGGATCTTTCACCTCATGCCTTTCATTGTCGACTATCTACCTCAGATAATGAGAATGTCTCATTAACAAGAAATTGGTGAGTATTTCTTTGCTTCTCCCCACCTTTTCTTTGTCTAATATGGTATTCTCTATGTAAAAACTAAAACTGGAATAAGTTGACTGTTATGAGGACTTATTTTTGTTCATAAAAGCTAAACTCAAGATTAGTAATTAAGGCAAATATATTTGGAATTGAACATTAATACCTCTATTCCTTTCCCCAGCTAGGAGTTAAAATAATACTTTTTCTTTAGATTATTTTAACATAGTAAAAGTTTGGAGGCTTCATGTTATATGACTTTTCTTCATGGCTTATATAAATAGAAATTATGGTAGCTGTTAAATAATAACTAGAAGGTAATCTGGGCTGTAAACATTAAATTATTTCAAAATTTATCTACATACAGTATCTAACTGAAACACACCATATGTTATTACTATCATACACAAATATAATTATATTTGTGTATGATAGTAATAACATATGGTGTGTTACAGTTAGATACTGTATGTAGATAAATTTTGAAATAATTTAATTTTTATTCAGACTTTCTTCAGAATATTTGGTTTATAGTTTTCCAAAGAAAGAATTTTAATAAAAAATGATTGAAAAAAACTATTACAAATATTTTCATAAATGAACATATTTTAAGGGTTGAAATTTCAATTAAAAATATTTTTCTCCAGATAATTTTTTTCAAAATTTAAGTACTTAAAACAAGTTTTTTTCCCCGTTTAGATTTTCAAATGAATTCTAAATTATGGGATGAAAATAAAAAAAAAAAAATTTATAAGAAAAGTACTAAAATGATGAAAATAAGTTTTTTTTCTTTCCATATAATTTTAATTATTTCTTTGAAATGCCAAAAAAGATAACTAATTTCAATATTAAGGAATAGGTTTCTTTAACAAGTTATAAATAATTAATTTTTTCTTTTAAGGTCTTGAAAAAAAAATACTTTTGTTCTATTAAAACTAGAAAAAGTTATTTAAATTTTTCATTTAAATGTTGTGATTATACAAAGTTTAAATACTTCATTTATTCTTGTTTTTTATACAGGTGTGGTCACATAAAAGTGGATAACATCGATGATAATGGTGGTTATTTAGTGTCTTTAATTGAAGATTCTCTTTCTGCATCTCTACCAATGTAAGTTAATAAGATTAAGGTTTATTGTATTTTTTATTTATTTTTTTACAAAATGGAAAGAATATTAATAGGTACCACCATCAGCAGCTGAGTGGAATTAAAAGGTCAATCTAAACCTTTTTTATCAGTCTGTAATATCCTTTATTTAATCAATTGTATTTGGGAGCTTTATCTACCAAAATTATTTGCTGCCCTCTAATCCATTCTTGCTAATGAACCTATTAGTATCATAAATAAAACAACTGACTGCCATGACCACAGAATTTTAAATGTCATTGTAAGTTATCATAAGAATTCATTTCTCATACTTTCAAAGTTACCTCAATATATCTTATTCTAAATTAAATACCTGGATCTACTCTGTGAATAACTTTTACAAAACAGCTCATATTCAAGGTACCTTCCAGGGATCAAATATAAGTCATACTTTCGATAATATTGCAGCTTTAAGACTTGCAAGATCTTTCTGTTAAACTTGTACAGTCAAGTCGCGTTGAAGACACCAGTTACCATTTGATCACCGAAGCAATGTTGAGCCTGGTCACTAGTTAGATGGGTGACTATTTAAGAATACCAGGTACTGTACAAGGGCAAGTATCAAACCTGCAAGCGGTGCCCCTGCTATTCCTTTCTAGGAAACCAGTTGTTACACCACGCACATCACTATGCGATACAATATGAATGAACTTGTAGAGGAGTTTGAAGTTTATGTAAATTACAAACATGACTTATCAAATCCTTTTAATATTCTAGCATTTTTAATGCAAATAAGAGCAGATTTTTTCTTCCACAACAAATTGTAAATGTCATATATGAATACCTTGCCTGTTACTAGCATTGTTGTTGAACTTTTAGTTTCTTAGTATAAACATTTAATGAATAAACAACATAAAAATCTAATCCTCGAGAATACTAAGCAATTTACAATGTCTTACTTGAATGGTGACTTAGAAAAAAGATTAAATGACTGTTAGTATTATAATTTGGGGAAAATTCAATTTAGAATTTTGAGCTATTTTTCAATTTGTGATAAATTTTATTTAAGGTTTGATTTTGAATTGTTTAAATTTTTTAGTGTTTAATTTTTTGTTGAAAACTTGTCAAAATTTTTGATGTAGTTTTACTTATTTGTTGTTGATTGTTTTCACTGATTTTTTTTATATCAGACCATCTAATATTTATCAATCTGAATTCCTTTGCATAAAATATTTTTCAGCATGTAAAAACATGTATTTGTGAAATTAAAGTTTGAATTGTTTTTTAAGTTTTAATTTATCTCATTTTTTTCATTCAAATATTAACAATTCAATATACATGACACAGGAAAATTTTAATTTTTTAAAATGTACAAGTAGAAGAAAACGGAATTTACTAAAAGTGAAAACAAAATCTAGGAAAATCTAAAACTGAAAATTGGATCCCCTTAATGTGGCTTAATTTTTAAAATAGAAAATAACTTGTTTATATATATATATATATATATATATATATATATATATAAATGCAATAAATACTAAATCTTATGTTGTTTTGAAAACTACAAATGAGACATAAATGACAAAAAATAGTTTCTATCATAGCATTCAATTTCTGATAGATAATATACGGCCTTCAGCTAAATAACCCATTTGTATATTGAGTAAAAGCCAATTAGAGAAAAGAACAAAAATATATTTTTTATTTTCACTATGTAAACACCATGCCATTTTATCGATATTTTTAGGAAATGGGACGATTCAGCGCAGCCGTTTCCGTGCTGGGGCTGTTTCGGCACCAACCACTGCAGTTTGCATTTTTATAGAGAATATATTATAAAATTTTAATTAAGAAAAATAATATGAAAAAGAATAATACTTCAAATATTTTTTTAGAAAATATAATATTTAACAAGCCCTTATTTGCTTTAAACACTTTAGCTCAAATTTAATAGATTATAACATGAAAAATGCTGAATTTTAATTTTTAATTCAAACATTTTCATTTCTAATTCAAACATCTTCATTTCATTTTTGTTCAAAGAAAAATATCTTAGTTTACTGAATTAATTTTAAAAATGTAAACAAAACTTTGAGTACACACCGGCACCAAAACGACTGCGCTGAATCGTATCAAACCCATATTTTTAAAATATGTACACGAATAAGCAACCATTCATCTTTGATTCTGGAAATCTTTGTCCTGAATGATCCTAACTGTAACACAAAGACTTTAGCTTAATAAACCTTTAAATGCCCCAAAACCTGATCTTATGATTTTTTAACTTCATAGTTTTTCAATTT
Source organism: Idiosepius hallami (assembly GCA_034780655.1). NCBI lineage: Eukaryota > Metazoa > Mollusca > Cephalopoda > Idiosepiidae > Idiosepius > Idiosepius hallami. The sequence continues at coordinate 611,939 of JAUZSX010000002.1, read as the reverse complement.
GCATGCAAGTGAAACATTATCTGAACTCTATAAAATTTAGCGATTATCTATATCATTTGACTTAAAAATATTTTGTGGCTTTTCAATTGAAATTTCATGATTTTTCCATGTCACTTACAGTCAATTTCAGATTTTAAAAATACTATGATTTTGTTGTTCACATTTGATTTAACAAAATAAATTGACATTCTTAATAACATTTCATTAACAGTTGATAAACTGAAAAAAGTGTTCTAATTGATCCTTACCTATTATGCAAGATAGGAAAATCGATTTAAAGAAAAAAGATTACATTTTTATTATTTTGTTATAATGCTTTCAGTCTGAAAATTAACTTTTTAAAAATTTGTATTTTTTAGGTACTTAAAACCAGAATATTCTTCAGAATTTACAGTTGAAGTTATTGTCTGTTTTACAACTGATCCAAGTAATTTCTGGTGCCAGTTTTCAAATTCTGCTGGGTTGGACTATTTAATGGGAAAGTTGAAGTATTTATTCAAAGATGAGGAAAATAATACAGTTCCTGAATCAGAATTACGGGTTGGTCTACCATGCATCTCACGATATTCTGAAGATGGTGCTCTCTACCGTACAGAAGTACTGACACTCGACATGGACTCCTCTTGTGCACAAGTTATGTTTGTTGATTATGGCAACATGGAACAGCTTCTATTTTCAGATCTTAAACCAGCTCCCCCTGAACTACTAATTTTGCCTAAACAGGCATTCCACTGTTGCTTAAGTGGTGCAGTTCCTGTTGTTGGAGAAGAATGGACAGATAGTATGTGTTCTGGTTTTGAAGAGATTGTAACAGAGAAAATTTTCCAATTATCAGTTTTAGCAGTTTCAGATGAAGCTGATAAATATTTGGTTAGCATGAAGGATAAGAATGGAAAGTGTTTACTTGAAATGCTTACAAAATGTGGAATTTCTAAGAATCTTTCCAGTTCAGCAGAAAATCAGAACAATTCTCCAAATTATAGTAGTGCTGTAGAACTTTCTATTTCAGATAAGGATCTGATAGATTCAGATCAATTGTCTGAAAGTGAAGAATACAAAGATATCAGTCAGGCAAGCGAGGACTTTGGTTCTGAAGAATTTCATGATGCCTTGCATGAAAACGATCCTTTAAAACAATCAGATCAAAATTCTAAATTGAAAAAGGAGTTATCTTCCGAAATGGATATTGAATCTTGCTCTGTAGTACAATCAAGCACAATAGACAGTGGATTGGTTGATGACTTTAGCCCAAGTTCTGAAAACTCGGTCACAAAGGAAGGCAGTGATGTAGATAATGAGAATATTGACAGCACCTTCTTAGATGGCAAAAAAGATATGAGTGAAATGGAATTAGAAAAAAGTTTAAGTTTATCTGTAACGAATCCAAACCCTGTGGCTGCTTTCTCAGAAGCAATATCTTTACAACTTTGTCATAATGAAGGGGAAGATTTAGATAAAGACATTAACACAAAATTTGAAACCACCTGTGTATCTCAAGATTCAAAGTTTGAAAAGCTAGATGGCTCTCATTCTTTTGATCTTGATTGTACATTTGGTGATAACGAAAATGAACTAATTTCCCCATTTTCAGACTGGCCCCTCGATACAGATTTGCATTTGAAAGCTTCTATGCTCCACTGTATTAGTCCAAACCATTTTTATTTGAGATTGTATATAATGTCTGATGACCGAGTCAAGTTGTTTAGTGCAATTGAAAATTGTGTGCCAACATTAGAATCTGTTCAAGAAAAGGATTTCTTACCAGGTTCAGCCTGTTTAGCTAAATGTAGTGGAGAAGCAGAGGTCTGGCAGCGAGGCATTATCCAAGATAAAGAAAATGATTCCATTAAGGTAAGTTTGGCATTTTAGAAAATAATTATGCAATAACGTACTTAATTAGAACCAAATTAACAGATTTGTTGATGCTGCATATAAATGTAGCATCAACAAATCTGTGACTGGTTGGTTGATAGAACTTACTTAGCTATTTATGTCAATAAAAAAGTTCCTTTTTTTAAATTCTTTAGGAATCTAAAATATTTTTCACTCTGGTTATAAAATATAGTATTTAATCGCTATTAATTTCTTTTATGATTAAATTTATTTAATAATATAGACCTACCAATATTGAACTCATCTTTAAAAATTTAACTCTTTCTTTTTGACTAAGAATGCTTTGTGCTGCCATTTGTTTGATTCATTGTTTCAATATGAAATGTTATGGTTGGTATCTTCTAAAGAAAGCACTCCTGAAAAACCATTGCTTTTTTTTTTTTTTTAATTTCCAAATGAATTATTTTTAAATAAAGTTTTTTATTATTTATATGAATTAAAATTAAAGCTATAATTTGCATTTTGTTTGTAGGTCTTCTTTGTAGACACTGGAAAGGAAGAAAATATTTCCAAAAGTTTTGTACGAAGATGCCCATTATCTCTTTTGAGCCAGCCTGTACTTGCTGTTTCATGCTTTTTGGCAGATGTCCAACCATTAAATGGATCTTGGACAACTGCTGCTTGTGATCTCTTTAAGGGTAAAACCTTTTTTAAATTTCCACCTTCAAATTTTTATTCAAATTTGTCTTACCACTGCTGATATACATTAAAAATTAAGTTTTTGTTTGTATGGTTATTTTAAAGAGAAAGAGCTCTTGTGTATTTTAATGAGTTTGAAGTCCTAATTCTATGGTTTAAATCACAATCTGAGGGAAGTGTATAAACACTCTGTAGCTGTAAAAAGTTAACAATTTACAGAATTATTTTTTATGAATAACTGTAAGGCACAAAATTTAGAAGTCCCATCAATTAACTTTAATCATATCTAATCTCACTTTTAAAGATGTATTAAACCTAAAAATTGTCTTTAGTAGTTTTATTTCAATATTTGTTTAATCTGATTTGAATGAACTGATTTGAATGAACTAATGATTCAATTATTGCATTTGTCAATAATTAAATACAAAAATCTAATATCAAACTGAGTCAACTTTTTTTTGGGGGGGGTTGCACTTTTTTTACTTCATTCATTTTACTACACTACACTTTTGTGCTATTTCCTTATTTAGATTATTTTATCATATTTTGCAATAAACGAATATAAGAAAATTGTATATTTCTTTCTTGAAATGCGATATAAAGGGATCTAATCTTTTTATTGAATTATTTTCATAAATCAAATGTTAATAAATGTTGAGTGCATTTAGTACTTAGATTTGTTTTCCAATCTTTAAATCTTTAAAATTCAATAAAAACAGTTAGAACCCTTTATAAATTTTAAGAAAATATACAATTTTCTTTTCTGCAATATTTTATTAATGTAAATTTTAAAATATTTTCAAGAATACATCTGGATTTAAATGACAACTTAAATTTTTCAAACAATATTTTAATTTTTAAGAAAAATATTTCTAGTATTAAAATATTTTTTTTAGTTTAAAAGAGTTTTAGTTTAAAAAATTAAAATTCTGCAAATATATCCCAGTATTTCGAACAATATTCAATTCATATATATATGTATATATTATTATCAATAGATTTAGAAATAACATATTCATTTGGATCTAAATAAGTTACATTTTTCGTCAATGTTGTATTACTAATTAAATCAATTTTATAAAAATAAAAATTAGATGAAATTATTCATAACTCATTATTCATTACTTTGTAATTCAATTTATAATGATTTTAAAGTTGACCTAAAACTGTATTGTGTCTGAATTTAAATGTTTAATCATTAAAATATATAAAATGCTAAAATAGAGATTTAGTAATATAAATGTTTTTTTAAAAAGTAGCCCTGTATAAATTGGCCCTAACAGCTTAAAGGCTATTCACACCTATGCAAATTTATTTTGTAGTCAATAATAGGGGTCATCTAGCACCCTGGCCCAAGTGCTTAACTTCAGTGGAAGTTAAATTCTAGGGGGTTCAAGGTGACCTCCATTTTATACTGTATTAGCTCTTTCAGTTGGCTCGTGGGTACCCTTAAATCAAGAGCCATAATCAATAGTCCGAATTCGTCATATTTTAACATGCAGAAGTGTGTTATGAGGATTGCAACCTACATTCTGGACCCACTAAAGTTAAGTTTGGAGTTGGGGGCAGGTGAGCCTCAATTTTGATCTGACTAATAAACAATACTATATTAACATGTATAGAATACATAAAAACAGTAAATTATCTCATTTGACAAAAGACTGGGGAATGGCCTGGAATATTATGTTTATCTCATTTCTTAAATAATAATACTTATTCCCAAAAAGCTGTACATTATTTTTTTTTTTCATTTACTTAATTATTATTTTGATTTTGATTTTAAATCTGTATATCTAGAAAAGTGAGATTTTATGTGTGTGTCTCAGGACCAGTCTGTACTAAACCACTCTGCAAATTTTGGGTGTATACTTAAAATTTGATATGTTATATTCAGAAATAATTAAAGTTTTGAAATATGTTCTCAGCCAGAAAAATAGCTACTAAGGGGTCAAAGAAACAATTTTTAATTGGTTTTGAGCCAGAAAAATAGCTGCTTAGAAATCAAAATTACTATGTAATTTATTTAGACTAATGCTTAATTATGATACTTAAAATCATCCAAATAATTATTTAAGGAAGATTACTAATTTTAAAGAAAATATCTTGGAATTAAAAAAAAAAATCCAAAAGAAGCATTAAAGCCACTTTCGGTGCCAGAAAAAGGCTGAGCAATATTGCTAGTGTGAGAAATTCATAGAAACTAAAAATTACTAAAACTCCCTTTTTAAAATTATTTTAGTGACTCAATATTTATAAATAATTATTTGGGTAATTTTAAATATCAAAATTAAGCTTTAGTTTAAATTTAAAAAAATCTAAAATAATATTTTTGAAAATAAGACCAAAGATAACTATTTCAAAGTTAGGTTAACCCCCTTTTTTCCAAATATTTCTTTTCAGAATTAACTAACAATGTAGTATTAGAATTAAAAGCTGAATCAAAATCTGGTAGCCAGCATGGTGTTTATTTGTATAAAGAAAGTGAAGATGAAGCCATCAATGACTGTCTTGTTGATCTAGGTTTTGCATCAGCTGAATCTGGTTCCAGACTGAAAGTTAACAGAGAACTAAAACGTAATCTGCTGAATCCTCATCACACTAAACATATGGGTAAGTGTTGGGTGGAGGGAAAAACATAGCCACATTATTATGACACTTATGACAACACACACAAAATTCATTTTGAAATATTTTTTACTTTTTGCATGTTTTTAAATGGGAATTAGGGATGGCAATTGTTAATCATTCATTGCAATTAAGCCAATTTTTACTGCACTTTAAATTTGGAAAATTATTTAACTGTTATTTAGATATTAATTAATATGGTATATTACATAAATTAAAAATTTTCTTTACTTAATTTTTTTAATGTTGGAAGTAATCATTTATCTTTTAACCTTTTTAACTTAGGTATTCATGGTTATACCTAAACATAAATACAATCATGAGTATACAAATAACTTTAAATACTTTTTATCAGCCAATTTCTCTGATTGTTAAATTAAGGGATGGGATTATGTTAGATTAGCAAGTTGATGTTTTTTTAATTGTGCTTGCATGAATTTTAAATTTTTGTGATTTTACAATTTTGTTTATTTTTTCTTTTTATTTTTTTGTGTGAAATTTTTGTTTTCCCCTCAGTTCTGTTTGATGCATGTTACGATTACTTCTGCTTCTTTCATGGCAGCAACTGCTGCAGGACAACTAATGGCTACCCAACAATCATTCTAGAATTATTTTTTTTAATTTCTACATCATATGGGCTTGTAGATTAGAATGGAGGCCCCCTTAGAATTGTTTTTAAAAAGCTTTGTTGAGCACCTGTGACTACAAAATACAAAAAATTAAGGTATAAAAAGTGAAACTCCCCATGTTAGTTTGAAAGAATGTTTTTAATATTAATATTGACCCCAGATTGCTGTCAATAGCTAGAAGTATTGCCTGGCGCCGGGGACTTGCTAAGATAATTAGGAAAGCCTATTATCTATAAAGACACTCTATGCTTTGTTTAAATAAAGGTTTGTGTTTGAAAATAAATTATTTTTTCTTCAAAAACGTTTCTCCATTATTTATTTTTAATTTAAAAACGCTTCTTTGTATCTTCTCTGAGTTTTTAAAAAAGAACATTTTTTAAGCAACAATCTACACTTCTATATTGCTAAAAAGATTTATATAGTCAAGTCGTGTTGGAGAAACCAGTTCCCATCAGATCACCGAAGTTAAGTAGCGTCAAGCTTGGTCAGTAGTTAAATGAGTGACCATTTAAGAATACCAGTGGTCACTTCAATTTTATGTTCTCTTCTAGAAAAGTAGTGTCTGTTAGATCTACCCATTCGCACAGGGCTCGTAAGCCAGAAATTAAAAACCAGATGTATACTAGAAGTATTCCCTGGCACCAGAGACTTGCTACTGAGATAATTAGGAAAGCCTATTATCTAATTACTTAATTAATTTCTAATGCTTTTCTCTTAGGTAGTTTAACGAAACCTATTAAATTGAAAGACTGTACCATACATATGCAAATTTTAGTGGTCTGAATCATTTTTTATATAACCACTATAGTTTTTTCTGAAGAACTCTGCATATAAACAGTCTGTTCTTTTTCTGATTGTTTTTTTGTTTAATAAAAAAGTTACATTTTTTATAATTTAAAGGAAAAAAAAATTTTTTCAAAAACTATTTTGTATTCAGCACTCTTTATTCATAATTACTAATACGCATGTTTAGTTGCTACATAGTATCACACAGCTGCTTTTTATGTGTATTTGATTTTTATTTTGTTTCCTCTTTCCTTGCTTTCTTTTCTTCTGTTTGTGATGCCCCATTGTTGAATCACAAGTTCTACTTGATTTAATATGAGTATTCTCATTAATTTGCAACCTTGAATGTTGATGAAACTTGGAAAAAAGGATTCTCTGAAAAAATTTACTTTTATAGTTTTGTTTCTAAGAAAAATAATTTTCTTTAGATATTCAAAATAAATTACACTTTATCTTAAAACGCAAAAAAAAAAACAAACTATTTTTTAATTTTCAAAAAAAATTATTTTTTAATTTTCAAAATGTATGCAATATTTTAAAAACAAAAAGAAATTTAGGGATATTTTTTTAGTTCCTTATCAGAGATATAGGTGTTTTTTCACATTTGAAAAGCATACATCATGATGTGTACTATTTATACCAACTCATAAACATCAGTGGTTTGAAATTTTCTTGTTTATTCTTTCTTTCTTTCTCTTTCCTTCTCCCTATGTCTGATATGATTACAGCAGCTACTATATCTCATGATTTGATTACTGCCTTTATTTGTCAGTAACCCTAACTTCAACCCATAACCCTAACTCCAAACCAAGAATTTCATATTTATTTTTAGCACTCCCGAAGCCCCTCCCCCCACAAAATACAGAAATGGTATTATAACGGAAATAATATAAATTATAATTTAAAAGAAATATAAATTATTATTTATTTAATAGTTGAAAACAGTAAGGAATATTTATTTCATTTATTAGAATAAATAATCAAGATTTAATTGCATTAAAACAAAAATAAAGAATATAAAAATAAATAGGGAAAATATTTTTAGAAAATAAAAATATTTTTGATTTTTTTTTATTGTTTTCTTTTTAAATTGTCTAAAATAATTATTTTAATTGCTGTCTGTTTAAATAATTAATTTCTTAAAATAATTTATCAAAATTTGATTAAATTTATATAAAATAATGTTTAAATCAATAGAAAAATATCATGGTAAAAGTAGTCAGCAACAACAAAACTAAATTTCAAATCCGTCTGCATTTTTAAATTTATTTTGATTCTCCCCACCCCACCTACCCCAAAAATGATAGTGAGATAGAAAAGATGGTGAGTTATATCTACAATTCATTATTTAATAAAAAAAAAAACATGATTTTATTTTCAATGGAAAAATTTTTTTTAAGTTTTCTTTTCACTAAGAAATAGATTCAATAATCAGAAATGGATTAAAAAAAAAAAAATAATGAATAACAACAAAAGAATTTAACTAGAATTCTTTTTGTTTTGTTTTGTCTTTTTGATTAACAAAAAAGAAAATTCAACCCCCCAAAAAAAGAATTTTCTGGTGTCATGACCTATTTTAGGTATAAAGTCATTTTTTTAGGTATAAAGTCATTTTTTTGTTGCTAGGCAACAAACAACTTCTGGAAAAAAAGCTTTAGTGATAAAATAATAATATATTTAAAGACCTTAATAGGTAATGACCTTGACCACCAACCTGCCAAATTTAGTTATGACTTGTCCAGTGGTTGTTGCTGTAGGAGAGTTGTACAGGTGGGAGGACCCACACACAAAACGTAAATCTTTTTATTTGCTAATTTTACTTACTAAAGATTTTACATTATACTAATTGAAATGAATTAACAAATTAAAAATAATTGATGAATTAAATTTTAAAAATATTGAAATAAAATTTTTTTATTTTACTTTTCAAATGAAATTTCTCAGCATCCATTCGCTATCAGAATTTATTAAAAAAAAAAATCGTAATGAATATCTTTCTTTTTCATTGTTTTATCATCTAATTAACAAAATTAAATATTTATTTGACCCAAAAGGTCACAGGTCTTCTACTCTGTTTATAAAAGACTAGATTTTTTGTAACACTTGGGAATGCAGTTTAGAATTATTAAAATATTATTCAAGTAGATTTTCTTTAAAATCAATTTAAAAAAGAAATTATCAAAAAAATTTTAAATACCCGTGACTTTATTTTTAATAGAATTTCAAAGTATTGCATGAGTATCCACACTATTTTGACCTATCCAACATGCCAACTCCAGGCCTAAAATAAACTCTTATTTTTGCACCACATGTATTTTCATTGAATCCGTGTAATCATAATAATTTCAATATTGCCCCAAGCTAGTTTTTCATTTATTCTAACATAATTTCTAAGTTTAATTCTCAACACTAAACTAAACTAATTATCTATAACTAGTAAATTTAACCCGGCTTCCCTCGGCCACCCAGTTTTAGGAAAAGGTGTGGTCTGGAGCCTTTGAGTGAAATTGCTTGGACGTCCTCTTTGGCGGCCGCCCTGGGGGTACCCTTGAGGAATTTTGGGATTTTTTTCACGGAATACCTCCTCATTTAAGGGTCAAATTAGTGGCCCAAATTTGACCCCTAGCCCTGGGGCCTCCTTAAAGAGTTTCGGAAAAAAGAATTGGCAAAAACCCGCTTAGAGCCGGTGTCCACCGGTAGGTCGACTTTGGCCACGATATCATAAGAGGTGCGCGATTGCATAAAACATACATACACACCCACACATCGACAGATAAGATGTCCATTAGCAAAGGGACATAACTCTATAAAAAGTCACCTCCCCTTTTAAGCATACACTGTAAACTCCCTTTTATGTTATTAAATAAATAAGCGTCTGGTTATGTTATTAAATAAATAAGCGTCTGGTAATCAGTTCGCTGACAACCTAGCTGTGTCTGTGTTGTTTTCCATAACCTCAGGACCACGAGCCAGCATTATATCTGGCGACAAGGATGATGAATGCAGGAAAATTTTTCAGTGACAAGCTCACACAACAAATCTTCAACATTTATGAAGTGGAATTATGAAATTGTCAATTGAACAGTACAATATACACACATATACTTTTTAAAAGATCAGGAATTAACATAAAAACGTTTGTTTGATGAAATACAGCTTGGAAAATTCTGTTAGTTGACATGAAAATGATGTTATGTTTTGAAATTGATGACATGAATCTGCTACATCTGCAAGAATTTTAGTAATCTGTAACATTGAAGAATTTATTTCTGTTAATTATTTAATTTAATAATACAATTATTAAATATTATTTTCTCGGAATTTATACCATAAACAATGGCCAACGGTGGTTTACCAGTTTTTCCTAGCTTTAGGAAAGTGGCACTTCTTCATTATGCAGGAAACAAAGTCTTTGACATATTCCACAACTTCACTGACCAACAAAGAGGCATTTTAAATAATAGTTCTATAATTTCCAACAAGTATGAATTTATAAAAAAAAAAAAAAAGAAGTCTCTAACAAACCATTTCACACCACAAAAGAACAGATCATATGAAATTTCAAAATTTCGATGGGCCATGCAAAACCCGGATGAAAGTTTAGACACATATCATGCACGATTACAAACTCTAGCATCCACGTGTGACTTTGAAAATAATGAGCGAGAGATACTAGCACAATTTATACAGGAATGTGTGTCTTCTAGAATTAGAAGAATGGCACTAATAAACAACTCAACATTAAAGCAAATCCCAGATAAAGCTAGAGCAATTGAACTGGCCTATACACATGCTGCCGATATGGAGCGAAATGAATTACATGCTCTCTTCAGAAATGGGGACCACACGTGTCTCACACAAAGAGAAAATGAAAAATTTTGCTCCATCAGCAGAAAAGCCATTTGTTAGAAACATGCAGCACATAACAGCAGTCATAATGATAACTTGAAGAATAGATCACGAGGTGGGCAAAACAAAAATGACGGACAATGAACCTGCCACTATTGTGGGTACACCTCTACACACATGACTTGTCCAGCTCAAGGAAAAGAATGTATAAATTGCCATAAAAGAAACCACTTTGCAAGAGTATGCAAAGCAAAGAATATAAGAAGAATTCATTTCACCAATTCTTCCCCAGTATCCCCCTCTACATCTAGCAACGAGTCTATATATTCAGTAAAACCACAATCATCAACTAAGACACCTAAAATTACAGCTCTTGTCAACAATTTTCCAGTAACTTTTGTAGTAGACACTGATGCTAGTGTCAATGTAATGGCTGGACACATATTTGACAGTCTAAAGCAAAAGCCATATATAAACAAAAAACACAATGAGAATATTTGCATTCAGGGCAAAGCATGCTATTCCTATTTGTGGGTTCATAAATGCTAACATAAAATTTAGGAATAAATCCTGTAGAGCCGAAATATTTGTAGTGGATACACTGCTGAAGAATTGGGCATAACCTACAACTTCAATGGAAAAGATGATCAAAATCCTGCAGACTGAGTCGTCACCCAAAGCACATCCCAAGAAAAGACAATGTAGCAGAAGCTTACATAAGATATGTAGCTAGGAACACCATACAAAAATTCCTGAAGAAATTAAAAAAGCCACAGAAGAAGACCTTGAATTACAAAAGGTGATGATTGCCGTCAAAGATGGACGATGGAAGCATCCCCAGCTGTCAAATTTCTCTCTAAAGGATGAACTTTCAGTATACAATGGCCTCATCCTTCGAGAATATTGGCTTGTGATTCCATCAAAACTAAGGACGAAAGCAATAGACATAACCCATTATATTCACCAAGGCATAGTCAAAACAAAATAGCTTTTAAGGAAAAAGGTGTGGTTCCCAGGAATCAATAGGCTAGTGGAGGAAACAATACATGGATGTATTCCCTGCCAAGCCACAACCCAAAGATAGTATAGAAACACTCCCTATACCACCACAAAAATATCTCGATTTGAAGAATACACTGGCAGAAAAATAAACATTGGCATACCCAATTCGATTGACAACCCAGTACCAGGATCGATAAATAACAAAATAATAGAAAATGACTCCAAAGGAAAGAAGATGAAGAGATATGCTGATAGAAAAACAAAACCTATTAGTCTCAAGGAAGGTGATAATGTCTTGATAAGACAGAAAAGACAAAACAAGCTATCACCACCATACAACCCTAAACCTTATACCATAACAAAAATTAAAGATGGTATGCAGAGGGGAAATCACAAAGTAACAAGGAACTCCTCCCTGCTAAAACCTATAACAGGTAGGAAGACAAACCATTAAACCCTGAGTCCTGACTTCGACTCTAACTCAAAGGTAAATATAGTCCTCAATTACCAGAAGTACTGGCAACACCTGAAACACCAGCAGCTAATCAACTACTGAGGAGAAACCCATCTCAAAAAGACTGCCTCCTGCCAGACTCAGGACTTTATAATATAATTCAAATTTTCAAAAGAAAAAGAAAATATTAAAACATTAAATATAAGACAATCCTTTTTACCAAGAAGGGTGTAATATTCATAAGCAATGGGACATAGCTATAAAAAGTTACCTCCCCTTTTAAGCATACACAGTTAACTCCTTTTTTTGTTAATAAATAAATGTCTGGTAATCAGTTCGCTAATGACCTAGCTACTGTTAAAACAAAATTGATGTGTCTGTGTTGTTTTTCATAACCTAAGGCCCACGAGCCGAGAAACCCTAACATTATATTATACAACACTATAGTATTACAATTTAAAATCACAATTACCCCCATACAAATGTGCAAACGAAGAAACATTTCTAAAACTATTAGGTTGGGGCAAAAAAAAACATTTTTTTGACGTTTAACTTCAAACAATAATAACTCCTTTCATAATAAACTTTATTAATCGAAATAAAAAAATATTAGAATTGACATGATTTTGGTAAGTGAGGAAAAAAGTTGATTTATCCCATTAGAATAGAAATCAGGGGTTCTGGAAGTGATGAAGTCATTGAAGGCTGATTTGTCATCTTGGTATTTGAAGGATTTTTTACACAACAAGTTGCTTGAAAAAGTGATAATCAGTAGGCGAGAGGTTTGATGAAAATGGGGGAATGGGCAGTCTCGTAGTCCAATTCTTTCAGTTTCTGCAAGGTCAGTTTACCAATATGTAGACAAGTGTTGTCATAGAGGAGAATTTTTCCCCTTCTGTTAAACAATCTCGGAGCTTCTGGTGCATTTCATCAATTCGTCAGCAGTTATCCTCCACCGTAATCATTTCGGTAAGGTGTGATGGATGAAACCATCCACAGACAACTAAACAGTTACCATAACCTTTTTTGTGCAATTTCAGCTTTAGGAAGTGTTGTGGATCTTTTCCGGCATTCAACTGTGCCAAATATCACCGTAGAGGATCCATTTCTCATCACTCATCAAAATCCACTTGAGAAATGGGTCATTTTTGTTGCACAGAAGGAGCTTGGAAAACACTTCAAAATGACGTTTTTTTTCTTAGTGTCATTTAATTCATTTAGTGTCATTTAATTCATTCTGCACCCATTTATCCAACGTTTTTGAGATCCCTATTCACTTGAAATGGCAAACGACTATTGATAGGTCGACCTCATATTAAACAGCAACTTCTCTTGTGGTTTTGTGGGAACTGGCTTCAATTATGGCTTTTAAATGTTCATTATCAACCGCAGTCGGTCAGCCGTAACCCTCTTCATGTTCGAGGCTCTCAACATCAACAAATTTTTTGAACAACCGTTTTGCCACATATACATTAGTGGCACTTGTGTCAAACTCATCATTGATATCAGAAGCTGTCTCAGCAGCTTTTTGGCCTAGTTTGATCTGGAACAAGAAAATTGTGAGGATTTGAATTTTGTCCATGCTGACAAAAACTTTGCAATAAAATGAACAGATTGAGATCGATAATGAATAACATGATTCGATAGTGAAAAATACGCTTCAAATGATATATAACATGCCTATATTCATTAATGAATAATCATATGTAAAAGTAACATATGAGAGACGGTCATGAAGGGATACAGGGAAATGAGGAAGCAGATAAACTGGCAAAAGAGGGATCAGAACTTCCAATGGAGGGTCCTGAACCCTTTGCTCCAGTCCCATATGCTAGCTGCCTGTCTAGTATTAGAGAGTGGAGTACAAAACGTCTAAAGGAGGCGTGGGACAAAAGGGTTGACTGTAAAAAGACAAAGGATAACGTTGGTTGGGCATCTGCCCGGCTGTGTAA
>JAUZSX010000002.1:587646-598010 GCA_034780655.1 Idiosepius hallami | reverse complement strand
ATACACTCTTGTTGTTTTTGAGATTATATATATATATATATATATATATATATATATATATATATATAATGATAGAAAAAATTTTCAAAAGACAAAAACAAGAGCATATTATTATCATCCTATTTTATATATTGTGTCCTGATCTTATTTAATACATGGGTTTTTTGTTAAATCGAGAAATGAAAATTTGAAAGAGAAAATTTCAAAAATATAAAAAAATGGTATTTATAATAATCAGTAAAAACCTATGACATAATTCTTGAATAATATCAAGTGGGAAAATTCTATTTTAAGCTACAAATTATGCTCTATAATTTACCAGTTATAAGGCAAAAACTTGTTTGCTTTTAAAAATTGAATGTTCTACTGGTTTTGTAGTTTCCGTTGTAATTAAAAATAGTTTCTAATTATTCAAATTTTTTATTAATAAATATTTTGAATATTTTTCCAGCATCCCACTCCACAACAGTAAAAGTCTTACCCTAACAACACAAATATGCAAAGCTGAAAATGGGTAACATTTAACCCTTTTGACCCTAAGGGGCCGATATATCGACCTGAATGAAATAGAACACACACCAATATTAAATAAAACACACACCAATATTTTGATCCTGGCTCTGAGTGACTATTTGGTAATTTTGATAAGTAAGGATCTAAAGGGTTAAAAGACATTATTTTTCATTAACCCTTTAAAACCTAAAAAAAAGCAATATATCGGCCCTTGCAACTTCAAGCAAGAAAAGACACTCATATTTCAACCACCACCTTTGGATCCTGACTTAGCAATATTATCAAATAATCACTCAGAGCTGTTCTATTAAAAAACATATTACGGTCGAAATGTCGGTGTATCTTTTTTTGCCTTTGGTTACTAAGGCCAATATATTGTCCCTTTAGGGCTGAAAGGGTTAATAAAGATTGTGTGAATTTTTCTTTTTCTTTTTTTTTTTCCAAATATCTTAGATTGTGTTAAGATTACAGAAAGATATATAATCGAAAATAAAGAATCTAGTATGATAAAAAATACCGTTTAATGACTCTTTAGACACCCTACATTATCAGGGAAAAAAATTAAGCAGAACTAATGATATTCTTTGAAAAAACAAAGAAGTTTTATTTATTTCTATTTATTTTCTTTTGATGTCAAAAGATAATTGAAAAACGTTTGTGATAAATAAATCTGAACTTTTGAACTTTAACATCAATATTTTTGTTTTTTTAGAACATTGTTCCTCCTGAACTTTCAAGTTCACCATTTAAATAATAATAATAATAATAACAACATAAATATCTGTCTACAAACTATTTACTCAGCAACAATACCCAAAAAGTAAATGTTTACAAACAGTGTCTACAAAGCTAAAGATTTGGAAACACAATAAGAATGTATGACGGGGGGGGGAAAGGTAGGTACAAATTCTAAAGTCTAACTCGATATATACACAAATATACAAACACAATTTTCCCCTCACAATTACAAGTAAAATAAAAGAATAGGTAATTCCATATCAAATCATTCAGAAAAAAAGATCTTCGACACCCTTATGTCTCAGATTTTTTTCAAATTTTCACAATATGTTGGTATCATAGAAACTAGAAAATCCTGAAAATTTGAGCGTCTAACTCTAAGCGGTTCCGGAAATATCACACTTTTTGTATTTTACGAAAATCGCGTCGGATCGCAAATTTCATCCATTTTGAATTTACATTTTTTAGCATAAATCGATTTCTAGACTAAAGTACAGCCTTGAAAATTTGCACTAAAATGGTTTTCCACATGAGGTATCCAAAAATCATGATGGGCCACAAACAGCTGGCATGTAACTTAGATGAGTTACTCTCATTGAGTGGACAAGTCTTGGACACCTAGGTTTTTGGAATCCATTTTATCTTTACACCTAGATGAGTTACTCTCCCTGGTTAATGAACCTTATCTGGCCAAACAAGCTGAAGGTGATTGTGATGGTTTTGCTTGGGATTAGAAATTGTGTAATATAATTCCAGAATAATTCTTTAGCAAAATCTTGAATTACAATATTAAAATGTTTCTTTCGAAATCTATAATCAAAATTAAAATTTTATAATTAGATACCATTATGAGTTGTTTTTCTCCATGGACCACCAAAATATCATTGTTGATCCCTAATTTTTTATATTTATCCTGTGGATCTTCAGAAATATTCCACAAACCCCTAGGGTCCATGACTGGTTGAGAACCCCTGAAACCATTACAATAAAGTTTTACCAGAATCCTTTATCCCTTCTGTCAAACAAAAAACAAATGTCTGCTGAAATGTATGTCAATATCATTCATTCATTTACTTTTTAAAAAAAGATTTTTATTGAAGAGAATTTTATGTAACAGATGGTAATTCTAAAATGAGGAAACAAATATTGTAATTGTTTTTAAAACCATAATAATAATTAAATAGAAAAATGCGAGCATCTAAATTTGGTTAAGATTAAATTAAGAAAAGAAAAAAATGTTGTTAAAACTGGAAAAGAAAATGACAAGATATTCTAGTAAAAAATATAATAAATTTATAACTTAAAATATTGTAGCATTAAGATTTTTAAAAAAATTCAGTTTAACATCATTTATAATTTCTTAATGCAGCAATATTTTAAGTTATAAAATTATTTTATTTTTTATTAGAATATCTTATCTTTTTCTTTTGCAGTTTTAAAATCATTTTTTTTTAAAAGTTTAATCTTAACAATATTACTTTTCATGGTTACATTTTTCTATTTAATTCATGATTTTTCAAGGCTTTGCTTTTAACTGATATTTTATTCTTATTGACCCCAGGTGATGGAATTCCAAATTTTGACCTCTTAGTTGTTATTTTTCCAGGTCAACGCCAATTAAATTGTTTCTGTGATTCAAAATATCCTTCATCCCAAAGTTTAAGTGTTTAGATCCTAAATTTGTTGGTTAGTTTGTTAAAAACAGCAAGGGTCAAATCTTTTAACTTTGACCCCCTTGTCAGGTAAATTCATGGCAGAAAACCAATTAAAAAGAATGTTCCATGTCCAAAAATTCTACCCCGAATCTTTTAAAAGCTTTCTCCATGTCTGAATACCCTACATGTTAAAAAGTAATTTGGTAGAGACCACAAAGGTCAAACCTTTCAACTTTGACCTCTTGGCTGCCAAATTTTCTGCTGAAAACCAATTAAAAAAGTTGACCCATGTCTGGATATCGTTAATGTCAAATTTCAAGTGTTTAGACCAAGAAGTTTGGTAAATGTCTTGAAGTCATTCCATTTTTTTTTTGAAAAAAATAAATTCTTATACAAGGATTGAACCTGAGTTTTGTTAAAAATAGTCAGACACGCTACCAAATGAGCTTACATCACTAAATCATTAAAAGGTTAATTTAAGTTGTACAAGTATTTTACGTTTATATAATCTGACGTTCCTAATGCGATTGATCACTTTTGAACACCAATAATCTTGTAATGTAATTTCTTTTAATGAACAAAAATTGAAATTTTTTGTTTCAAAAAATAAATATTTATCTGACCTCTGAACTATAAAAGTTTTTTTGAAATTTTGTTGAAAAATGAGTGAGCAGTTAAGCTGCAAAGTAGTTAAAAAACTAAAAAACTGACACTTAACCATATATTCAAACACTTCCGTGTTTGAATGATAGATTTCCTAAACATTGGTCTTAAATTTTATAACAAAAAAATTAAAGGCATGTGACTTATAGATACAATGAATGTGTCATTTCATTGTCACCACCACGTGTGATGACTGTGTTCTTTGATATATCCACCCCCACACAATGTGAGAGAGAGTGTGGGTGAGTGAGTGAGTGAGTGACCTGACCTAGTACAGACAGCACACTAGTTGCATTTTTAACACAAAAACTCGAATTTAAGAGAATTAAAAAAGAAAAAAACTAAGCTTCTTTTTACTCTAAAAGAACTGAAGTGTTTAGTCATTGTTTGTAAAATGTTATCTTCTGTGAAATTTTGAAAATTAGTGTTTGTCAATTATTATTTTAATTTTCTTTATCAATTAAACCCGGATTTATAAACGTTTTGTGTGTGTTTTTTTTTTCTTTTTTTTTTTACAAGATCATCAAAACTTTTAAATTTAAATCAAAATGGACGAATAAAAAATATGAAGTCTTTCCTCAAAACATGAAAATGATCGAATAAAAAGTTTACCTATAAATATTTATATATATATATGTGTGTGTGTGTGTGTGTGTGTGTGTCGCGCGCTTCTTCGCTTCGCACATATTGCGGTAAATTTTTAGTTTCGTGAAATCACTCTATTACAATTTTTTTTTCCTAATAGAATTTTTTAACGGACGAATCTACCAAAATATCAACCCTCAAACCTTAACACCCAACACCTATCTATTTAATACTATTTGCAACAAACCTAACACCAATCCTTAGAACCCTTTTCTTTGGATAAACATTAATATATCAGAAACAGATAATTTCCGACTGAAAAGAAAAACGACAGTGTGTTTGTTGATGTGACTGCTCAAAGATTTCATAGAAAGGGCATGTTAGTATCTTTTTGTGTGATTATTCCACTCCTAAATTACTATAATTTCCTGTCTACTACGACTCCTCAACTCGATATCACATTGAAAAAAACTTAAACAATAAAGTAAGGAAAATAGTGCAATAAAAAAAATAAACCAATTATATTTACCATCGTTGGGCAGGATATTTACAGTAGGGCTTGTTTGAAAGACTTTATATTTATCTGGATCGATGTAGTTGTCTAAATTAATAACTTTGTCCTTCGGTGTGGAAGCCATTCCGTGATCACTTGTAATGATAATATTAATCTTGCCTAGTAAATGAGTTTCGTTTAAACGTTTTAAAAGGTAGCCGACTACGTCGTTTAATTCAGTCAATTTTGAATCAATTTCTGTAGAATTTGGTCCAAATTGATGCCCCGTGGCATCGGGTTCTTCAAAGTATAACAACCCCAAATTAATTGGATAATCAGGGTCGGTAAACCATTCGATTATTTTGTCAACACGGCTGGTAAAATTCAACAGATTATCAGGGTCGAACTCTAAGTATTTATATGGACGAAAACCTTTAATAATCGCTCCATCTCCGACCCAATAAACAACCCCACTTCGGGCATTACTGTTTTCTTTTTGATTTGTAACCCAAATTGGTTCCCCTCCGTTGTCCATCCATTTCGATTCCTTGGCTTGCCCGGTCCAAGAATGAAAGGTTTCGTTCAAAACCGGATCAAACATCGAATTGCCCACAACTCCGTGACTTTCTTCGTAGAGACCTGTTACTAATGTCATGTGGTTCGGGAAGGTTTTCGTAATGAAGGCATTTTTAAGGCCCTTCTCGGCATGAACCCCGTGCCTCTGGACCCAAGTGAAATTACCGAGGCGAGCGCTAGGGTGTGACATATAGTCCCATCGAAATCCATCGAAAGATATGAGTAAACATTTCGGTGCGTCGACAGTGTCACTTGCTAAAATCGTCGTTGGAAAATATCCATAAATCAAGAGAAGGGATAAAAAGAAAACAGGAATAAACATGTCACAATAACTTGAGTTTTTCAATTCTTTTTGTAACTTGATTTGTTTTTGCCTGAAGTGTTTTCTTTCAAAATAATCAAAACCGCTCACAAGAAGCGCGTGTTGTTAAGCTATCACCGAGCCGGTGTCAATGTATTAAGTGTTCCAATGAATGTAAACTTCCTATTTTATTAGAAACTTTCTTCCGTCTTCCCCTACCCATTCTTTTAAAAGTAAACATCTGTGGCTTGTGAGCAAAAACATAAATATAACAAAAAACAGATTGCTTTTTGTTACAATCGGTGAATTATTGATTGCTTCTTTGTCTCCTTTAGGAAATAATTTGTTAAAGGACGTCTAGAATAGAAAATATTGGATGCGAAACAATTAAAAAGGAAAATAATTAATTTTTGAGTCTTAATATCAATTAATTTTAGTTCTTTAACTTTTTTAGTTGATTTTTCACGTTCAATATTCAGTCAGGTCAGCAGAACTACAGTACACTACAAGTATTAGCACTTTCGATCCTAAAGGGCCGATAAATCGGCCTTAGTAACCAAAGGCAAAAAAGATACACTGACATTTCGACCCAATACTATCCAATAATTATTATCCAATATTAATATCAAATAATTATTATCCAATTAATAGCAATATTACCAAGTAGTCACTCACTCAGAGCCGTTTTTTCTTAAGAACCTAATATGGTTCTTAAGAAAAAACATCTCTGAGTGACTACTTGGTAATATTGCTAAGTCAGGATCCAAAGGTGGAGATTGAAATATCGCACGTTGTGCACTGTGCTGTGCACAGTGGCAGTCTTTTTTTTTTGCCTTAAGTCATCAGGGCCGATAAATCGGTTCTTTAGGGTCGAAAAGGTTCAATACGACGACGGCACCCACCACCCACAAGTAACACCACCAATAGTATTATTTTTTTACTTCATTTTTTTGGAATTTAGACAGGTCAGTTGAGTGAGTTAGTTCACTCCTACGCATAGATCACCTGCTACGCAGCCTCTATTTATTTAACTGTAAAAAATTAGGAAAGGGGACCCATCGCATTTTCCGTCCGAGGGCCCGACTCCCGACTATCTGTCCCGCGGCCGGACTCCGGCCGGCGCCTCATGGAACCTGAATCTGTTTATTATTTTCCGCCTTGGCGAAAATTTTCCGCCCCAAGGCTAACTTAAAGTTCGCCTCAAATAAAAATAGCAATTTTGTTTGTCATCTTTGAAAATTTTGGAAAATGCGATGGGATTAATTGGAATCCATACCAAATTTTGTGGAAACAGTTACAGTAATCTTTATTAGACCTTAAAATGTAAATTTAAATATTCAAGTCTGAATACTCAACCCCACTTTTTTCTAGCCAAAGATCTCTTTGTAATTTTATGTTTTTGTAATTATTTGTTAGTAAGGGATGAGAGATTATTAAAAGAACATCGAGTCGGGACATAGTGAGTGCGTGCGTACATAGCCATTAGGCTACAACTTTTATCGTAGTGGGGACGAAAGTGGTTGGTTCACTGGTTATCTATATATCTCTTTTATTTTTTTTTAAGAGGGCTCATCTAGGGGGCATAACTCATACTATAACACCCTTTTCCATTCTTTTTTTCCTTGATCGGCCTTCTTAACTACTGGTTAAAAACACTATTTTATGTTTCACTGATATCAATTTTGAAGTTTTACAAACCAATAAGTAGTATAGGCTTTATTTTTTATTAAAAAAGATCAGATTTCTGTTCCTGTTCTGTTTCAAAATGAAACCGCTATCAACAAAATTTTCCTTGTATTCATTGCCACTACTACTGATTGCCTGCGAGTGCCCAGTCAGTAGTAGTAGTACTGACGACACTGACTTAGTTCACAATGCTGACTGACTGGACTGACTACTGCTGAACGCTGCAGCTACACCAAGGCCAATGGCATTTGTAATGTCCACCTAAGAAGGGACATAACCCCAAATAGAGTCCCCTCCCTTTTACTGACGACCGAGCTCGTGTAAACATCATGCCCGTGTTGTTGTTCCTTTATTAGTTGTTCTTCCTTAGCCCCGCGAGCCGGGACGGACGAGACGACATTATATCTGGCGACGAGAAGAAAACTTCGTGACGAGCTCACACTGCAGATTTTTTTTTTCTTTCAAAAACACAATTGGCCAGTAGTGGGTTACCAATGTCGGACGAGACGACATTATAGCTTTTTCTTGCAAAGCTTACTGTAACAACTGTACCATTTACCACTGACTGCTGTTGCAGCAGCACTCCAGTGAGTGAGTGCGTGTGTGCGCACTGTGCACTACATGACACACGAGCTGGCTGGCATAATGACAACGGAAGAACACCTGTTGCTACTACTGCCCTTAGTGCTCTTCTCTTTTTCGCCCTTTCATTATTTGGTCTCAAAACGCCAACAACTGGCTGTTGTTCACACGATAACCAAAAGCTTAGCATCCTTCAACCCACCAGAAAAATATAAAAATACTGCATTCGTATTTTTATCTAGTTTTAAAATGTTAAACTTTGTGGTTATTTTTGGAGCTGAAGGTGACAGTAATGAGTAGTCAGTCAGTCAGTCAGTCACATAAAAAAAATACAGTTAACACCACCAGCCACAGTGGAGTAAGTGCACCTGCACCTGCACCAACCACCAATATTATCTTTAACTTCTGGGACCTAAAATTTTCTAGTTTTTGTCTTTATTTTTTTTTAATTATTTTTTTACTTTTTGACAAATGCTAGAATTATGGATTAGGTTTTATGTATTCTTATTTATTTTTGAATAAAAAAAACTTAGATTAAACAAACTGTTAATTATAAATTGAATTCATTTTCATTACCATATAAAATGCTACTGCTTGTGGGGACGATATTGCATTAAAATTGAAAGATTTTCCTGATAAATAGATTGGTAAATTTATTAAAACTCATAAATCGGTGAGGGAAAAAAGTCCCTAAGAGTTACCTCTCTTTGAGTTTTTCGGCCTGTATGAGCGTGGTTTAATCCTTCGAATATAGAGGGCCGATATATAAGTCCTACGGACCTAAGACGAAAGAAAACATACTGATATTTCGGCACTGGTTCTGGTCCTCTTATAGAACGAACGGCTCTATGTGAATAGTAAGTAGTTTTGCAAAGTCAGGGTCCATAAACATTAATACTACTAAATGGGAACTGTTAACGATATGTATTTTCCCTTTTAAAGTAATTTAAACTTTAAGATTTTCAGAAATTGTACGATGTTCTGATCTTTTTGTTTGTCAATACTGAAGTAAAAACCATAAATTGTGTTATAAAATGAAAAAAAAATATTTATCTTAAAAACCTAATTTTTATATCTGATTCCTATGCTAAAAATTTGAGGTTTTTCAGAGCGCTTTAAAATTAAAGCATTTGTTATCAAACCGTTTAAAATTTGAGATTTTTTAAGATTTCAAAGTTTTTTTCCAATTCAAAACCATTATTGTGTTCTGATGACTTGATCTTTGTAAAAAAATAGGGATTGATTTTTTTTTTGTTTTCAAACCTTACTAATCTAAGTTTCTTGGATTAATTCCTGATTTTTGGCACGCGTTTTAAATTTAGAAATTTGATTTAAAGAAAGAGTTACCTTTCTTTGTTTTAAAAGCTTTCCAAATTTTGTCGGCACAAAGAAAATATATTTTCTTGGTGGGCAGGCATGGCAGCCGAGACCAATCAAGTTTGGCACAAACAAAAGATAAGTCAAGTGTTAAAATGAGCGTACCTTTAAAAATTTTGGAGTTATACACTTATCTTTTTTTCTTTAAATCTAAAACTAATATTTAGTCGAAAAAAATTTAAGAAAATCCCGAATATGAAATAGAAAAAAACTTTTGAGTTTTGAGTTGTTCAATTCATTTCTTGACAGTTTTTCCACCTTTCTCCACAGTTTTTAGCGAAGACCAGCTTCATGTTTTTTTCTTCGCTTACAAAAGTTAATTTTTAAATAAGAAAACGGTATTAAGTGTCAAAAAAATTCGTTTATCTATAGTGCCCATACTCAAAAAATTCTCTGGAATAAGTTAAGCGGGATTAGGAAACTACCATTTAAAAACCCTTTTTACAAATTTTTGGGCGAATAGTTTTGATTTTTTAACTTTTTTTTTTTATTGCATTTAATTTTGGTTGTCAAAAAAAAAACTTGGTGAGTAATTTGATTTTTTTAAATATTTTTTTTTAAATTCAAGTTTGTAAGGGTTGCTAATTGTCTTGGAATGGTCGGGACAGTCCCATAATTCTTCCTGGCATCGATTTTTGAATGCTTGAAGGTTTTCCCCCGGAATGATGGCGAGGAAAAAAAAAGTTGGCAACCTTATTTACAGTGTTTAATCCAAGAATGGTTGTTTTTGTAATAATGTTATTTTTTTCAGTTGTAATTGTTTTCTTTTTATTTTAAATTTTATTAAAATCTTTTAACAGAATCGGTTACAAATAAAAAAGTTCAATTCATATTTTTTAAACTGGGGAAGTTTGCAATTTATACAACTTAACATGTTTTGGCAGACGTATAGAATAATAGTAACACATTTCACATCTTCCTATATATTTTTTTAATAACTTTTTCAGCTGGTTTTTATTTATTGGACACTTAAGACTTTGCAGACACTGCAAATACATTTTTCGACTTCCAAAGAAAGCAAGCAAATATTAAAGGGGAATAACTTTCAAATGTTTATAAATGTTTAAGGGACGCAACTCTTTTGAAAGTCGGAACTGAGGCGTGGTGGTGGGGTAGGTGTGTTCCGAATCAACACGAATAATTCTGCATCTGCATCAGCGTCTTTAGAGCAGTTAGATTTTAAAAGTACGGAATC
>JAUZSX010000002.1:530906-545995 GCA_034780655.1 Idiosepius hallami | reverse complement strand
ACATATGTTTTCAATCCTAAATATTCCA
Organism: Idiosepius hallami; assembly: GCA_034780655.1. Taxonomy (NCBI): domain Eukaryota; kingdom Metazoa; phylum Mollusca; class Cephalopoda; family Idiosepiidae; genus Idiosepius; species Idiosepius hallami. Next base: position 545,967 of record JAUZSX010000002.1, on the reverse strand, counting down.
TAATAGCATAGTTTAATGAATGCTTTTATGTATGATAATAATTTTTTTTAAAAATATTTGCATAGTTTTGTCTTCTTTAAAAACATCCGTTTCCCGTGACTCACCCTGTATTTTCAATGAACTGATGTCAGTTAAAAACTCCGTTAAAAAACAGTATAATTACACACATAACACAAACTCATTGATGATCTAACTATATTCAACCTAAAATATTAATTTTCAATGAACTGATGTCAGTTAAAAAATCTGTTTAAAAACTGTATAATTACACACATAACACAAACTCATTAATGATCTAACTATATTTAACCTAAAATATATATTTTCAATGAACTGATGTCAGTTAAAAACTCTGTTTAAAAACAGTAATTAATTACACACATAACACAAACTCATTAATGATCTATATTCAACCTAAAATATTAATTTTCAATGAACTGATGATAGTTAAAAACTCTGTTTAAAAATATATTACACGCATAACACAAACTCATTTTTGTTATAAAATTTTAGATTTTTGTTAGCTTCATACAATAATTTTTTCTATGGTCTTTTTTACCCCTCAAAATGCCGCCCCTTCGCATTTGCCACCCGGGGTGGACCACTCCATCCACCCTCCGTTGCTATGCCACTGATAACAGTTATCATCAACGTACCCTAGTTTAATCACTCTCTAATAAAAAAACATTAAAACTTTTCCATTGTAAAAAAACAATAACAGAAAAAAAAAACCAGAAAAAAAAACAGAATTTTTAAAATTTTAATTTCGAATTGTCTCTTTGTCTATTTTATTTTAAATTAAAAAAAAAATGTCAATTTGTTAAAAGGATTTATTATTGTGTTTTAAAGTTTAAGGTTTCAAATTGTCTATTTTATTTCATATTTAAAAAAGGCAAGATATTATGAGGATTTATTGTTGTGTGGAATTATATGAAAAAAAAAACAAACGTTTTTTTGTTAGTAAGTGTAAGGTGGTGAAAGTAGGAACATGACTACTTGTTGAAAATATGAAGAACATTTAAATCAAGTAATGGTTAGTGGTACAGAAAAGGTTAGTAAGTGGAATGTGGTGAAAGTAGGAACATGACTACTTGTTGAAAATATGAAGAATATTTAAATCAAGTAATGGTTAGTGGTACAGAAAAGGTTAGTAAGTGGAAGGTGGTGAAAGTAGGAACATGAATACTTGTTGAAAATATGAAGAATATTTATATCAAGTAAGGGTTAGTTGTACAGAAAAGAATAGCAAGAAATGAAACTGATTTCACAGTTGAATAATACCGCTAAAAACAGTATTATTTACACACATAAAACATAAACATATTGCAACCTCAAATATTGGTGCCATCTCAAAGGCCGGGGGTATATCCTTTTATCACCTCTAGAGTCTCTAGACTGAGCGTAGTTCCATCTCCAAGGCCTCGGGTCTATCCTTTTAACACATCTAGAGTCTCTAGACTGACCGTAGTTCCATCTCCAAGGCTGAGGGTCTATCCTTTTAACACCTCTGAAGTCTCTAGACTGAGCCTAGTGTAGCAATTGGTCTCTTAATAGATCAACAGGGACACCTCTTGAGTCTCTAGACTGAGCATAGTGTAGCAATTGGTCTCTTAATAGATCAACAGGGACATCTCTGGAATCTCTAGACTAAGCCTAGTGTAGCAATTGGTCTCTTAATAGATCAACAGGGACACCTGTGGAGTATCTAGACTGAGCGTAGTGTAGAAAGTGGTCTCTTAATAGATCAACGGGGACACCCCCAGAGTCTCTAGACTGAGCCTAGTGTAGCAATTGGTCTCATAATAGATCAACAGGGACACCTGTGGAGTCTCTAGACTGAGTGTTGTGTAGCAATTGGTCTGTTAATAGATAAACATGGACACCTCTGGAGTCTCTAGACTGAGCGTAGTGTAGCAATTGGTCTGTTAATAGATCAACAGGGACACCTGTGGAGTCTCTAGACTGAGCGTAGTGTAGCAATTGGTCTGTTAATAGATCATCAGGGACACCTCTGGAGTCTCTAGACTGAGCCTAGTGTAGCAATTGGTCTCTTAATAGATCAACAGGGACACCTCTGGAGTCTCTAGACTGAGCCTAGTGTAGCAATTGGTCTCTTAATAGATCAACAGGGACCACATGAGAAGGCTTGCTGCATGTCCCTGGCAAAGACCCAAGATAACCTCTAGAGAGGGGGCTTTATGCAGGACACGGTTTGCCCAGATGGTACTGCTGAGCAGACTCAATCTCGGCTCAATGACTGTATGGTGCAAAACTTCCTCAGGTTTTCACCCCACTGCATCTGCTTTGCTTGCCTGCCAATGCCCAGTGGTATTTCCTGAAGATAGAGTGACAATAAGTCTCTTCTGACACTCCAGTTTCTGGATACCTTGCAGTCAGTGACTACCAGTCCTTCTCATTCAGTGTGGTGGCATTTTTTTTTTGGGGGGGGGGGTAATGGTCTATTTATTCTTCCATCATTTCCTTTGTCCTGATTTGTTTAAAATGGTCTCTAAGGATTATTATTATCATTATTATTATTAAGGGGTCTCAGACCAATCCCCAGGCAATTGCACACCCAGCAACCAGTCAATTATTATTTACTATTATATTTATTACTATTATTGTTGTTACTACTATTTCAATTCTTTTCCTTTTAAAACAATTTATTACCTGAAGCTGTGATTAGCAATTTGGATTATTTTCCCTTCAATAAAGACTTTTTTGCTTTTTACCATTTTTCAAATTAGAATAATTTTTGTCATAAATCAAAATGGTTGCCCTAAACTCTAGACTTTTTTTATGGTTCATTCTTTTTCTAAATTGAATCAATTTTTTTCCATAATAAAATTTAGTTTTCAGATCCATAATAAGCCTGAGTCATGACAAAGCATTATTTCAATTTATTATCTTTCATCTTTTTTAGCTTTTGATATTTTAATTTTTCAATATTTTGTTTTCTTGTTTTCTAATGTTTTTATTTGTCAAAATATTTAAATTAATTTTTGCATTTTATTTTATTCTAAACATTTTCAATTTTTTTCCATTTTTTCAAAGAAATTTTAGTATTTTTGCTATTTTTAGTATTTTTGTCTTCTTCTCTGAATTTTCCAATCTTGTTACAACTTAAAATTATTTTTTGATATTTGTTTTGTTTTTTTCTTTTTCTAGATTGAAAAAACACTGCGAATATTTCCAGGTGTTGAAAATTACACTGATGTCTTGCTTACACTTAAAAGTTTACAATCTCGGGTCATTTTATTATATGCTTCGTAAGTATTATTTTGTCTTTATTTGATATTGTAAATCTCAGATTTAGTTATCTGCATTACAGAATTGAAAAACTGTTAATCTTATCCAGAATTAAAAAGAATATATTTGTATAGAGTGAGAAGCATAGCAAGAATAAAACCTCATTTTAAGGCATCATCTCTACTTTTAGTATTTGAACAAAACTTATTTTTACCATTGATTATAATTAATTGTAAAACAAGTTCATTTTGTTTATCTTAATCAATAGTAAAAATCAAATCAATAGGTTTATCTTTAAGTTGTGAAATTTTTTATTTATAAAAATAAAAATTATAGTGTAAATTAGTTATTTGATTTAGAAGTATTTTTCGGACTATTGACCTCATCTTCATTTTTATTTGTTTCACTAACGTTTCAACCAAATTAACCTTTAGACTTCATCAGATTTTATCAAGTTTTTCTTATTATTTTTTTTCTTCTTTTTTGAAATCTGTTGATTTTATTTTTAATGAATTTTTGTTTTTTGTTATTTTTTTAAACCGTCAACATGTGTTTGTTTTTTCTTGTATATTTTGTTTTTAATGAATGATTTTTTTGTTGTTGTTAGGCATTTCTTTTTCTGTAAAGCCTTTTACATGTTGTAATGTGTGTTTCTGTTCTTTTTTGGGAAATTCTATTTTCATGTGTTTTTTAACATAGTGAAACAAATAGAAATAAAGATGAGAACAACAGTCTGAAAAATACATATAAAATTGATTGTACCTTATGTCAAGAATCCAAAAAATAGTTATTTTGTGTGTATTCATTTATTTTTTTATTTATATATTTATTATTTTAGTAAAGAAGATTCTGAACGTCTCTTTGCTGATGCAAGTGACTTGGAATTGACTTCAAAAGGTTACGCCTGGATTGCCACTGAACAAGCTTTACAAGCCACTAACATACCAGTCGGTAAGTAAAATCACTTGATAATGATAAGGATTTTCAAAATCTACAAAAATTACGCCCACTGCTTTTACGGGTCATTAAGATTAATTTCCTTTCCAGTGATATCACGACCTTAAATAGTATTGTATTTTTATTGGGAATCCAATAGGGATTTATGGTACAGTGGATAGAGGCATTGTGTCTGTTTGGTTCCAGATGAGTGGTTTCAATTCCTACCCAAGGCAGCCAGTGGGTTGCTTCATCAAAGTATTTTACAATAGATAACAATTATGGAAGATAATGGTTACAAGAATTAATATTCCTAACGGAGGTAACAGTTAATCACTTAAAGACAGATAGAGGTTGGCTGAAACATAGTGAAATAAAAACAAGAAAAACTACGAAGATGAGAAAAAAGATCTGCAGTAAAATTAATACCTTAATAATATTGAGATTAAAATTTGAATAAAAAGTATTTAATTAGGGAAAGAAATCCTCAAAATGTGTGTGCGGATTAGTGGATCCACAGGGTCTAAAAATGATTCATCCAAATCTGAAGGAAGTTTTATAATAGGTAAGATTACCTTAAGCAATATTCCTTATATATTTATATCACAAAATAAAGTAATAAAATAATAGGTAAGATTGCCTTAAGCAATATTCCTTAAATATTTATATCACAAAATAAAGTAATAAAATAATAGGTAAGATTGCCTAAAACAAAATTCCCTCCATTCGTAATGGTTTTAGGTTGCAAATCTCCAATAAATGTCAGAAATATCCTGGAAACATTGATTAATTCCATTTTTTTGTTTTAAGATGTTTCACATCAATTCTTTATTTCATTTTGTAAAAACAAGTTTTGTGGGTCGGGGGGGGGTGTCATAATTCAGTTAAAGAATTTGTCAAGATTTGCTTCTTTTTTTTTTTTCTTTATTCTTCTGTTTCAAATCAATTCTTAAATATCTTGAAAATTTTAAAGTGAAAATTTTCAAAAGATTTATTTATCACACTTTTAATTCTTTACTTTTTTTGTGAAATAAAAGGATTTAATTTTAAGGTAAAATGAAGAATGAAGGAACCTTCAAGTTTGATGTCTAAGATATTTTCCTTCTAAACCAATTCCTGTTGTTCATATGAAGATAAGGTGTTACTTAACTGCACATATAAAACCAGGCTGTTTCATGAACATAGGGGTGGAGGGGCTGTTGGAGTAGAATTCTCAAAGACTGTTGTGTTTTTTTGGGGGGTCTGCTTTGCTTTGTTTTATTTTGGACTTTTTACCCAAATTTATAATCATGCTAGGAGCAGCCATGTTTTTTTCTTTCCAAAAAATTAGTCCTTGCAAGTGGAGCATATGCATTGCCGTTTGAGCTGAGATAAGAAGCCATTTTAGTAATAATTTTCACTACACAGACTGTGTTCTTGTCCAGGGTTGGACTCAGAGTGTTATTGGCAGAAAATACAATGGCTTCCCTCTTGTTATTTTTTATAGTTAAATGTCACTTGTAGAGGCTGTGCAGCAGATAATCTATGCATATTAGCTGAACTATGTCTAGTAGTAAGCACCAACCATTAGACATGCAAAGCGAGGTGATCTGAGTCAGAATACAAGTATTAAAATGTATAACAAGGAAATCCTTGATAATTTAATTGACAGACAGGCCCCTTTGTAGTGCCAGGCCCTCAGGTATGGTCCAATTAATTGATAGTTCAGTTCATCCCTGTTCTTTAACATTAGAAGTTGTTTGTTGATTGCAGTGTTTGTTTTCTTCTGTGCAGGTGTCATCGGCACTCAGCTGATAAATGGTACGAATGAAGCTGCTCATATCCATGACAGCATTGCTTTAATCAGTCAAACTTTTATACGCCTACACAAAGAAATGAACATCTCTGAACCACTCAATGAATGCACCGATATTAACATGCCTTGGTATGAAGGAAAAACAATTCTTAAGTAAGTCTTTATTATTAAATGATCAGTTTTTTGCTCTTCAAATACTGAATTTTTTTTACCAGTTGCTAAACAAACAAACACACACACACACACACACACACACATACATACGTTCGACTAATCCTGTGTTATGAAAGTTTTGTTATAGGAATGCTAACACAAACTACTATATAACATTAACAGAATATATAACAGTCTTTATGGAAAAATCTATGCCCAAAATTGCAATAAATTTAAAATAAATTAATTTTGAGCCTCAACTAAAATAAAACCACTTTCCTGAATTCATGATTTGATTGTATCGCTGAGATACATTCATTAAAGACTATAATAATCTTTATTTTAATAGCAGAGTTTATTTGTAAGTCACAAATAACAATCATCATCACAAATAATAATTAGTGAGAAAAAAAACCTCCCTTTAAAGATTCTCTGCTATGGAAATAATTAGAATTAACAAAAACATAGTTGTTTTAATGTTTAAGTTTTTAAATTGTCTCTTTGTCTTTTTAATTTTATATATTAATAAAAAATTTTTTTTTTTAGATATTTGAAAGCTGGACATTTAGAAAATGGTGTGACTGGTCAAGTGAGTTTCAATATTGAAGGAGACAGATTGAATCCAGTCTACAATATAATGAATGTACAAGCCACACGTACAGTTGCTGTTGGAATCTATGGAAGCAGAAAGGTGAATGAATTCATTAAACTCTGTTAGATGTCATCATCATAGGCGGTTACTTGTAGTTGAGTATGACTGTCCTCCATCTTGGTCCCTGTGGGCCTTTAGATAAGCGTAAAAGAGGACACATGTGTGTGATGTCTTTTAATGTGGGGAGACTGATGTACATGCTGCCACCACATGGCCCTGGAGAGGAGGGCCTGGTTCCAATGGCATAGAGAACCACAATGACTGGAGACCATCTTCTGTTGCAGCCTTCAGCCGCCTGCAGTGCCGTTGTGTCATTGTTGTCACCATCTGCCACTGAGGTTTTTTTGGATCACAATTTGGAACCTCCCCCTCAACCTTATCACCATGGGTGACCCTACCAGGAGCCTAAACTCTGGTCAGCATCGCTCTCAGGTTCATTGGAACACACAAGGTGGTGATCAAGGGAGAACTGTCAGATATGATGTATATCTGATACCCTATCGTTAAGCACTAATAACTAATTAATTTTAGAATCTATAAGATTTGATTTTGTTCTGATTTATAAAAATTAAATATTCATTCTGTTTAAAACATTTATAATATTTCTTGAAATTTTTTTATAGCTGGTTATTCTGAATGAACTCAAGTAAACTTTGTTCTCTCTGAGAGTTATAAATATAATGAATTCCATATTTAGGCTGTGGGTCTAAAGGTCTATTGATATTCCACTGGATTCTTCCTTCTTTGATTTATACTTGGAGGAAAAGAAAAAAAGATATAAAAAAAATGTCAATATTCCCCTGAACATCATACAATTTCACTCCAAGCACTGGTATAGTAAATTTGTGAGAATTTAATAAGAAACAAGCTTTAATAAAGCCATTATTGATGATAATCATTATCCTTATAATAAAATAAAAAAGGTGAATTGTAATTGGTCAGATTTTCAAACAAATCTAAAATTCCAACATTCAATTTGTGGATTAAGATTAAAATTAATTAATGCAAATAAATTTCCCTTATTTTATTGCTTTCTAATAGCACCTTTTGGTATAATGCATTTATGGGTATATATGTTGGTTTTTATACATATTGGCATTGATATTGAGCAATATTGAAATATAATAATGATTTTATAGATAATATTTTCCAAAACTTATACCAACCACTTTTAGAGGCCATGAAAAGTGTTTTTTGTTCTGGTGATGACACAGCCTAATTGTGTGATTCTTTTTTGAACTGTTATGAAAGGGTTAAGAAGGTTAGATGAAAAACAAATTCTAAAATTGCTCTCATTGTTTCTTAATACAGAAATCCCAACCTGGAGAAAATCCATTAGCAATTGCTGATAACATAAACATTGTGTGGCCAGGAAACACTTATAAAAAACCAGAAGGACTTCGAAGGACAACCCACCTCAAGGTTTGTTGGGGTTTTTTATGCACATTTTCAAATATTGATCAGAAAGAAATTTATTTTGAATTTCTTCAAATATTAATTTTTTCTCTTTCTTTCTCTGTCTTTAGCTTTTAACTTTTACTCCATAAAAATAACAGGTATTTTTGTCAAAGACCAACGCGTTTTTGGTTTGTGTAAAAAATGGAATGGAGAAAATAAAATGGAAATATACAAAGGGCAAATAACCAGCAATCGAATTAACTATAAGACGAAATAATATAAATTTAAACTATAGCAGGGGGGGGAGTCTGAAACTGAGAAATTTTTGTACACAGGGTTAGGTTTAGGTTAGGGTAAAAAGTCTGCATTTTTTCTGATTTCTTTTTTAATTATAAACCTTTGTCATCGTTAAGTATGCACAAAGAACCCTAATCTTAAACTCTCCTATCATTTAAAAAAAATCTATATAATTTCATCTTTTGGTTAATAAACCATTAATCAACCCATTCCAACTTTTGTCTAATGTGATTTTTTATACCAAATGCCATTAAATATAATTTTAAAAAATAAAGATATTTTTGTTTTAAAATATTCTGATTTTTTTAAAATTAAAAATACAAATTTATCAGATCATTTTGCTTCACTTTGTATAATGAAAATCTATGTTTAGAAACGCAGTAGTTTTCTTACAATAATCCCAGCCAAGAAAGAAGTTAATAACAGATTAATGGGTGCATATCAATAGATTAATGGATCTGGTTTTTAATCAAAATGCTTTTTATGCAAAATTTCTTGACATTTTTTAATGATTAATTTCTTTGCAAAGGACGCCATTTGTGTGAAATTCAGGGGAAGTAACTTTGAATACATCATAATGTATAGATGGAATAGAAAAAAGTTAAAAATATCATTTGAATGGTTAATGTTTATAGTTTATTATTGATAGAATATAATTAGTGGATTTATTCATAAATTTAAAAATTCATTTGATTTTATTATTTCATCATTTAAATATAATAAAATACTTGTAATGTGTTTCTAAAATCCTGTATAAGAAAAAGGTTTTAAAAGACAATTTATAAAATCTTCAGAGCCTGACACAATAAATATATTTAAACAAATATACAAATAATGGCCTTTATTATTTATTTATAATTCTTTGTAATTTTGGGGATAAAAGTAGGTTTTAATGATTTTAAATTTTTTTTTTTTTCAGGTTGTAACAATTCAAGAGGAACCTTTCATCAAAAAGCGTCTCATACAAAGAGGAGAAAGATGTGAACCAGAAGAAGTTACCTGTCCTCATATAAATAAAACCTCAGGTAAAATATTCTTTTCAAATTTTTCATTTTTTTTTTTGAATTATTGGAAGTAACAATTGTAAATTTAATCATCATCTGGGGGCCTTGGTTTAATTCTACACTGTCCAATAGTACTCTATATTCATTAAAGAAGGGGGCTTCAAAGTGGGTTGTAGTGCCCCCTAGGGGAATTATAAAATTTCAGGGGGGGCATGCTGGCAAGTGAGTTGTCAGATAAGGGGGTGATAAAATTGTTAAGGGGGCCTTTAGAGCAATTACAGTAAAATGTTCAATTGGTGTTGGTAGAAAGGCTGGAAAAACAGGACATTAAATCATTATTTTCTAATATTGTCTAATGCACACCAACTTCATATCTACAGGGTATCCAAAATGTTACTGTGGATTCTGGCTGTATAGAAATTGAAATAAACTAATAAACAGTAAATTTTATCATGAAACATCTAAACAATACAAATTTTACCAATAAAAAGGTTCTATTTATTTACAATATCACAGCTTATCTCAAAGGAAATGCTGGAAATGTCCCCCATTGGCATTAAGACATTATTTTCTACTGCAACTTTTCCAAAACCTTATAGATATCCATCAAATCTTTTACTTTCTGTTTCCTTTCTTCATTGATCAGGTAACATAACAGAATATTGTTGCAAAGGTTACTGCATTGATTTGCTAGTTAACCTTTCCACAAGAGTCAACTTTACATTTGATGTTCACATGAGTGCTGATAACACATATGGGTCTTTTGAAAGAGTAAGTAAAACTTTGCTTTGATTGCACACAAATCTTTTAAACTTATAATAAAGAAAAACTATTGTTTCTGAAAATATTAACATAAAATTAAAGAGTAAATCTATTAATAATTGTTTTAGGGAATCTTTTGGGAAGATACAATCCTACAATCAAAAATAAAACTTGTTTTTTAAATGTATCTAAATTTATTCCCATTGAGAACTGTAGCATAATCTGTGATTTCACACATTTGAAATTTAGGGCGATTGACATGGCTCAGTGGATAGTTAATCAAACTTCAAAATGGATTAAATAGTGCAACTTGTGTTATTAAAAAACTATGTGTGCATTAAAAAAAAGTCTATCAAAAATAATTGTTCTCGCCATTAAATTGACCTAAAAAGGTTGATATGCTGTTAAACACAAAACAAACATTAATAATTCCAACATATTCCACTTATTTTGAATCTTTGAAAAATGAAGAAACACAGAATTTCTGTTAAAAAATGAAAAACACAATAACTAAGAGCACAAAAAAAATCCTAAATTTACCAAAATAGTTTTGATTAAAGACAGGAAAGTTTAATTACTTGAAGAAGGCTTAAGAGTTTATTGACCAAAACTTTGCAAAGATAGAAATGATGATGAGGACAATAGTCTGAAAATTCAATATACAAAGTGACATAGCACTCACAATGAGTGATTTATTCATTTCTAAGAAATATTTCAAATATGTCAAAAATTAATCCGATATTATTTCTTTATTTTTCTTATTGTTATATTATAAAAAAAGATACTTTTAAAGATTTTGTTTTAGAAAAATGTTATCTTAAATAAATTCTTTATTTTATTAAAAATTATTTAAAAAATTTATTTTTTAAATTTCTAATACACAGCATTTCAATATTCTCAAACATTACAAAAAAAAAATCCATAACCATTATTATTTAATATATTTATGATATTATGTATATAAATACAGTTAAAAGAAGTCAAAGTTATATATTTTGAGCCAATCATTTTAAGTTTAAATGTTAAAAGTTGTTTTTAAAGTGCATCTTAATAGATATTATTTATTAATAGAAACAATTTGGAAAAAAAAAGAGCAACTCAGTAGAGTTATCTCCCTTACATCATTTGATAAATAGCAATGAAGACGCTGAAATTTAAGTCTTTGGATCCTAACTTATCACAATTACCAAGTAGTCTCTTAAAGCCGTTATAATAGGAGAACATATTAGAATGAAAATGATGGGGCATCTTCTTTTGTGGTATGACTTCAGGGCCGATATATCGGCCTCTTAGGGTTTAAAGGATTTTAAAAAAATTTTAAAAATAAAAAGAATTGAAATTAAACAGAAAAGTTATTTACATTAAATTTTTTTGATCAAATCATAAAATTTGAACTTTTTAGACTTAATTTGGAAATAATAAAATCATGGAAAGCAATGAACATTCTAACCTGTGACATTTTGAAATGATTCTTTCTTGTTTTCTTATTTCAGCGCAATGGTTCCACAGAGAAGAAATGGAATGGTATGATTGGAGAATTAGTTTTAGCTGAAGCTGATATGATCATGGCTCCTTTGACAATTAATCCAGAAAGAGCTCAGCATATAGACTTCTCCAAACCTTTCAAATATCAAGGACTCACGATTTTAGTAAAAAAGGTGAAAAATTTTAATTTAATTTAAATATTCATTGATATATAAAACTAGGGTAAGTCTAGTATACACTGTTACAGAAATCATCTAGATAATAATTTTGTTTATTCCTCTGAATTATTTACTTATTATGAGCATAATGCTTAATGGACCCTTTCATTTCAAATAGGTTATTCTTACTGTTTAGTTGAACTGTGACATCCTATAACATCTCTGCAGGAAAATAGAATGTTCCAATATTGTCTTCTTCTTAGACTTGGTGTCACTTATAAAGAAATAAAAGATTATTTTTGAATAATTTTCATTTTAATTTTAATATAAAATTCTTTCAAATTGTTAAAAATATCAACTTTTCTCTAAAAATAATTGTGTTTATGGGAAACGCAATTTAATAGCTGCAAATATTGGTGAGACATGAACTTGGCTGCAGCAGTTTTTTGTCTGCGTCGGTTAAATTAAAAAAATGCCAACATGAGACGAAGCTGGAGATGGCGTGTAGTGAACAACAATGCAGTGTTGTTATTCAGTGCAAAGATCAATGGAGTTTACATTAAAGTTGTTTAAAGTGGATGAAGAATTGAAAGAGACATTGGATTAATTTCAGAAAATATTTTGTTTTTATAACACAAAGAGTTTATAATTCTGTTACATTGAAGACTTTATTTTATTAATCTGTTATGTTTAATAATAAAACTAATAATTACAATTATAAACAAAATAACAAAAAAAAAAGTGTTTACTTTAAATTATTTAGATGAACCAATGTAAATATCATGGATACAAATGAATGATACCTGCTTTTCCAAATGCATAATATTTTTACTGCTTCAGCAAGTTAAGATTTATAGTCCAATATTCTATCTAACATATAACCATTCCCCAATACTTCTGAAAATTAAAGTATTTTTATAAATTATTTTCTAATAAATATCCATCTTTTTATTCTAGCGATTTGATTATTTTAAAACTATTTTAGCTATAAATTTTGAATTGTTATATTGTTAACTTAGATTTGATTAAGAGCATTAGAGAATTTTTTTTTGTAGAACTATTTTTTGGACTGTTGTACTCATTTTTATTATTGTTATATTTACTAACATGTAACAATATAACAATAATAAGGACAACAGTTCAAAAAATAGTTCTACAAATTATCAAGCCTCCTCCCAAAGATTCTGAAAAACTACATTAGAGATCTATTCCTAATTCATTTAATCGTAGAGGTTTGTATTAATTTTTCTAATCCATATTTATTTTTTTGTTTTCACTTGTCCATTTCTACAGACTCGTAAAGATTCAAGTCTAGCATCTTTCCTGCAGCCATTTCAAGACACCTTATGGATCTTAGTTGGATTGTCTGTTCATGTCGTGGCATTGGTTCTCTACCTCCTCGACCGGTTCAGCCCATTTGGTCGTTTTAAGTTGGCCAAAAGCGATGACACAGAGGAGGATGCTTTGAACCTGTCAAGTGCCATGTGGTTTGCTTGGGGTGTATTACTCAACAGTGGAATTGGAGAAGGTATGAATTTTCATTTAATCATTTATTTTTAGGGTAAATTTAATATTTGGAAAAAAAATGTTTTAAAAAGACTTTTTCAAGAAGGATTGTGGCTTTTGTATAACAAATCCAAAATTCACACTTCTTTAATCCTTTTGACCCTAAAGGGCCAATATATCGGCCTTAGTAACCAAAGGCAAAAAAAAGACACACTGACATTTCGACCCTAAGTGACTTCTTAGTAATATTGCTAAGTCAGGGTCCAAAGCTGGAAGTTGAAATATCGTTGTGTGTGTGTTAAGTTGCCAGCGCCAATATATCGGTTCTTTAGAGTTTAAAGGGCTCTGAGTGATTACTTGGTAATATTACTAAATCAGGATCCAAAGGTGGAAGCTAAAATATCTTTGGGTGTGTGTTTTTCTCTTGCCTTAAGTCACCAGGGTCGATTTGGGTTTAAAGAGTTAAACTGGCTAAGAAGTTCACCAAAGAAACTGATAAGAAAGGATAAGAAAGAAATCAAGATAAAAAAAATAAAAGAAAATTAAGAATTAAAAAAAAAAGGTAAAAAAAAAATATTTAATTCTGATTCATTTAAAACCAGATCTTCACATATCTGCCAGCTCCCCACTTCTTATTTCTGGTGGTTTGTTTATCATTCCTGTTTTATATTGAAGTTTGTACATTTAAAATGTTTCAACTGATTTGGTGCTTTACCAAAAATAACATATAGATAATTGGCTAAACTATTCTTCCAGAATATTTTAAAGCAACAAATATCAGTAAAGTATTACAAAAATCAAAACCTCACCAAATTATAAAATACTTGAAAGAAGCAAAACTGTTCAAACTTCTCTAAATAACAAATATCAGTAAAGTAAAAAAAACAAAACAAAACAAGTGAAATAAAAATAACCAACAAATGAATAACTACTGAACCAACTTTCATAACAGAAATTTAAGAGAATCAAGCAAATATAAACAAAATACCATTCTGGCATTAAATGACCCTAAAGTGGTTGATATGCCGTTAAATCCCAAATCAAATCCAAATTTTTTAGCTTTTAATTCATTTCAGAACAAGAGAGTAAAGCAGGGCAAGGTTTTTTTTCAGTCCATTGGTCAAATCAGTCACACAAAAATGTTTCATTCCTTTTTTGAAAATCCTGACTAAAATGTCAATCTATATCTGTTGAATAAAAAAGTGTTTCTTTCAATATCAGGTACCCCCCGCAGCTTCAGTGCCCGTGTTTTAGGAATGGTCTGGGCAGGTTTTGCCATGATCATCGTTGCTTCGTATACAGCTAACTTAGCTGCTTTCTTGGTGTTGGATAGACCAGAAGCTTCCATTTCTGGAATTGACGACCCACGGGTAAATTTTACTCTTGAAATTTTGATTCACTATTTTTTTTTTTATATATTTTGATTTTAATACAGGGTGTTTGAAAAGTTTCTGTGCAGTAGAAAATAATGTTTATGTCAAGGAAGAGTATTACATTGCGAAACTTAAAAGTAGACTTTATTTTAACAAAGAAATTCTTCCATAGTAAAATAAAGTGGTTAATTTTGAAGTTTTATATTGGTGATTTGGGGTGTGTATTATTTGATTGAGTAGATACCAATATTAGCTTTTAAAAGTTATTCTTTATTTTCTTAATTTTTACATTC
>JAUZSX010000002.1:505177-520480 GCA_034780655.1 Idiosepius hallami | reverse complement strand
TATTCTACATGTCCTTGTTGATATAGATGTACAAGAAATAACAAAAAGAGAAGAGATTAAAACATAGACACTTATTTTCTTTAATTCTTCCAAAATTCATTAAATGATTCTAGAAGAGAATTTAAGTCATTAACCAAAATAAGATTCATTGAAAAAAAAGGAAAAGCTCTAAAAAAAAAAATTTCGATTTAGAAACAGGAAGTGACCTCTTAAGAATATAAAATGACAAAACTAAATTTATTTTTAGTTCTGGGTCATAATTAAAAAGTGTCTAGAAAAGATTTGCCTTAAAATTCATTAGGGTTAGATTTGTTAGACTAGATTGTTAACAGGGCTGTGCTTAGCCACCTAGAGACCCTGATGCAGAATGCTCCTTGCAGCCCCTTTACGCTAAATAGGCAACTTACACAACCACAACATACTATACTAGTAAGCTTCGATAAAATTCTATGTATACATATATATATATATATACACAAATATATGCAGACAGACAAAGAGATGGATTGTAAAATATTTCAACATAGAAGTGTAATAATGATTTTCCACTTACTCCCAATGAATAAATTATTGTGGTCATTTTTTTGTATTATAAAAGATCTGCAAAGCCAACAAGCCATGCGGCCCCTGGGGAGCTTGCAGCCCCTTCACCCTAAGCACGGCCCTAATTGTAAAAAGAGAATTATGAAAATCCACTCCATGCCATCTTGGTTAAGTAAATGAGAAATATTCAAAACAGAAAGAATATCACAAAATGTCATTGTTTAAGTTTTTAACTTTTTTTTTATACAATGAAATGCGTCTTTTACATGAGAAATTTTTTAAAAAATTCAAAATATTAAGTTGTCCCAAAAGTTCAAGAAAGCGTCTTTGATTTAAAACCAGTTGAACTGAATATTACTTTCTCCAGATCTGAAAGTTTGCAGATCAATGGCAGAAAAGTCTGTGAAAATGATGCTCTTTATTTTAAGGAATGAGTTTTGTTGCTTTTGTCATTATTTGGCAATTAAAATTTCAAAGTATTTACAAATTTTTGGGACAACCTAATATAAATTTTTAGTTATTTTTAATAAAACAGAATTAGAATATTAGGATGAAATCAATGTGTGAATTTGTAGAAGAAAATTTCTGATTTCTGAGTTATCAACTTTAATCTTAAATCTAATATCAGGGTTCTTAGGATCCATGAAATTTTTTTTAAGGCAATCAAATAATTGTATTAAAATCTATACTTGTTCATACTTAAACTGTGTTAGGTGTATTTTGTAGACTTTATAAAAGAATAGAGAATAGTGATGACCAATGAGATAGGACACAGAAAAGTGGAACACCGGTCATGTTACAAGCAGTATAAATATAACACAGGTCTTAGAATAGCCAAACTATTTAAGTCCATTTTACACATAGATTTAAAGAAACATTTCCTCTACTTGTAAAATAATTCATTTAGTTAATGAGTTTATAAAAATTTAACAAGTTTTTTTTTTTTTTACTCATACATACAATTGAAAGAGGAAAAATAAAGCCAGTTTTAGAAAGATAATAATTATGGCCTTCATCAAATAAAACTCTAGCAAGTGAGAGTAAAGCTTTGTTATTTACTAGAGATCTGGAATTGTATTACACAAGTTCAAATGGTAAAGCCATTTCATTCAATTTCCGCTGTCTCAGGCAGATGAGACTCGTTAACTTGGGTGAGTAACTTGTCTAGGTGAAAGGATAACACTGATTCCAAGTAGATGAGACCAGTTAACTCAGAGTAGCTCATCTAGGTGAAGGGAGACACTGATTACAAATAGTCCAAGAAAAAGAAATGTAAAACTGGCTTTGTGCTTGAACAAGTAAATATAAATATAATATTTCTAATTGGATAAAGAAATATTTTTTGATTTTATATAAATAATTTTACAGGTTTATTCAAAATAAAGTAGGGTATTTTACATGAATATATATATTTAACAGAAAAATATCTTTATTTTTGCTGGTTTCACTTAATCTGTTACAGGTATCCACAGGTAAATAAGTGACTAGAAAAGGAGAAATGGATGTGGGGGGGCGGTGAACCTCATAACTGTCTGAAAAATGAAAAGTCTGAAGAAAGTGTTTTATGAGGAAGTCTAAAATAAGCAATATTTTGTCTATATATTATTTCTAATGTACAACTAGACAAAATTGTTATTTAAAATATAAAAATTATTTAAAATGTAAAATTAAACTGAAATGTTATTTAAAATGTAAAGCCAGAGTAAAATATTATTTAAAATGTAGAAAAAGAGTGAAATGTTATTCAAAAGAAAACAAAAAACAAAAAGTTGCTTTTAATTTCTATGTTAATAAACATGTTTTACTTACAAATACAATCAGTTGTGTGAGAGAAATATTGGAAAGGATCAAAACATCTTTGAAACAAATCCCTGGAAGTTTATCAAATTAAGTACACATATATTGACACTTAGAACAGAGTCAAAAATGCAATCTCAAATAGATCTAAAAAAACAAAACAAAAAAAAATTAATTCCATTTTTTCCCCTAAAATCTGATTGAAAAATTTTTCTTTTTATCAATTCATATCATGAAAATATTTTCACACTGAAGAACTCTCCTTATCATTAAAAAGAGAAATAAAGAAGGCCTGCATGAAATATCACAGAAAACAATATTAGAAGTGATCCATCACTGATGATCCCCTAATAAAAGCCCAACCTTATTATCACTCCATATCAACCTTTAACACAAATACAACATTGTTTAAAAGAGAGAAAAAAAAGTCATAAAAAGAGGAAACATTTCCCTTTATCTAATTTCATTATATATTCAACAAAAAAAATCAAAGTTAAGCAATCTAAAAAATATATATACATAGTGTCCAAAAAGTTGGTGTGCGGTAGAACATAATGTCTTAATGCCAATGGAGGACATTTTCAGCATCTTCTGATAAGCTTTGATACTGTAGATAATTAAAACTTTTTTTGGTAAAAATTGTATCGTCCAAATGTTTTTTTAACAGAATTTACTGTTTATTATTTTATTTCAATTTTTATATAACCATAGTGCACAGTAACTTTTAAGATAACCTGTATTTAGAAAAGCAAAAAAAAAAAAAGCAAAATAAAAATAAAAATAAAGGACAAAGAAAGTTTTTAAAATAAATCAAAGAAATCATCAAAATTTGACAATGGCTTTGTTTTATTTGCTTTTAATTAAATTTAATAATAAGAAAGAATTTGGGTTGTCTTAGAATTTGAAAGTTGTAACCAGGAGGATGAAATCTGAAGAGATGAGGAAAGGCTAAGAAAATAGCATTAAAAGGTGAAAGAGAAAGAATTAAGAAAGAAATAGAAATTGAATCTTGGATTAAACAAGTTTTTTTTAATAAGAAATTATAGAAAATTCATGGTTACTTTTTGAAAAAAACAAAAAAAATGATTTGAAACTAGTTTTTAAAAATTGATTTAATATCAGAAACTTTATTAACTTTATAAATAAAATAAGTTTTGAATTAGATGGATGAGTAGAAGATAAAACCTTCATTTAAAATTTTCTTTAAACAAAGCAAAAAAAAAAAAAGCTAAAATAATATGGACTCAACAAAGTACGAGACGTAACCATAAAAATGATTTAAATATTTATTACCAGCTTAAGATCTTAATTCATGTTTTGAATACGTCAAATATCCATTCAAAAATATATGATGTGTATGTAAAGGATTATATATCATATATATATATATATATATATATAGCATGTACACACACACACACACACACACACAAAGGGTCCCATTCTTAAACTGTCGTCTTGAATAATCAACCTGAAGTATAAAACCTAAGGTTCATAGACTATTCTTGGTGTATGTATGCATATATATATATATATATATATTTATGTATATAAATTTCTAATAATCTTGCCCTATTACCATTAATATCTAATATATACATGTGTAAATATATTTAATTATTTGATGTGTAAAATAAAAAATTATGATTATATGCAATAAAGATATACAAAAAAAAGGAGGAAATTAATAAAGACTCATGAGAGTGAATAACAAAGAAAGCAACAGAAAAAAGGTACTCAGAGCCCAATACATACATGTATGATAATTCATTATGTAACAATGATGTGGTTCCAAATAATCATCTTAAAAATTTGGTGTCCAAATAATCTTTGGTGAAAATCAAATATTGTGACTAAATATATATATATATATATATATATATATAATTAGAGCAGCAAACAATTCATATCATTCCAAACTGATATGTACCCATTAAAACATGAGTAATATATATATAAATTTCTTTTGTTAGGGAATTATTATACCCTGTAGTGGATGGGAGAGGAAGAGTGGGGTGGGGGGAAAGAGCTATACAAGAAGATAGAATTAAAATTTGGTTTAGGACATTATTATGGACTGTAATGGTAAAGAAGAAATCACAGGGTGTCCAAAAAGTTCATGTGCAGTTGAAAATAATGTCTAAATGCAAATCCTTTAAGATAACCTTTGATACTGTAAATAAATAAAAACTTTTTACAGTTAAAAACTGTATTGTCAAATGTTTTATAATAAATTTTTTGTACTGTTTCAGTTTATCTAAATTTCTATAAACCCTTAGTGCTTAGTAACTTTTTGGACAACCTTCTAGAGTTAAAAGTAATGGGCATTCTCTTTGAGATAAGCTGTTATACTGTAAATGAATAAAATCTTTTTATTGTCTAAATATCTTATTATAAAATTTGTTCTTAATTAGTTAAAGTTTCTGTATACCCATAATGCACAGGAGGATTTCTTTTTGTGTCAGAAAAAAAAAAATGAAGAGAACTGAAAGATCAAATTGACCATGGAGGTTATGATTTGAACAGCAGTAGCAGCAACACACTAAGGCAGCACCAAAAAGAGCCAAATATTTTGAGGGGGAAAAAAAAAAGAAAGAAAGCAATCATCTTTGTGTGGATTTAGTGTTAAATTTCTAAGAACAAATAATTTTGCTGTTCTTTTTTTTTCCTAAATATCTTTTTCATCTTTTCTTCCTTTGTAAAGCTATTTTACAATTCCTCATTTGTTGAACTGGTCCCCAGTATTCAAAATATCAATAGCCACAAAAACAACATTTGGGTTGCTTTGAGATAGCATTTAAGGAACAGGGTAAGAGGAAAAAAAAAGGTATAAATGAGACTATAAAATAAAGATGTAGAATTCAGAGAATTGGTTTATATTGGCTTTAAGAATTATTTAGACAATTTAACCAACTTTGGTATTTTTTTGTTATTTCTCAAGAAAATGAATTTAAAAAAGGAAAAACAAATTCAAATTCTTGAGCGAGAGAAAGAAAGAAAGGGAGAGAGAAAGGAAGAGAGAGAGAGAGAAATAGTGTTTGTTTGATGGCATATCAACTTTTTTTAGGTCATTTAATGCCAAGAACAAGAGAGACCTTAAAAGAGAAAGATAGGATAAGAGGGTTAGAGAGAATATTGTTTGAAGATAAAATATGAATTTTTAGTTGTTGACATAAAAGGTGATTTTAACAATATTAATCTCAAATTTATGATGTTTTAAATAATGTATTATAAGTTTATTGGAATTGATGATAACAAAAAATAAAGAGCTGCTCAGTACTTTTAACTGACATTGGAGATGAAGCGTTTTTTTTGTTTCATAAAAGTTAAATAATTTATACTTAGCTAATAGAATAGAATAACTTTAATTTTATATCAATAAAAGGTTCTTGTTTCAGTTTATAAAAGTCTTTTATATATTATAAGTCTTTTATATAAAAGCAAAAGAAAATAGTTTATCTTATGTTGTAGATCTTACAATCCTAAATGATAAAAGCAATTATAATATTGGAAATCTCTCTCTATATATTTGTTGTCATTTTTGTTTAAATTTCCTCTTTTTTGTCTTCCTCTGTCTCGTCCACTGCCAACACAGCCACCACCACCACCATGACTATTCTATAGCCTGGAGTCAAAGCTAGACACACTGCTGGATTTGTTTAAAAATCATTGAGCAGAAAAAGGATGAAGAATGCCATTTGCTGCCACAATGAATACAAACAAGTAAACAAAAGTGCAATACTGAATTGTGTGTGTTCAGTGGTTGAGCCGCAGAGGTCAGTATGCCAACACACACACACACACTGCAATGCGACATAAGATCCCATTCCCTATTTTGACAAATGACTCAAAAGTGTCATGGAAGGCCAAGTCACTGAAGATGAAGGAAATAAAAAAAAGAGAAAGAAATAAAGAAAGACAGAGAGAGAAAGAGAGAGAGAGAGAGATAAAGAAATAGAGAGAGAAAGACAGAGAGAGAGAGAAAGAGAGAGAGAAAAATAAAGAATTTCCCATTTTCATTAATTTTTTCAAATTTTGTTTTATTTTTTTTTTCTTTTGTTGCTTCTTTTTTTTTTTGTTTTTTTTTTAGGCATTTTTGGCCCAAAATCAGTTGCTCATATTTTTACATAAATTTATTTTATTTTCCTCTTTTTTCCCTAAGATCCAGTTTGAATTCTTCAAATGAGAGAGACAGAGATAGAGACAGTGAGAGAGAGAGAGAAAAGGAAAAAAAAAGAACAAAAACCAAAAAGTATGATTGTTTTTTTGTTGATTTAGATAAAATTTTTTGTAAGATAGTATCTTTATATATATATATATATTCACAGGGTATCTCAAAAAATGTACTCATACTTTAAACATGGGAACTGCAGGAAACAGGAGCATGGCATCTGTCAGATCAGTTGGCTATTCTGATTTATTTTGCGTGTGAAAAAATTTTTGGAGACACCCTGTATGTATGTATGTATATATATATAAATATATATATATTTATATATATATATATATGTATATATGTGTGTGTGTGAGTGTGTTTGTATGTGTGTGTAATATGATCTCAGGTAATTTGAATATACATTATATGGCAAATGAAAATATCAATCTAGATGATTGAATAATTATTTTTTTTTATAAACTTGAGAAGACTCAAGGATTAGTTTGAATAATAATCAATAACGTTATTGATGTTATTGATGTTATTGTTGTAATATGAACAGGAGGCTTTTTTGAGGGTCATCATCATCATTGTTTATCGGACAGAATTATTGGCATCAATCATCTAAATGGCTACCTGGTACTCATCCTTGGCCTGATGTGTAGGCAAGGACGTACTGAGCAACTACTGCCAAAAATATAGCAATCACACCAAAGCCAAGCAAGAACAAAATAGAGATTTGTTGGTCAGTCAATGGTTTTGACTTTGTCAGCTTCATCACAGTAGGTGGACGTGACTCTACTGGCCGTACTGGCTCTGGTGAAAGGGTAGTGAACGGTGTTCCAGGGCTAAAGGACCCTGTTACATCTGGCAAACCATTGGAACATATCCGGATAGCACCTACTCGCATCTGGTAATCACATCTTGATGACAAGTTTTGTACACTGAAACTTGTCTCTGGACCTCGGTATACCTAGACGAAAAGGAAGAGCAAAAATCATGGCCAAAGCCTCTCAAAATTAGTTTATAAACAAAGATAGAGATAATAGAAAAATAATTTTTGTTCAAGGACTACAAAAATGAACAAAAAACACCAAAGGAAAAAGATATGGAAGGTAAGTATATATATATATATATATATATATATAGACTCTCTAGTCATTTTTGATGTATGAGTATCGTCAATAGGGCTGTGACAATAACATTCATTAATAGAGGCATGTTATCACAGCCTTACTAATAACAACAAAATAAAAAAAAAATGGTAAAATCACAAAATAGTCAATGACAAGAATATTCTTTGATAAAAGCATATTGTCACAGTCCTAATCATCAAACCAATTATGGCTGTCAGACTGCCACATAAGGATTTGTTTATTGAGCAAAATAAAGTGCATTTACCCAGAGATTTAACCATGCCTCTAGACCTGGGTATTTCCAAGTTCCAACACTACATATATATATGTATATATATTTAAAATTGAACCAATTGAATTTGGTTTTAGAAATTCCCAATAAATCATGTTCCATGACATATTTTCAAATTGTTTTACAATATTATGTTATTTTATTGCAACTTTTCTAATCAGAAAATAAAAATCAATAAAAACTGATTCACGAGAGTGGATCAAAAATAGTCATGACATGTCCTTAATATAAAGCAAGGATAATTTTTTACTTAACCTTGAATATTCATGTAAAACATAATCCATAAAATATTTTCAAATTGATTTCAAAACTTATAAAATTAAAAGGAAAATGTTTCTAAAAACTCACTGATTTATATTCATGTTCTCCTTTTCCTATAGATAATATCTGTAATTGGTAGATCACAGAATCAATACCCATTTGTTTACAGCCTTGCCATTCTACCATACAACTGTTAATAGTGATTTCACTGACCTTGGGAGCTAAAAAATAAACAAGAGAAATAAAAACAATGACACAATATAAAATATTGGAAACAGGAATAAAAAAAAAAAAAAAAAGAAAAAATTTTGAAACTAGAAGAAAATCATTTTTTATATTCAATTCAGGACGCAACATTTTAGCCTTGAATAAAATTAAGTTATCAAATTACCCAAGTTAAATTTAGAAAATTGTAAAATGTAAAAAACAAACAAGGAAAACTATATATTTATAAGTTAATGTCAAATAATTCTAGCTAGGGATTAAATGGAGTATATTATGTTGTTCAAATAACTAAGTATGGACAACAAAAAGTGTTTATAAAAAATGATACTTCTCACCATTAAATGACCTAAATAGGTTGATATGCCATAAAACAAGAGAAATTTTCTTAATTAATAATCCTTTAGAATATCAAATAGTTTGGCTAAAATTGAAATATTTTTATCAGAAATCTTTTTAAGAGATTAATAATTAAACTTGAAATTTCAGAAAAATTCAAACTAAAATAATTCATTAAAAAAAAAGATTACC
Organism: Idiosepius hallami; assembly: GCA_034780655.1. NCBI lineage: Eukaryota > Metazoa > Mollusca > Cephalopoda > Idiosepiidae > Idiosepius > Idiosepius hallami. The sequence continues at coordinate 511,542 of JAUZSX010000002.1, read as the reverse complement.
TTTGAGAGGAGGGGGTGGGGCTTTAGTTGTAGAGAATTTATAAACATCTGAATATTCTCCACAGCCTGCCTCATTGATAGCCAAGATTCGAAAATCATAGGATGTTAGCTCTGATAATTTTCCAACTTTATGAACATGGGCTGAGCCAGAATAAACTTGCTGAAAACTAAGACAAATAAAATTCAATAAGAAAAAAATAAAAAATAGAGAAAAAAATATAAAACAAAAAATAATAAAACAAATAAAATAATTCTATTCTTGTTTTTTTATTTCAAATGAATTTTCATAGAAATGTGTTGACATCAGGGCATTAAGAGATCAATATCTGATTCTATTAACCACTTTTTTTATAGACTTATACCTTTCACATATTTTTATTTTAAATTCATAATTTAATGCAGTCAACCTTAACTTCTTTACAAATGCAATTCAAGGCAATAAATAATTTCAGGATTTAGATATTTTAAATTAACAACCTTGAATTCATGAATAATTCAAATTTGTGATGTTAACAAATAAAAATTCCATCGGGGGACAAATGCTTTTCAGATGGCTAGAAACATTAATGAGGTGTTTAAGGAGAATGTGATGAACAAGAGAACTGTTTAAAAGATTTCAATTTGGTGATTAAAGTCTTGAAAACCAACCCCATGGTAGGCCTGTTTTGTATATTGTACAATAAAGTATCAATTGTAAATCAGACATTTCATTCTTAATGACCTAATAATCATTGTAATAATGAAAGTTATTATTTTCATTAAATTTCTTATTAATTTAATTACAATTAATGATATAGATTAGAATGAAAAAGAGTCAGTTATAACTAGATTATGTCTGTAAATGTAGAAGTTTCTGGAATTTTCCTGTGCATTTATTTTTTTTTTTTTAGTTCTTTCTTTTGCATTAATTCAACAATTTAGATTCATTATTTAATTCCATTCTCCTTTATTGAATATTATTCTATCAAAATGGATTAATAAACTAGATTCATTAAATGTTCATTTCCTAAATGTGGAATATTTTAGGAAAATACATTTTACTGAGGTTGATAATTTATAAAAACTTTAAGAATGAAAATACTTCAGTGCTAAGTTAAGGAATAGAGGGGATATATATATATATATATATATATATACACCCTCTATTCTTGGAGGGAGTATTCATTTTATCGGAAACACCTGTGATGTCACATGCCTGGTGTGCACTTGTGTGGGCTCTGTGACAAGGGGTTTCACAGTGCATATGGTCTGCAACAGCACCAGAAGAGAGGGCACCACCTTCTGGACTAGTCATCTTCAGCAATCAAGGACTGCATATGATAATGGTAATGATGATGATTCATGTTTCCCCCCCTGTTAAGCCTTTCTCATAATTGTAACAATAAAGTATTTTGTTTTTAAATGCATTTAAAAAGAACCAAATTGTTTTGATTTGTTTAAAAATAGTTTTTTAAAACTTACTTTTTTTCCTCCTTTCCTAACTCCAATTGATAACTGATCAAATCAGGATTTCGTCCATCTCCCCATTTCAATTTAAGGCTATTGTGAGCTGTACTGATACACTCCAAACTGGGAGGAGGAGGTGGAAGAGATTTTGTAATCACCTTGATAGGTGTGCTGAAGGCACCGGGCCCAATCGCATTAACCGCTTGGATTCGTATTCTGAAAACAAAAAATGCTTTTTAAAAACATGCATTTCATTTGTAATAATTCAATAGTGATTATTATTGTAATAATAAAATTATATTAAATATCTTATATTAATAAATGCAAAGCATTTCATTTGTAATAATTCAAAACTAGTGACTTTTATTGGAGATGAATTGCCTTTGGTTTTTGGTGAAGATTTCTTGATGCTTTCAGTGAAAATCTTTTAGACTTTTAATTTCTGGCTGGTTTTAATGGATAATTTTAAATCCTTTTTCTTTTCCCAAAATAATAATAATAAAAAAACACTTTACAACTCAGGGGTTAACATGGAATAATTTATAAAGGATAGTATTACAAGTAGGGCTGTAACAATAGGCTTTTAATAAAAAATATTCTTGTCATAGGCCTGTTTTTAGTAGTAACTAAATTATTAAAAGAAATGCTAAAATCACAAAATAGTCTAGACTGTGACAAGAATATTCGTTGATAAAAGTAAATTGTCACAGCCTTAATTAAAAGCAAAAATGGAATCCTTAAATTTGTTTAGTACAGGGTATCCAAAAAGCTATTTACACCATGGGGTAAATAAAAATTCAAAGAAACAATAAATTTTGATATAAAATTTAATGAAAATACCAATTTACGATTAAAACGGTTTTATTTATTTACAGTATCACAGCTTATAATAAAGGAAATGCTGGAAATATCCTCCATTGGCATAAAGATATTATTTTCTTCTACACACCAACTTTTTGGACACCCTGTTCTAGGTTAAGCACCAAACCAAGTTAGGTACAAGGCCAGTTTTACATACACATCACATTCCCAGGCTTTTTGTAAAAACTGTTGTACTTCACTTAGATGAGTTAATCTCATAGAGTTGATGAACATCATCTACCTGGGTTTAACTCATCAGTGTTATTCTTAGACTTAAATGAGTTACACTCTTGAGTTAATGAGCCTCACCCACCGAGTCAGCTAAAAGTGAATTTAATGGTTTTTAATGGTATTTGAAGTCGTATAATAGGATTCCAAGCTTTGGCTAATGCTCCACTTTCACAGCCAAATCCTTAAATGTAGGTTTTAATTTCATTATTGATATATAATAAAAGAAATTTAATTATTTAAATGTTTGTGTATTTTAATTGAAATTTTCTTTGAAAAAACCTAATTGATAAAATACATTTAAATTTGATTTCTTATTCATTATTCAAACATTCAAACATTATTCTTTAGTTTAACATTCAAGTTGAATTTAATTGAATTATTTCTATTATTGCAGGGCTTTACAAATTTAATTATTGTTGACTTTTAACAATGGGGCAGTTGACATGGCCAAGTGGATAGGCAATCGAACTTTGGGACTGTTGAACATGGGTTCAAATCCAAGTTGTTCCGTCTATGTTGACACGTTGACTAATACCTTTGAGAAAAGTAGAAATCCCCATATTCCCTCCAGCTATGGATTAAATAGAACTATGTGTGTATAAAAATAAAGTTTTTCTTAAGTAATTGTTCTCAGCATTAAAATGACCCAAAAAGGTTGATATGCCATTAAACACAAAACAAACTTGACTACTAAAGATTTTCATTTATTAGCCAAATAGAAAAGTTACTAGCCAAACCCATGAAATGTTATTTCACTCTAATATTATGAATGAACCAATAACACAGTTCACTTTGAACTACTTTCACTGTTTTGAATTATATATTTTTTTATGCATAAAAATTTGTCAAACTTCTTTAGACATTTTTTAAACAATCCTATCAATCCACAGCAATTTAGTAAATAAGGACAAGTCTAGATGTTATGTGCTCTATCAAACATTTTTAACAGTATTTTTCTATAGACATAAGGAAGAAGAACTTGGTGTAATAACGAATAAATAAAGTGAATATTTATCACATTAACCCTTGAACCCTCATTAAAAGTTTATTTCATTCTTCTCTTGTACCACATTTAACCTTCTACCTCACCAGTCCCAAATTTGATGACCTGCAAGGTTTTACTGTATATTATTACCTGTATGCTGTATCTGGTGAAAGGTTGCTGATCCTGTATTCAGAAGCAGAACTGATATTAATTAGTGATTTGTCTCCAATGTCTATATTATAGGAAAGAATTTCACTGCCATTGCTATGGGGCTCCTCCCATTTTAATAAGACATCTGTAGCAGTGGAATGGACCCGGTAATGTACCACAGCAGCAGGACTAGATGGAGGTGTCTGGCATTGACACACTGGACTATATGGACTTGGGCCAGCACTGTTTATTGCCTGTTCAAAAAGAAAATAGAAACATATAGAAAGAGCAAAAAAAAAAAAGTTTTTTTTAAATTTTTGTTTAAGCCAAAGATTAAACTAAAAAATGTTTAAATTTAACTTTGTTCATTTTTGATTTTAAAAATATTTTCCAGAATTGCTAAGAAAAGTTAATTATTTTTTTGAATTGATTGCATTGATTTCTGAAATAATACTTTCACATTAAAAACTGAGATTTTTTTATCCATTCCTTAAAAAAAAAATATATATATATATATATATATTACATACCAAAACTCTAAAACTATATTTTGTTGCTGGAGTTAAATTCTTTGCTTCAAACTTTCGCTGAGGGCCAACATGAAGCTGTGTGAAAAAAATAAAAAAAATATAGGATAATAAAAAATTGTAGTTGTTCTGAAGTATCATAGGATTATTAATATAATATTTAGGAATTAAAACTAATATGAAATAAATATCTAAAGAAATTAAATATTAAGTGTTTACACACTTTTTATTAAACTCCTCCTTTTTAGTGATCACATTTATATTTCTTATATAGAAATAAAGTAAAATCATTTTTTATAGTAGATTGTCTATATAATAATGTGATTCATTTCATATCCTAGTCTTTATAATAGATTTAAATTTATTTAAAAAATGAATACTATTTTAACTTAAAAGTGCAACAATTTTTTATGATTCATTCAAATAAATTTGGTGAATAATTCTTTAAGACATTTAGTAGTTTGGGAAAATAAGTCATAACTTATTTGTTTTAGAAAAAATAAAAGTCAAGAAAATTGAATTTTGTAATATTTTTTCATTTCATTTAAATCAGTTTCTCCCTCCCCCTCTCTCTTAATGAGATAAAAAGATTATTTACTGATAAAAAAAAAAGATGAATAATAAACGTTTGACTTACTTGTGTAAAGTCTGCATCTTCTTTATGTTGCCATTCTAGCTTGTAGTCTGTAATTGTAGCACCGTTATTCACTGGTTTTTCCCAGCCCACTTGTATACAATGGGGAGATTTACAATTGGCTGTTGGTAGCTTGGGTGCATCAGGAACACCTGGACCGCTAACAACTTCCAATGACTCTGACCAGGGACCAGCCTATCAGTCCAAATAGAAATTCACCATAATCAACAATATTGATACAAGGCCAATATATCCAACACTTGATATCAACAATATTGATATAGGGCCAATATATCCAACACTTGATATCAACAATATTGATATAGGGCCAATATATCCAACACTTGATATCAACAATTTTTTGACTCAGATTTAATTCTACTTTTTATCTAAGATTAAAAACAAAAAATGTAATGGAAAATATTTTTTTTCTAAAATAAACTTCTTATGAAATAAAAACCAAAAACAACATTGGAAATATAGGTAATTAAATATCATAAAAGAAATAAAAAAGTCAATATAAAAATAGCTTATATGTAAAAAATGCCATTTAGAAATTTTGTCCCTGATGATTTTGAATAAAAAATAATTTCAAAGGGAATTTATGAAAAGTTTTAATTACAGGAAATAAAGAATTTAAAAGACTTCTTTTCATTGTAACATTTGATTTGTTTTTTTTCTAAATTCCTTTCTAAAGTTGTTAAAAGAAGAATTTTATTCCCTTCTTTGTATTTTATCTAAGCTTCTGTCTCACTAGACAGTGACGGTGGAGCATTGGGAAGAGTTCGGGGTCTGAAATTGTATTACATGAATCCCAGTCAAAACCATTGCATTCACTTTAGCTGCCTCGGGCAGATGGGGGCTCGTTAACTCGGAAGAGTAGCTCATCTAGGTGAAAGGCAACACTGATTTCAAAAGCCCTGCAGCCTCCTCTACAACCAGCCATCGCGGCTTTGCTTCGCTGGATGTGGGCATTGGCGGTTCAGAGGGTGACTGATTCGCATAGATACTGCACCAATAATAACCTGCGCAAGCGAGTTGGGCACCAAGATGGAAAACTGAAGCCCCAACTAGTCAAAGTCTGACTGCGATGATGACCTCACCTGTACAAAGTTTGAGTGTATTTATTTATAAACTAAAAAAGCAAGATACTTACCCCAATTTTATTGCTGCATTTAACCTGAAAAAGATAGGGTCTCCCAGGCAAGAGACCTGCAACAACACATTCTGTGTCTCTGCCTTTGTAGACTTCTCGGCTTGTATTGTCTGGAGATGTCATTTGGATTATATATTCTGTTACACAAGAGCCACCATCATTCATTGGAAGGCCTACAAAGAGAAAGTTTTTAGTTTTCATTGTTTTAAATATACAAGTTTACATCATTATTATGATTATTTCTTGATATTACAGAAGATATATATATATATATATATATATATATATATTGTTATTTGAAGTAATAAGGTTGCTTAAAATTGTAGTTAGAGTGCTCAATATCAGTGATAGAGCGTGTATACTAGTTAAGTGTAGA
>JAUZSX010000002.1:484309-505077 GCA_034780655.1 Idiosepius hallami | reverse complement strand
AATGTGTCTCGATTCATGAAATTTCAGGGTTAAGAATATATTCAACCACTACCGTGGTTGAATGATATATATAAATAGACATCAATATAATATCATGTATTTTTATGCATAGACATACACATACATGTGTGTGTGTGCATTTTATATAAATATATATATATATATATATATATATATATATATAGATAGATAGATAGATATATAATCACTTCTTACTCAGATTACAACCATTCTGTCTGCAACAGCTGTAGAAATTTATCTCACCATGATGTCCATGGCCTTGGAAAAATGTATTATTCAGACATCTAAACATACATAGATTGTAGTGACATACATACACAAACACACACACACATATATATATATATATATATATTAGTAAAGACTGATTAATATCAGTGATAAAAGCTAACTAAAAATGTGTATTTGTTTAATAGTAAAAGACTTTGAGAAAATATTTATTTATTAATTAATTTTGTTAAAAACTAAAATTAAAACCTTTTTACCAGCACTGATCACAATTGTGGCTTTTGCATCAAACAAAAATGATTAATAATTAAATAGATTTTAAAAATGTTAAAAATGAAAAGTTTTTTTATATTTATTTATTCTATGTAACATTTTCTAGATTTCTATTGTTTTTCATTAATTAGTCACAATTTAAGTTAATTCCATGATTCATTAGAATCATTTTCAAATTTACTTTCTCTTTTTAGTTATAAAAAGCTACAATAATTTAACTTCTTTGAATAAATAAAGTATTAGAAGAATGTATTAATATTATTGAAGTCATTTTAAGAGATAACAATGAAGCCAATCATATAATTTCTAAAGAGTCTGAAAATGAAATAAGCTGATCTACATGGATTGGAGTTTATTATTATTTATTATTCCAAAGTCCATCTTGTCTTAATATAATACAAATATTCCAATCAAGAGATGAAAAAGTATTGCATTGATGAAGAGATTAATTCAGATAAGAACTTTGAAGTTAATTTTGAATTTTCTAAAGTAATTAGATTGTTTTTGTAGTAGGGCATATCAACCCTCTTATGTGTTTAGAAATGCATTTGACTGGAGGTCATATGTCAAACTAAAGTATAATATGACAAAGCTGAATGAAGTTAAAAAAGTCTTAAATGATTGAAATGAATCATTTCATAAAGGTTCAATTTGACTGCAAAAATTCTGATTCATTTCAAAGTTTAAACATTCTTTTTTAAAAGAAACATCTATGGTTTAAAACTAATTAAAAAAGTATTATTAATAATAATAATAATAACGAGATATTGGGATCAAAGGACACTTTTAGTTGACCTTTGGCAACTAAATATTTTCATTTACTTGCCAAATAGAAAATTTACTTGCCAAAGCCATAAAATGCTATTTAACATTAATGTTATGAATAAATTAATAATTTAAAACTTAGTATCAGTTTAAGAAAGTATAATACATTTCACTTAAAACTACTTTTTCTTCTGCATAAAAATTTGTTCAATTTCTTTTGATTTATTTTAAACAGCTTTGTTAAAAAAAAAAAAAATAAAGTCTATTTTCTATTCTATTAAACTTTTTATTGTTTGAATAATTTGACTTTGCTTGATTTCATTAAAAAGTTATAAAAGTTAAAGAGACATTTTTCATTCAGTTGAAAGATTTTTGGTGAAGAAAACAGTCACCAAAAGATAAGTGTTTTATTATTTTTAGTTACCACTTAGAAAAATCACTCTGAAGAGCGAGTGAAACACTTGCAATGTACAGTCCTGAAATATAAAATTTCTTTAAATTCCTTCTGAAATGTGAAAAAGGCTTCATATATTTTATTTTCTAATAACACAGAATAAAAGAAAGCAGTTTAAAAAAAAAAGAAAAGTGAACTTACGTATAGACGGTTTTATATTTGGATTCTCGTCCTTTTTCAGATAGCAGCAGTTCAAATTGAAACTCGTATTCATTCTCACCACAATCTGGTGGTGCCAGGTCAATTGAGGCACTTCTGGGTTCCACTTCTTTCACCTTCAAATAAATTAAATCAGAAGATAAATTTAAAAAATCTCAAATCGTCAAATTTAATAAAAATTTTGAGCAAAAAATCTTTAGAATACAACACACTTAATTGTAATTAATATATTTTATGAATTATGATTTTTATTTCGATATAAAAATTGGACTTATTTTACAAAACAATATTTTTCTATATTATTTCTGTTTATATTATAAAGTGATTAAATTCAAAAGTAGTTATCAAAGTATGAATGGTTAAGCAACCAATTTATTGGTATCATCAACAATGGGTGCAATAAGGATCCAATATAAAAAGTCAAATGTTGATTTATTTTTATTAAGTGAAAACAAAAACAATAAAAAAAAATGCTATTCTAATGCATTTAAAAAAAGATCAAAAAAAAAAAAATATTTAGGAAAATGGTCTTTATTTACAAGAACACCATCAAAATGTTTGGGATATTTTCTTACCAGATTATTGTTTTATTCCAATTCTTTTTGGCAGATTTTAAATTTTGTCAAATTTCTTTGATCTCTCTTTTGTATCGTCAAATGACAAATATTTGGTGAAACTATTTTTTTTCTTTGTGTAGAAAACTTTTTGAACCTTAAATATCACTTGTTGTAATTAACTGATGAATGCATAATTAGATGTAATTTCTGATATGAGATTTGTATTTATTCTAGGTTCACAAAAGCATTGACTGATGCAGTGCCTTGGACACATCATCAGTGTTGAATCCTGGGATCATTGGGTGTTTTAGGTCTTTCAACATCAGACACCCTCCTTCAGGTGACCTAACAAAGGTTTGAAAAGCCTTGGTCTGTGTCAAAGTAGCCCATCTCTACCCCCATGACTCTCTTCTCTTCAACGAAAGCCATCTGGAAGCTTTTTCAGCAGCCTCCTCATTGTTGCATATGGCTCTTTTTGTTCTCATCCTTTAATCCTTACAAAAATACATTAAAATAGCACTTTGTTATTGTCTTTGCTTTCATCTAAAAAAGATGAACAAACTTGTTGCTTTGTACCAGACAATTCTTACAGCCATTGTCTATGTAAATGACTTGTATTCCTAGTTATGATGAGTGTTACCATAAAACACTCAATAGTTTAGAAAAAATCTATGAATGAAGCAAATAAAAATAACATTAATTCAAAATAAATGTTCTGCAGTTTGATTGTGTAAAGTGTGCTGATAAGAAATGTTTATTTTCTAGTTTTATCAGAAATGATAAATTGGTCAGATTAGTGACAGCTGTTAACACAATAGCACTTCTATTGTTTGATGGTAAAATAATATTTAACAAAGACAATTCTAAGAAATAAAGAAAAATTAAGAAGGATAAAAAAAAGTGAACTAAAATTTTAAATAATTTACCAACCAAAAAGAAAAGTTAATCTATTGTAAAATAAAGAGTTAAAAGCACACATTGAATAGTTTTGACATTCTAAAATTCAATTTGTATTTAAACAAATGATTAAGCTTTCTAATATTACCTGGCATTGTGGGATCATTTTCTTCAATATTTCTTCATTTAACTGGTTTAAAAAAAAAAGAAAGAAAAACATATAAAAAGATACTCAAAAGATATTTGATATAAAAAAATATGTATATAGATTATTTACATGATACATAGTTATAGATCTCAATGCTTTTATTGTGAATTAAATATTATATTTTAAAATTCAAGAAAATGTTACATTCAACAATGAAATGCACCCAAAAGGATAATTTGCCAAAAAAGTACAAAAAATATTTGGAAAGATTTTTCATTAAGTTTATTTGGAATAAGCTGTTTTAAATTTGTGATGGAATAAAACTTTTACAAGGCTTTACAGACAAATTTAACTTTAGTCGACCTTTGACAACTCAATAATCTTATTTACTAGTCAAATAGAAAAGTTACTAGCCAAAGACAAGAAATTTTATTTCCCTCTAATGTTTTGAATAAATCATCAATTTGAAACTTAGTTGTAGTTGAAGAAAGTATAATCAATTTCACTTTAAACTCCTTTTTTAGACAAAAATTTGTTGAATTTCTTTAGGCATTTTTTAAAACAGCCTTGTTTAAAAAGGATTGTTCTATTTTAATTTTCTATAATATTAAACCCATCATTATTTAAATAATTTGAATTTGCTCTGTTTAATTTAAAAAATAGAAAAGACATTTTTCAATCAGTATTTGAAAGATTGTGAATGAAAAAAAAGTCACCAAAAGAGAATTGTTTGATTATTTTTAGTTTCCACTTAGAAAAATCACTTGCAAATGCCCTGTTTTAATTATTTTTTTCTAAGCTGCCAGTAAGTCTAAAAAATAATGCTGGTCATTTTTGAGTGGATGTACACAGTAAAGATTCCTATAGAAACAGCTGTTGTATATGTAGTGTCCCATTCTAGCCAAAATGAGTCATATCCTATTTCAGTTGAACTACAACTAGTGGAATGTGAAAACCTAGAGAAAGAAAGAAAGAGACTTTTTCTCACTTAGTATTCATTCTGCTTTTGTAAATGTTAAAATTTTATCAATCAAATAAAGTAAATAGAAAAACAGCCAGCAAAAAAAATCCTGTCTGACCCAATTGATTTCATGGATATTTAAGGATTTAAGGATTTTTAAACATATTTTAATGATTTGCATTTATTTTTTAGGAAATTCTGAGATGAAGTTTTTTAATTATTTATTATTAATTTCTTTTGTGTTGACTTTTGTTCTCATCTTGCATAGGTTGTTCTTCACTACGTTTTAGCCCACTTTGTCGGCCATCTTAAGGGCCCATGGTACATCACATAGAGGTGTAGAGTCTCTATGGTTCCAGATGACCATTGTGAGAAAATAGTGAGTTTCAATTCTTAGTCAAGAAAGGCAGTTTGATTGGTCAACACTTGGTGCAACAAACAACTATGGAAGGCAGTGATTGCTGAGAATACGCTTACAAGAATCTGGGTTCCCATCTGGAGTTGTGGTTGCATACCTGATGAAGGCCAGCAAATAAAGTTGGCCGAAATGTAAAGAACAACAACTAAGGAAGATGAGAAGAAAAGATTGAAAAAAGAAATTAATATCTTAATGATATCTTCAAACAATTTCATCATCATTACTGTGGTGTTATTACTTTTATTAAGTCCAAAACCCTTATAAACAAATATCATCTATTTTGTTAATTGGATTTTTAATTTAAAAAGAAAAAAAATAATTCTAATGTTTAAAAATTTTTTAGGAAAATTAAACAGTTTTTTTTAAATGTAATATCTATTTTCTAAATAGGTTATAATGACGTTTACATAATCATTAACCAAGTTTTGTATATTTATAATGAGAAACAGGAATGTGTTAAAACTATAGAATTAAAAACAAGATCCATATATTTTTCCTATAAAAATAATACATAGTATTTAGCCCATAAATAAGAATAAATTATTTTCAGTGGAAACAAGAAAATATACAAACAGAAAGACATGAGTATGATATTTACTTGGTGAGCACCCCCAAGTTTGGCACAAGGCCATTTTTACTTGTTTTTACCCGGGCTTTATATATTCGGTGTTATCCTTCACCTAGATGAACTGCTCTCCCGAGCTAACGAGCCCCATCTGCCAGAGGCAGAAAGACATAAGTATTGCTTATATTTGGGGTTAGGGTGTTGTTTGTATAAACAGTCAGTGTTAAAATAAAATTTATTTAAATAAATGTTTTATAAAAAAAAACATGATTAGTTGATTGTTACATTTCAATAAAAATGAAAGGAGGAGTTCATTTTGAAGTCATGATTTTAATAAAAACAAAGACTTAATAGCAAATGCAGATTTTTGGATGAGGAAAACTGATAGAATTAGATTTTTATTTTTGACAAGAGAAATTCAAGATTTCAAAACAAAAACAATTTTAGGCTTCAGGTCTGGAAACCAAGAAATAAATTGCATTTATAGCAACTATGAACATAAACCAGAGAGGGCAACTCACACTTGAAAAAAATATGCAAGCCATAAAAATGAAAATAAAAATAAAGTGTGTGAGTTTGGGATATCATTCAAAAAAAAGAAAACAAAAAGTCAAATGAAACAACAGAATATTTTCCAATAACAAAAATATACGATGCAATAATTGCTTAAAAGTAGAAAGACCATATGATGAAGACATAAATTAACCTTAAATATTGGTATTTATAATTATACATTTAATAGAGAAATAGCAGCACCAATAGAAAATTTCAAACAAGCTAAAATGTATGCAAGATGATGTTTATTGTAGAATCATTGCAATGTATAAATAGTTCTAATTAGAAACATAGTTGCTGCGATACTTAAGTGAGTTTGAAAATTATCTCCATCAATGTCTGAAGTGTATAGAAATAAAACATGGATACCAAAAAATTGTAAACTTGGTTATGTTTAACAGTCTATCGGCCATTTTGTTTATAACCATCATTTTAGAAAAAAGGAAACCCAGGAATGTACTTATTTGGACATATTAAGAATGTTCAACAATTTGACTTAAGGAAATTCTTTTTTTTTTTTTTTTTTGGTCTAATGTAGTGAGTTTTTATGTGAGAATATCTGATCCTATAAAACGAATGTTGCTAATCATATTTCTTAGAAATATAGAAATCTAAATTCAGATGATATTGCAGAATTTTATGAGGAAAATGTATTCTTGGCTAGAAAAAAAATTGCATTCCTTATTATGGTTTGATCATATCAATTATGGTAACAAGGATGAAGCAGTGGTAAAAACTTGGACTTTGGAATCGTAGTACATGAGTTTAAATCCCAGTTCAAACCATTACATTCATTTTCTACTGCCTTGGTAGATGACTCATCTTAGGAGAGTAAATTATTTAAATGTAAGGATAACAAAAAGCCCAGATGAATGAAACCCATCAACTCAGGTTTGAATATCAGAAGATAATAATATAATCCTGGTTATCATTAGGATTTTATGATAATACTTGTAATAGTCCTAAAATGATTGCAATTATCAAATTTAAATAAAAGAATTATGTAAGTGGCAGTTAGAAGCCAAAATTACACAAGAATTTCATAAAAAATAAATCCAATAAACAAATATGAAATTAATAAAAAGTAAAGTAATGTAATAACGTAACATCAATAATCATTAAAAAAATAATTTCTGATTAAAGTTTTAATAAAAATTAAAACTACTTTTTGAACATCTTTCAAATTCTTAATCCCATAATAGTAATTTAATTCTTTTTGAATAATAATAGAAATATTAATAATAATGGAAATACCTTTGGCTCAGGTAAAATGGACATTGGTTGAAGTATTTTTCTTTCTTCTTCTTGTTCAGCACCATTTTCTGTTGAAGTTATACAAGTATTTGTGGCCATATTGTTTTGGTGGTGGACATCACCATTCACTGATATAGTTACTGAAAATCAACAAGTTTTCAAGCCTTTATTTCAAACTGAAAACTTTCTTTAAAATTATGTTTTTAATCATTAATTTGATTCATTCATTAAACAGAGGAAATCAAATCTTTTAGGAATTTAGAAACGTGGCATCACAGTTTAAAAATACACAATAAATATATTTGTCAAAAAATTAGAAACCTTTTTCTACACAATGAAAAATATATAAATCCATAAAAATGAGATAAGTTTCTCAAAACATATTTCTGTTCACTTTTTACAAGTGATAATCTAGATAAGTAATAAAAAAATCAAAGTAAAAAAAAAAAAAAAAACAGGTGAGAAAAAGAAAAAAGAAAGATTAAGATATCAAAATTAATTGTAATTCAAATTCACAAAGTCAACTTGTCTTCAATATTTTTGTTCTTAAATGTCAATAAAAAAATTATTTATAATTAGATTAAATTTTAAAATTAAAGGCCATATTTGAACGCATTATGATTGGTTGATTGACTGATTTTATGGATTGCCAACTGTTTTAGATAATTCAAACCTGAAATGTTGAATATCATACCACTGGAAAACCCTGCACAATTGTTAAAAAAAAACTTTTGTTAACCAGTGTTATTCATGACAAATAATTGGGAAATCAACATTATAGACACATTCTTTGTAGAGGTTATAATATTGATATTATTTCTATAAGCAACATTATGGTCACATTATTTCTAGAATCACCTTTATGAAGACATTATTTGTTGATAGCATATGTGGACAGCCATTCGAGAAGCAGGAGTCGTAAAAACACTAATGGCAACAATTCTTCCTGCTTTGTTTTTATATTGTTAAAAGCAATCACTTCCTTCCAAGCTTCAAGAAAGGATATGTTTTCCTACTTTTAAATTTAATGCTTTCTTTTTCTTGTTTATGCATGCAAACAATTGTTATTTATTGTCTCAAGTCCAATAAATTGAAAAGGTTTTTCCCTTTTAGAGTCAGTAGAGGTTTATTCATTGGAAAGAAACCATAGAGTTTGTTTTGTTTTTAATTGATTTCATCAATCATGTTTCCCACCCATCCCAGATAGGGACATGGCTATGATGGGACTGGAAGGTAGGCTTTCTTTCACAGCAGCCCTTAAGCACCCATGTTCTATTGTTTCCACAATTGAAATTGTTTAGGCTTTAACATTCATATCAAGTCCTGGCTTTTAAATTGAATGACCCACCAGCTACCACTTTTAACTATATATATATATATATATATATATATATATATATATTTTTTTTTTTTGTTTGTTTGTTTGTTTTTTTTTCAGCGTAGGTTAGTTAAGTATTAGTGTTAGATTTAGGGAAGGATTTTTGCTGCTTGCTTGGGTGGGCTGACATAAACATCTGGTTGGTCTTTTTGACAGGCTTTTTAGTCCCAGTGAATTGTTGTAGTTCAAATGACTATTTCAAACACCAAAATCTCATCCCACAAGTCATAGAGGTTGCCACCAATAGCAAAGGGCTGTCCCCATTCAGGACAAAGTCTTCTTCTCAACAAGAAGATAATTAAAAATAAAGAATGAAATGTTGCTGCAAATATCACAGTCACAAACTCAATTCAAGTTTAAATAGAACTTAGTATCAGATTATTTTGTGTTTGGTTGGTTTATTTTACAGCTTATCAACCTTTTTTTAGGTCATTTAATGCAGAGAACTATTTTTTGATAGACATTTTTGTTCAACAAAACTTTTACATGTTAATCTTCTTTAAAGCTTAAGTATTTTCTGTATAAAGAAGCATTAGTAACTGATGATATTTTTATATTCAGTAAAGTTCGTTTAAGAAGAAAAATTGAGCTGAAAAGGAAATGAAAGATTCTAATTGGCTGACATGAAATAAAATTGGTGGAAATTTCTTTCCTATTTTTGAAACAAAGAAACTTTAATTATTAATTGTAAATTTAACAGAAATACAAAATTGTTCGATTTGAATAGAAAAACTTAGAAAATAAAATGATTTGAATGGAGAGCAAGAAAAGAGATTTGCGTTGGTAAAGTTTTAAGATGAAATTTAAATTCAAATTAATTTCATCTTTTTTTCTTTCATTTTGTTTTCTTGTTTTGAAGCATTTGTCAATTCAGAAGATCAAAACTGACAAATGACTAAAACACTCTTTTGACATTAAAGTCAAATAAAGTCAAATTAAAACAATAAAAATTCTTTAAAAATTCTTGTCTTAATCAAATAATATTTAACCATTTTATAATTCTAAATGGTTTATACATTTACTTTAAAGCTTTGCCTACATCTTAAAAGGTTTGTTTGTTTTACGGCATATCAACCTTTTTAAGTCATTAAATGCTGATAATAATCATTTTTGATAAACATTTTTTTTGTTCACACAATGTTTTCCGAATAACACAATATACACAGTTTAATCCATAGCTGGAGGGAATGTGGAGATTCATAGCTTTTCCCAAGGATATTAGTTCAAATGTGAACATAGACGGAACAATTGGAATTCAAACTCACGTTTTAGGATTCCGCAGACCGAATGCCTACACACTGCCCCAAGTGGACTTCTCTTTAGAATGAATATTGGTACATAAAACTATTTACTGATTAGTAAAAAAGAAGAGTTGAGAACAAAATAATAAAAAAGGGAAGAATTAAAAAATAATATCAACATATTGATTAAGTGATGAATAAATCCTATGAAAACGCACACCAAAGATTGGTCTGAAGATCGCACAAGTGTAAAACTGACAGTAACCAACAGCTGCCACTTTTCCAGGTTTGGATTTTATCTTTTACTTTACTATACAAGCTCTATTACCTATATCGAGCACTCTAAGTGTAAATTTGAGCAAGGATAGATCAACAAATTAATTCTTACCAGCAACATTATATATATATATATAAATATATATGCATGTATATATACATTTATAAAATAAATGTTATCATTTAACAAAGGAGAAGCTATTCAACCAGGTTTATGGTTAATAACCAAAAGGTGTAACATTTCCCTGTCATCAACCATTCTTAACCTAACATGATATAAGTTTCATGTTTGTATGCTTAAATACTACAACTGACACATAATTATAATCATGTAATAAATTTCTAAGTAGATTAATGAGTTTTTCTATTTCTATATTCAAGATTATTTATATTTTGTTTCCGATCATAATGTTTCATCAACAACTTTTGTAAGAAACCTTTTGATGAGGAGAGTAAACTTTTAATTTGGTCATTGTTAAAAGCAAAACTAAATTTATTTGAAATGCAACTTTTCTTTCTAGAGAAAAATAATCTGGTATAATGGTATGAAGCGCCAAAATATTTGAGGAAATTCCAACAATAAGTTATTAATTAAAAAGATTAAAAACGGTAAAGAAAATAAAATAATTTTAACTTCCAATTAAATGAAAAACAAGCTTTTGGTTTGATAAAACTAACTAAATTGTAAAATTTTTATAAAATGTTTCAAGACAAAAATTTTGATTTTTAGTTTTTTTTTAGGACTTGAAATGCCATAAATTATCTCTAGTTTAAATCAGTTTTAAAATGTATGATAATAACATTGAGCAAGTTTGTAATAAAATCAATATTATTTCATTGAAAATTTTGCCATATTTTTTTTAAAAGAATGATAATAAAGAATTTTACGCCATTAAGAATATTGGATTTAGTATGACCTTCAGGCCTCCTTTCAACGTGAAATTCTAATGAAAATATTGACATTGTTTATAGCATCAGAAATTAGGAATTGAATTAAGCAAATTATTTTGTAAGAATATAAGAAACAAGAATATTTATTAACTTTAATGTCCGGCAAACAATAAATTAAAATCCAAGTAGATGGATCTTTAACTTTTCATTAAAAATAAAAAAAAGTGGAATTTTGATGCAGAAAAAAAAGGACACTTTCTCAAAGAAGTATCAAGTTTTAGCAAGAAAAAAATCCTATTACATAATTCTGTTTTTAAAATGTACTACAACAGTAACTACTGGTAAAAAATTATGCAACTGTTAGAGTTTAAACGAAGAGTTCTTCTTCTTCTTCTTCTCCATCAAATGGCAAACAGTTATTTCGCATCCAGAGAGGTTATGAAAGTACAATAGCAGTCAGACATTTAAGCAAGTGGTTATGATGAGTCATCAGCATAAGTGATGATCCAATCAATACATGTACAAGCGGAACAACAGTTGCTTAGGCCTAGGCACAAGATCCACTGGCATAGTGTGTTGAATCCCACCAGGATTTGCTTGCTATTTTGACTTGCTGGTTCAGAAGATTTCAAGTCTTTGCTCTTAAGTTACTGAGTGAAGTGAAGTAGGAGAGAGACAGAGACAGAGAAAGAGAGAGAGGGGGACATGTGTAAGAAAGTAGAACAAGAAACAGATGGAAAAAACAAGAAATCTAAGAAGAAATATCGAGCTAAAAAAAAAGGATAAAAAATTTAATGTCCAAAAAGAAAAAAAGTTTACTTTTCAACAAGAGATAAATTCTACTTTAAGATTAGAGAATATCCTTCAGAAAAGACAAAATAGATAATTTAAAAAAAAAACTTTAATATAAAAAATAATAACAATTCTATTAAGCAAAATATCAAGATTTTATGAAATAAAGTTTGATCTTACATAATAAAGGTTGTAAACAGAATTATCATGTTTTCAATATTTCAATAGTTTACAGAAAAATGCAACAATTCAAAAGAAAACTTTTTATTTTTAATACTTAATATTCTAACATTTTATCCAAACTGATTTTCTACCCAGAAACATTGGCTAAGATTCTATCTTTAAATGTAAAGCAATTCAAATTATAGGATGTTAAATGATTTCAATATCTAAAAAAATTATTTTATCTTCTTTTAGGATAAAACTGCAGTAATCAAATAAACATTTACTGATAAAATCAATTTTTAATTATGAAAATTACAATATAAGTTATGCAAGAAATTGATTTTATTTTTTCTTAGTCTACTTAATTCTTAATATTTTAATAAAAAATTAATTAAAAAAAAGTATCAAATAAATCCATCATCACTGATTCTTTCATAAATTAGTTTTTAAAAATTAGTCTGAAAAAGGAAAATTTTCACTATAACAGCACTTGGACAAGTGTCATTGCCTCAAATTGTTTGAGTATAAAAGATAGCACTCTAAATGGATTTTAAAAGAGGTTGATATGCCATTAAATCCCAAATCTAAATAGATTTTAAGCTCATAGTATTATTTCTGTCTTCAGTGAAAATAAATGAGCTTTGAAAAAGCACATAATTTAAAAGAATAAATCCTTATGAAACATCTTACAGCATTTATGAAAATCAAAGCAGATTTTAATTTTGGTGGGTTTTAACAAATGTAATTTAAAAGCAGAGAGGCTTATTAAGTTTTTAGATACACCAGGTTAGTAAATCTAGAAGTGAAAATAAAATAAATCTAGAAGTGAAAATAAAATAAATCTAGAAGTGAAAATAAAATAAATCTAGAAGTGAAAATAAATCTAGAAGTGAAAATAAATCTAGAAGTGAAAATAAAATAAATCTAGAAGCCAAAATACTATCAATACAAATAACATAAAGACAGTATAAAGCCACAAAACCTACATAGAAATTGAAATTCAATAAGAAAAGATTAAAAGAAGATAAAAAAAGAAAATAAAAAATTCTTTACCTGAACTGTTTGTGGTTTTGTTACTTTTATTTCGGCGTGGAGGTCCTCTGTAGTAATATCCATCTTCAGGTTTTCGAGACTTAGATTTACCATACCAAGATCGTTGACGGTTTCTTTCTTCAACTGAATTAATTGGCGGACTTGGTCCTAATAAAATCAATTCATATTGAAATAATTAGAATTTAACATTTCAATATTTTATAAAAAAACAAACATTTTTTTTAAAAATCTATTATTGGGAATTTTGAATTTTTTTCTTTAATCAAAAAGTTTTGGTTTTTTTTATTCTCATGTAAATAAAAGAATAATATCTACGTCTCATGATTGCAAAAGATTTATAAGAATGGAAAGCAAAAAAAAAAAAAAAAATAGAAAATGGTTTTGGTAAAAGAAATCTGAAAAAATAACTGGATTTTTATAAATTGGGGGGGGAAATTAAATGTTGAGTTCAAGTAATTATTCTAAACAAATTCATTTTACTAAGTGATTATGTATTATAATAAGCAGAGTGTGTTAAAAATAAAAATAGTAAAAATGTAAACTTAAAAATGTTATAATTAACCATAAAAACATTTATTTTTAAACCAGCTTTATCCATTTCTTGTTGGTTAATTAGAAAAAAAATTAACTTAAACATAAATTGAGTTTGCAAGTCTAAATTCTTCAAAGTTAGGATTTGAGATTTTAAGCTTGAAAAATGGAAAGGCAGAAATGAAAGAAAAACAATCGTCAAATCAACTTCTAAAAAAAAGGAAAGCAAATTCTAACACAAATTCACATTGTGTTCATTGAAAAACTTTTCATCAAATTTTTAGAAAATGCAAAATTGTCATGCAACAGAACATAGACATTATAGAAAATCAGTGGCAGTAATCACACTTAATTATCAGCAGCTTTTAAGGTGAAATGATTGATTACAATTGTAAAATCATGAAACAATAGAACAAGCCATTCATAGATCTAACAATTCCTTAGACACCATTGGAAGTGTCATCAACAACTTGTCTCAGAAAGGACGTCAGGGGATGATGGATTATTCCACCATTGCTGAGATTTGAAAAGCAATTTAGAAAATCAAGGGAACAAATTTACAATTGACATCATATTCTGTTGAGGAGGGTATAAAGGGAAAAAAATGATTGGTCTTTTTCTTTGAAGTTTGTACAGCAGTTGGATTTACTACCCACCAAAAAGAAATCTAATGCTCCTCTACCAAATGATCAGTATTCAGAAAGCAACATTTAAGTCAATGGAACCAGATTGAATAGGATGGATTTATGTGTTTATTTTGGAAGCACTACTTTCTGATCTACGTCTCATGATTGCAAAAGATTTATAAGGATGGAAAGCTAGCAAAGACTGTAGGCAATTTTTAAAAAGCTTTGTACGCAGTCAAAACTCTCATTTTCAAAACAAAGCTCAGAATATAAAAATTGTTAATTCTATTTTCTAGCCATTCAATAAATCAACAATTTTTTTTATTGTCTTATTGGGGGAAGTTGGTATGCCAATGGAAATAATATTGCTAATTTTTATGGGAAAAAATGTTGCTTAACTGCAAGAAGCCAACACTTTCAGTAAAAAATAGGACATAGCTAGCCTGATGGAGCCAAGAAAATAGCTTGATAGAAAATAAGAAAATTCTTCACTTCAGGAATGACAATTTAATGATTTTCCAAGACAAAAACTAAGAAAATGGTTTCAAGACAGAAAAGTCTGAATGTCAAGAAAAGATGAAACTTGCAAAGTGCTCAGTTTCAAATAAAAAACATGTTTAGAATGGATATCAAAGATTAGAGACAAATAACTTTCATCAGTTCTTCTTGAGGAGAATTCTTCAAATAAGAAAAGCATGGTGTCTTAGTCCCATTTTAGTGTAATGACCATGTGATAATAGCAGCGACTTATCT
Source organism: Idiosepius hallami (assembly GCA_034780655.1). Lineage (NCBI taxonomy): Eukaryota > Metazoa > Mollusca > Cephalopoda > Idiosepiidae > Idiosepius > Idiosepius hallami. The sequence goes on along the minus strand of JAUZSX010000002.1, from coordinate 490,116 downwards.
ATAGACAAGCAGGTTGTGCAAGCCTTCACATTCCAATGGTAATAACAAGTAATTATGTAGACAGCAAAAAGGAAAGAAGAAAAAGACTGTAGAAAACAAAGTAGTATCAAATGTGCAGCAAAGCCTGCAGAGTAGGACTGCAGAGCTAATAGCAGACCATCAATGAAGCAACACCGTAGAGTTATCATTTGTAAATAATGGCAGCCACATTCAATTAAAAGAATACAAATTAAGCATACAATATTGCTGCACCATTTTGTTTTCAGTAATTAAATATATTTATAATATTGTAGCATTCAATTTTTTTTATTAACACTTTGGACCCTAAAGGGACAATGTATTGGGGTCTGATGACCTAAAGCAAAAGAAGACACACCAATATTTTGACCTTAATATGGTTCTCTAATAGAACTGCCCTAATTGACTAGTTGGTAATCTTGCAAAGTCAGGGTCCAAAGAATAAAATACAACTTTTTACATGATAAAAAAAATGAGAGTGAAACAGGAAATTTCCTTTAGGTTAAAAAAACAAAATATTTTTAATGATTTTTTATAAGAAAGGATTTTCTGAGAAAGTAGGAGTAAAGAGTGATAGGAAGAGAAAAACAGGATTTAAAACACAATACAAAATAAAAATGCTTGGTTATTATTATTATTAATAATAATAATAACCATACTATCATTATTATTATTATTATTATCCTGAATGTTTTCTAGTGTTTAACTCTTTTTCCAATTCTAATTTCTAATCTGTATGTAGACTTGGTGGTTTTATCAACTTAATGAATCTATTGTTTATATAAGGTAAAGGAATGTTGTCTTTGGATAAGAGATTTTCTTTCATCATCACTATGAAAGATTGATTCATATAAAACTGACAACTGCTTATAAAAGCAACAGAGAGTCAAAAAAAAAGCTTCACTAATCAATCAACTCTATTAGTACAAGTAAAAACATGTTTAAGTTTTCACAGAGTGGAAATAGCATTCAGTATTCTCGTGGGACCTAAATGATTAAATAGACAATGACTTTCTTCTTATTAGGGTCTATAAGATTGATCAGAGAAACAAAATCTTATAAGACTTGGTAATTTTGAAAGAAGAAATAGGAAAATATTTTGGATAACAAATTATAATCAGATCTTATCATTTTTCCATTACAAAAGGTTGAAATTTACATGTTAAGAAAAGCATCGACTGATGCAATCCCTTCGATGCATTAGTGTTGTTCTCAGAATCATTGGGTGTTTCGGGTCTTTCAACAGACACCCTCCTCCAGGTGAGCCAACCAAGGTTTGCAAGGCCTTGGTCTGCATCCAAGTGGCCCATCTCTATCCCCATGACACTACCCCCTCTTCAACCAGAGCCACCTGGAAGCTTTTTCAGCTGCCTCCATGTTGTTTCTAATGGCTCTTTTTTGGTCTGAACCTTTAATCCCTAGTGTGCTATACGCCTTGCTAAGAGAGTGACTAGCAAATCCCTGGCTGCCAACCTCTACTGAAAATAATAATAAAAATGAAAGGATTTTATTTTCCTTTGGACCCTAAATGGACAGATATATTGGCACAGGCGACCAAAGACAAAAGAAGATACACTGGTATTTAAACCCTAATATGGCCCTCTACTGAATGGCTCTGATTGTTTAGTTGATAATTTTGCTAAGTCAGGATCCAAAGACAAGGCAACAAATTAAATGGTTTAGATATAAAAATCCAATAATTTAAACCTTGTAATGAAAATAAAGGAAAAACTTTTAAAAGCTTATTTATTCATAGAAATCCGTGTTGTTACGAGGAAAAAAAAAATTTAATAACCTTAAAAAAAAACAGCATAATTTTTCAAAAATAAATTGTGTAGAAATTCAAACAAAATTTTTCTAAAACTTTTCCCAAGTGAAATAGATTGCATTGAGAAATCCTCATCTAAAAATTAGAATTTGGGCTAGATTTATCCCAAAATCTGACCAATTTCAAATCAGCTTTTTATTTTACTGCAACAATATTCACTGCAATAATGATAGTTTTATCAAAGCTTTTTTTGTTCCGATTAAATTACCATGAATGAGCAACTTGTGTATTTGGCAAAAAATAATGTTCATTGATGTATTGGCATTCTATTGTTTTTTTCTTCTACCTTAAACGTAAGTCACAAAAAGAAAAATCTAGATATAAATCTTGATACAGTCCTTAGGGCTCACAGCATATAGCTGACATAAATTGCTTTAATGTATGCAACAACTCTTGATATTTTTTCTTTACGTAGAAAATCTCAATTTAAAAAAAAAAGTTCATATAATAATTGGATCAAAATAGTTGTTAGGATATTAAGGGAAACAAAAACACTAACCTGCTGCATGTACAGGAGGTGCAAGGCTGTTACATGTGTGTGGTGGAGGTGGTGTCCCATGCATGTGTGGGTGGCCTGTGACACCTGGGTGCATGTGTGATGCAGCCCCATGATGACCATGGTGATGAGGAGGGTACTGAGGATGTGGCGTTGGAAAATGTGAGCTATATGGGTTGTAATAATGGGGTGCATTGTTTGGTCCTCCCTGCAAAGACAAAACAGAATGACATGAGAAAAAAAAAAGATTAACCAAAATTAAAATCAATTTCAAAATTTTATTTAAAAACTTTTTTTTTTCTTTTTTCAACTTAAAAAAAATTGAAGAATGTTTATTGAAGAATTTTCACAAGTTTAGAAAATAAAAGACTTAAGAGAAACTTTGTTTTTCTTTCATAGACAAATACTTAGAGAACAGGGCACAACTTATTCTTCATATTAACATTTGTTAAAATAAACTTAGTAATAAAGCTTTTATTTATTTCTCAATGATACCAGATGGCACCTTTATGCTGGGGTTAATTTTCTAGTGGCTTATCAGTGAACTTGTTCCATATAAAATAATGGTTAAAGTTACTTATATTCAAGATATATATTTTAAGAAATAATTAGGTTTAAACGAGTTGATAAAAAAAAGATTAATACACTTTTTTGTGCATGTGTGTGTTTTTAACAATAAACAAGATTTTTAGAACAATAAAATATGAACCTTTTTTTTCAGTTTTCAGATGAGGCATCATAATCTGGATATTATCTTTAAAAAAATCTACCAAGATGAGGAAAAAAGATTGAAATAAAAGATCATACCCAAAATATAAACAAAAAAAGTTTTTTTCTTCATTTGTTTTTTAGCAGTTGGAATATTCCATTTCTTCTAATTTTACCTGACTTTTTTTTTAAAATCACCCTGATTGTATGTGTATAGATAGATATATATTAATCTGTAGAGTAAGATTGCTTATATTCATAGTTAGAGTAATCAATATCAGTGATAGAGCGAGTATATTAGTTAAGCGAAGATACAGAGTCAACAGTCAACAGCCATCAGTGACTGTCAGTTTCTTGCCTGCGCAGTCATCAGACAGAAAGGAAGCCATTTCCTATATATATATATATATATATATATATATATATATATATATATAGAGAGAGAGAGAGAGAGAGAGAGAGAGATGTATATTAGTACCGGCGCGTTTCGAATATTTTTTTCCTTCTTCAGGGTACATTTATTATAATTATTGTTATTATTTTGTCCATTAGGTCTTGTTAGGGGCAAGGTATATATATATATATATGTGTGTGTGTGTGCGTGTTCATTAGACAAAATTCGTTAAATTCAAGCGAATTCTTCTTTTGAAAGATTTTTATATGGGACTCAAGCGGGGGACTTTTAATTTGTATGGATCTTCCATAAACACATGAGGTTCCTAACACAACTTACACCCAATACCAGGTGGATGGTCAGAAGATTGGATGAGACCCTTCTAAAAGTCCCTCAAAGAAAGACTTTGCTTGAATTAAACAATTTTTTTAATGAATAGTTTGCTATCTATACATACCTATATGCACACACATATATACATGCATACACACAAATATATATATATATAGCTATTGTTATAAGTAGTAGTAGAATCATTATTATTTTTATTTTAGGGACAATAGAAATTCACTTCTCACATAGGGTTTCATTGTTGTCAGCAGCGGTAATCAAGGACCCCGACTTAACATGCCAGGTTTTCTAACTCATCTAATATAATGATAACAAAAAGTGGGGAAGTTGCGGGAAGAGAAAACCAGACGACAGGTAGAGACAGGTCTTTTAACAAAAGCTCTTCATGTCAAGACAAAATAGAAAAAAGACTCGGTTGACAGATGACGACAAAAAAGAGTTTTACAGAGATCCACGCAAACATTACTCGTGAATAATCACACATACACACACACAATCGCGTATACACACACTTAAACATATGTGTGCGTTAGTGCTAGTAAACCCAAAAGGATATATTTTTCCTTAAAATACATGAACATTTTTCTGATCAATTCTCTCGACAAATTTTATAAATATTGTTCGGACTATTGTCCTTATCTTTAGTTTTATTTGTTTCACTACAATAAAGATGAGATATCGGTCTTAACAATATCTATGAAATCAATCATACCTCATCTTAAGGATTCTGAAATATAAATAAAATAGATATAGTTTTTTTTTAGAAATATTAGAATCGAGCAGTGGCGTAGCAAGGGAGAGGCAGAGGGGGAAGTCCGCCCCGGGTTGTATTTGCCAGGGGGCGAGATTTTGAGTGGGTTTCATTAAATAATATAGAAAATATGATAGCAAAAAAATTTTTAAAAAAACCTGAAATTTTATAACCGAAATGAATTTTTAAGGTTGTAGTATGTTTTATGTAAAAATACTGTTTTTAAACGAATTTTTTAACTGTATTATCACTTCAATGAAAATGAATTGTTTAAGTTGCATATAATTAGATCCTTGATTATAGTTTCATGAAATATATAACTTTTTGGAATTTTGAACATTAACAGGTTATAATTTGCCAAGGACGCGGCGCAAACCCGGGCGGCAAAAATTGTTTCTACACCTTTGGAATCGAGAAAAATCATAGTTCAATAGATTATTTTTCAAACAACTGGGTTCGAGAATTTGATTTTCGAGTAATTCCATTCAAGAAATTTACTTCAAATTCCCTAATTCTGGTCTTGAAAAATAAAAAAATTTTGCTGTAAATTTCAAATCTTAACTATCTATCCTACCTAGTTTTCGTATTGTTATACTTGTCTGTACCATTCTAAGCCATCCGTATATTGGTTACATGGATCTATTCACTTTTCTCTTCCGGGTCTTCTACAACCATTTTTCATACAATATTTTTTCAACAGGTAATGAAGACGTATGACTTTGCCAAATATCGGTGGCAAATTAAGAATCATAAAATTAAACAAAATAAGAGACAAGCGTCGCTACGCTTTGATAAGTTCTTCCTCGTAAAATGCATGGCATAACATATTAACGAATTGAAACAATAAGGGGGAAAAAGTATTACTTCCTCAGTTAATGTACAACATATGTGCTGTTGTTTGTAGAGTAAGTTTTTATTCATGAAATAATTAGTACATCGCCGTATCATATCGAGGGGTTTTTGATTATCAATGTTCTATTCCCAAAATACATGAACTTTTTTCTCTCCAAAATCTTCATTATCTCTCCCCCGGACTAGAATTAGTTCTTAAACTACAAATCTTTTTTACTTTAAGGAAAAAGATGAAAAAAAAGTAAAATATATTTTGGCGGATAAAAAAAAAAATACAGTGCCGGCAAAAAGAAAGTCCGCGTTTGTAATTTTTTCAAAAGCTACAAATTTATGCCTAATTTAATATAATTGTTTAAACAACCTATACCTCATTTGATTCGACTTTTATTCCTCTATAATTCTATCTGTT
>JAUZSX010000002.1:453960-484209 GCA_034780655.1 Idiosepius hallami | reverse complement strand
AATAAAATATTTTAAATGTAATTTATAACAACAATTTTTTTTTTTTTTTTTTTTTTTTTTTTTTTTTTTTTATTATTCATAGTAATTTTATGTTAAAGTAATTTTTATCAACTTTTTTTTTTCTTATAAAAATTGTTTAAGAAAAAAAAAAAGATATTTTTTAGAAAGAATTGACCAGAAATAATGTGTGATAAAAAAAAGTCTAGAAAAGCTGAAATAATGAGTTTTAAAGAAAAAAAAAAGAAGATAAAAAAGATTTGGGAAAAAAAACAAAAAAACTTTGTGAGAAAAAGAAAGCAAAGTGTCTGTTAATTTTTCTCTTAAATCTGGTTGGTTGCTTGATGGTGACTGAGCAAATTCCTTTCATTTATCAGTGACCCTGTGAGATCACTGCCCAGGGTGAAGCTATTTGATCAGATAGTCAATATATAAACACATCTGGGAAAATCCAGGCCAGTTTAACCCTTAACTCTATAGCCATCTTAGCCTTGTCTTTAAGCAACAATAAACACATGATGAGATCATTGGAAACAAATGTTAAGGTTTTTTTTTTCTTTTTGAGGGGGGGGGGATCATTTTAAAACATCTTCTACCAACTGGAAAAAATACCAATAAAAATGGAACATTAAAAACATAGAGAAAGTTTAAAAAAAAAAAGGAATTAAACACCCTTAAAAAGAAAGCTACTTAATCAAAAACTTATAAATAAAGGAAGTGAGGTTTTTATACAAAATTCACAAAATAGATTATAAAATCATTTTTGCAATTTTTATTTATTTTTCTTAGGTTGAATGTTCTCAATAGATAAGCAACTTCTAGCAAGAACTCTACATGATAATGTTATGTAGAGAGCTGGGAATTTTAGGCAAATTCCACCTGCTACTAAACTTAAAGAACAGCTGTTTATTAGCAAGACTCACATTGAACAAAAAAATCAAGGTTTATCATACAAAGCAGTTTTTCATTGGAAGATTTCTTTTAAGTAAATAATATAGACTATTTTCAATGTGATAACATTCAAAAGAATTTAACTCTCATTTCAGTTAAATTCTAATGCAAATATATCCATGTAAATCTATATTCAAATTTGGAATTTGCTTTTTTTCCCTTCAAAATTTAATTTAGTAAATACAAATTTAAAGTGGAACAGTAATTACTGTTATATATTAATTACAATTGCATATCAAAATATAATTATGTGAGATAACTATTAGTATTGCATGGCTTTGTCCAGGCACCAGGGACTTGCCACTAAGGTAATTAAGGAAGTCTATAATATAATAAAGCAGTTTATGTTGTTTTTTTTATAATAAATTTATTCCAAATGCTTTTTTATACTAAATTCATTTCTAAAGTTTTTCTCTAAAGTAATTAAGGAAGCCGATTATATAGAAAGACAATTTTGTACATAAGAAAATTTTAGAAAAATAGTCTCAATTATCTTTTATTTAAAAAAAAAAAGTTATTGTGGGTTTATTTTTGAAGAGTTACAGGACGTAGAGTCTCATACAATCATGAGAATCTAATTTTTATATAAAATAGATTAATTGAATAATAATAATAATAATAATAAGTGAGCAAAAGAGATGATAAAAAAGAGAATTGGATAAATGAACTTGTGCTAAATTTAGTTGATTGCTGCTTGGAAAACTAAACAGGCAATAAATCAAAATATTTCTTAGACATTAACAGGATTTATCTTGTCTGGATGGAAAAGAGAAAATCATAAAATAAATGACAAAACGAGGCTGGAATGTTAAATAAAGTCAAGACATCAGATTTTCCAAAAGAAAATTCTTTTTTTTTTTAAAAAAGGTTTCCTTGGTTGATTTTTGATAGAAACTATTCTCAACATAAAAGGAAACTTTTAGAAAACTTAAATTTCATTTATTTTTACAATAAAATAATAAATTAACTAAACCAGATTAAAATACACAATATTTAAGCCAATACCAAAGACATCAGCCAAACAAGTTTTAAGTTTTTCAACTATTATCCTCATCTTAAACGTTATCTTCACTTTTTATTTGATGTACTTTTTGGTCTTCTTCAGAAGACTCTGCTTCAATTCAGAAACTTTCATAAGTGGAAAGTACCCTTAATAATGTAAACCCATTATTGAATCTACGAGGGTAGAATTTTCTAATTCTCTTGACTATGACCAATTATTGTAATTCATTCTCAGTTATAATTGAAACTCACTTTTTAGATAATTTTTACTCAGAACTCCAAAATTGAACACGCATATCAATTGTGTGATAAATCTGAAGGATATCCATATTGAATTTGGGGGACCTAAAATCTGATGTTTTCTTTTATCACTGTGATTAAAAATTGTGGTTAATTGAGGACATAAGAACAATTTAGAAAATGATTGTTCTTGGCATTAAATGACCTCAACTACCAAACAATCTGTATCAGACATGGACAGAACTCTCTGTATACACAATGATAAACTTTTCATATTGAATTTTTTATTTTTATCATTATTATAATTAGAGTTACTTATTGATTTAAACTTGGAATGAATAAAAAAAAAAAGAATTGAAAAAAATAAAAAAAAAATTAAATTAAACTTAATTTTTTTAGGTAAATAAAAAAGAAAAACTAAATTTATTTATTGTTAGATAAATAAGATTAATCTTACAATCCTACAGATAGAAATCTACATAATATAAAATAGTGTTTATCAAATGACAGCAATGTATTGTTATAGAATATACAAATGAAATATTGGATTTATTTGATTGTCAGTAATGAAAAATGATGGAAAGTTAAAGTAGATTGGCAAACATTTCATTGGAAATTGTTTGTGCAACAAAATGAAGCCAAGAAGAAAATGACAAAAATAGGAAGCCATACAAAAATGAAATAAAAAAGAAGCAAAAAATATATTTTAAAAAGTCTGAAAAAAAAAAAAAAGATTTCTTCCTTACAATAACATTTGAATCATCTAACATATAGATTGTTAGATAAACATCTTTTATAAATCTGACTCATTGAAAAAACTTCAATTAACTATTATTTCTAGGAATTTTATAGGTTTTATTTAGTCAGCAGTTTTAGCTTCATCTTTTTTTTTATTAGAAAAATAAAGATTATTCGCTACAAAAGAAATGCATTGACAAGAAATAGCACTAAATATTGTTTATATCAAAGTTTTTCCCGAGCAAATTGATTAAATGCCTGTCTTTGTTACTTTTAGGTTTCATACTCAATTATTCAGAGACAATGAAAATGAATGAATGAAAAATAGATTAAAAACAGGAAAAGTTCGGAGAAAATATTTGTCAGAAATTGAACTGAATTTGCCAAATAATTTTTTAATAATAACAAAATATTTGAATCATAGATTTATTTCATGATTCCAAAAATGGTTTTAAAAAGACAAATTCCTAATAAATAGGACATATCTACTTGGTCAAGCACTTTTCCAAGTTAGGCACAAGGTCAGTTTTACATGATTATTATATCACTGGGCTTTTTGTAATCAGTGTTACCCTTTACCTAGATGAGTTTCTCTACTCTTGTTGCCCTATTATAATATTATTAAAAATAGGATTTTTTTCATTTCATTTCGTATTTTTGCAATTTTCAATAATTTAATCTTTTTTTTCTATATTATTATGTGTCTTTGGCTAGAGTTTTCCACTAAGGTAAATAAGGTGCTCTTGCATAAAACAGACAAGGTTAAAAAATGTTTAAAGTGAATAAAATAACATTAGAAAATGTTTTGCATTTTGTGACATGTACGTTTAAATAAAAACTTGAAAAGAACTTTTTTTTTCAACTCAAAAATAAGTGACATGTGATCAAAGTTGGCAAAAAGAAAGATAATGAAAGAAAAAGAAAAATAAGGTACAACAAAATAGTCTAGAAAAAGACAAGAAAAACATTGAAGATGAAAACAAGTTGACAAAAAAAAAAGGTCATAGAAACAATTTAGGAAAAGAAGTTTTTAAAAACCTTATCATTAAAAAACAAAACATTCCTAAAAATAAATGCAATATACTTTAAAGGCTTTTGTTTCTTCTTAAAAACAAAAATACCTGGAAGCATCAAGTGATACAAATGATATTTTGATTTTCTTTTTTAATTCCCTAAAGATAATTATTCTTAGTTAATCTTCTAAAACTTCAATTCAAAGTTTTTCTTTTGCACTAATCACAATAATCATGAGGTTGGACCCTCACCTGTTTTTTTAAAGAATAACAAACACAATGTAGCCTAGACAAGTATTTTTTGTCATTGGAGCACTAGTAACTTCTATATAAATATTATTCAAATGAATTTAGAAATATATTCTATTTTTATGTAAAACATCTAGATGATAGCTTATTTATAATGACCAACAGACACCAAGACAATAAATCAATGGATTTATAAACATTATTATTTATCTCATACACATGCATTTTTTTATAACATCACAAAAAAAGAAGAAACATTGCATATAAAAATTTATAAAGAAATTATGCTATTTGTAAGAAAGTATAGTAATCACTAATCATTAAAAGATTAATAAATTAAAAATAAACCAAATTAATCGAATAAAAAATGAACACTACATTCCAAAAATATATGAACTAAATAAAGATATTTTAATAAAATGTTTTTTTCCTTTTTTTAAATATACACATCTTTCATCAGCAAGAATATAAGATGGGAAATAATTTAAAATAAAATGAAAAAAAAAATACTGAACCAGTTGATATAGTCTAACATTTAAACACTCAAGTATGAATATGTCAACAATTTTAATTCAAGGTTTAACTTGCAAGGTCTTTGGGACTTTAGTCGAAGTCTAATCTTATTTCATTATCAACTCTAAACCTGTTGTTACCTCCTTTCAAATAAGCAAAGTAAAAATGTTGGCAAACAGCTTTTTTAGTCAAACTATAAAGCAACAGCAAAATGTGAAAAGCATCTAAAAATAAATTCTTGTTTATTAGGCTTTAACACATTATATAAACATTTTGTAGAGTTTGGAGAATCAACAGGTACTTGGTGGTACGATTAGTGACAAGGTTTTCATTGAAAGGCTAGCAAGGGTGCAGCAGTGGTAAAAGCTTGGCTTCTCGAATTGTATTGCACAAGTTCAAATCCCAGTCAAAATCTTTACATTCACTCTCAGCTGTCTCGGGCAGATGAAGCTCTTAAAATAAGAGTGTAAGGTGTAAGGATAACACAAACACCCAAACCTTGGTAGATGAGACTTATTAACTCAGGTAGAGTAACTTATCTAGGTGAAGGGTAACACATTAAAAATCCCAAGTTTATAATGAGGACCCTATGAACCATGTGTGTATGGCATTCTTTTTATCACACAATTCTGCCAGATGTGTATATAAACAACATGCCTCTTCTGGGCAAAACTAAAAATGCGTACATAAATGTCATCTGAGTCTTTTGAAAACAAGCTTACATGTGCTGATGTGGAAGTCATCCAATTGCAAGTTGTTAATAAAAACAGACAGAAAAACACATAATGACTAATTTAATAAAAGAGAATGAAATAAATTCCCATGACTTTGAATATTAATGACAAAAAAGCATTAATCATTAATGACTGAATAAAGAAAGCGAGTTCAGTTCATGTGGAATTTTGATAAAAACCTGTGTATATTGATGAGTAAAAACCCATGAAGAAGAAAAAAAAAAAATATATGTGTGTGTGTGTGTGAGAGAGAGAGAGAGAATATAGATAAAATGAAAAACAACAATAAAAATAATATTACACAAAAAAAGCAGACGTTTATATATATTTTTCACATTTTCAGAATTTAATTATTATTTTATTATAAAAGAAATTAATTGTGGATGCAGAGTTTTGTTTGCATTAAAACTAATCTTAGTTTTGTTCCAAAGTTTCTATCTTTTTAGTCAAATGTACCATGACTTTTTTTCCCCTTTTATTTTAACAAGCTTATCTCCTTATAATTCATACAATTCCTATATTTAATATCAGTCTGTTTAATAACAGGCCTGCAAAGTTTCTATTTTAATTGGATTCTTGTGAAGCTTCTATTCATTTTTGTAGACACCCTTTGATCAATTCCTTATATTATTTTTCCCAACTTCCTTTTATTAACAAATATGATCTTCTCTTCCTTTTTTTTCTATTTATGCCTTAGGGCAGATATTCAAGATATATTGCAGAGATTCTGTATTCTAAGCAGTTTGGTGTGTCATTTAAGTCCCAAATATTTAACTTAATTGGCTGAGCTTGAGAGAACATGATATTCAACTAATATCCGTTTGTCATATAAACAACCTGCCCTCATTTATACCTATTTTTGGTGACCCATGTTCTTTATTAAGCAAGACCAACTATTTGACAATAGCAGGGTTTTTTTTTCTTTGCCACTAGCTTCGACTTTACTCTGTAATAAATGGCATCTTTTGTTTTTATAAATTTTATGATAGAAAGATTTGACCTTTTGTAACTGTTGGCTCTTTTTATATTAGTTATTTCTTAGATTATTTTAACTTTAGTTCTTGTCCTTTTTGTTATATAATAAACACAAAAGGCATCAACCAATATTCACTTTAGTCTTTTTAAGGTGTCTTTGATTTTAAGAACCAATATAATTCAAAATTCAAAAGCCTTTGTTTTACTACCAAATTAACTTTCTTTTATTAAGTCTACAATAATAGATTATTGTCCTTCTCTAAAGGAAAACTAATTATTTATGTTAATATATATTACTATTAATTATTTCATTTCCATCTTGAATCCAAGCAGAGATGATTAAAAATAATTAAAGCAAAAATCAAATTGTAGTGCAACTCATCTAAATATTTTTGAGAAGTAAGAATTTAAATTTGATTATTTCTTCAAAACTTTTATCTTTTAAATTAAAATTTGGAATTGCTTGATTTTCTATCCATAGAATAAATAAACAAGAATAATTTCTAAAAATGTCTTTTTTGTTATTTTTATAGGATTTTGTTATGATGGACTTATCTACGCTTATAATAATGACAAGATAATGATTGAGGAAGATAAGGAATTTTTTTTCTTTATACCTGGACCTGGTGTTGTAAGACTACTGCTACATGTGTTCTTGTTACTACCTATGGTACATCTTAGCTACAGGATAGGTGTCTGGTATTAATGAGTAACCCCACAAAGTATCCACAACATTGTGTCAACAAAGAGTTTATACATCTTCATAACAATTGATTAAACCAAAAAGTCTTATAAACACGTGATAAAACATCCTTGTTTTCTTATTCGAATTAGAAAAGAAAAAAGAAATAAAAAAAAAGTTATCTGAGTAAAAGATAAATAAGTTTGTAAATATAAACTTTATCATTAAATACTAGAAATAATTAAAGACCCCAAGAGTAAAGATTAAAATCAATAATTATTTAATAAAAATTGCTGATTTTAAAAGAAAATAAATAAAAGAAAAACTAAAAATTATTAAAAATCAAATCCAACTTCAAATAACGAGTTTTGAATTTTAGAAAACAAAATGTTGACAATTAAATTTTTCTTTTGATAACCTAAATGAAAATTGAACTGAAAAAATATTTAATGACTAAATGTCAAACTGAGAAATATATTGACAAAATAATTGTGAATTTCAGCAGATCAAATGAGAGCAAATTTTAGATATTTTTGCTTTGAGCCAAGAATCAACAAAATCAGAAAAATAAAATCTTATAAAAAAGATTTTAAATAATGATTTATCTTAAACATAAATTACAGAAATATTATTAAAAATCAAAAGAAATTTCAAGAAAAAAAAACCCTTGTAAGTGAAATTGTTTCAGATGAAAACAAATAATAAAATTTCATATAGCATTGTCTAAAAAACAAAAACTTCAGTGTAAGCAGTTTTTGTTTTTCTATTTGAGCATATTATATAAACTTTATTTACTGTATAACCATGACAATTTGAAAGTTTAATATACATTCTGGTATTAAATTTAAAGACTAGTTTCTAAATTGATAATCTACAATAAATTACTCAAAAAAGAAAAAAATAACCGATTCAATTAATCTACATATAAGTCAAAATAAGAAAATCAAAAATATAACTACTAAAGTGTTTGAATAAAAAAAAATTGTGTTAGTTTTCAAAATTCATTAACTAAAATTAACTAAGGAGCCAAACACATTAAAATGAATTAACCAATTTTTTTAAAAATATTTTGTTTCAGTATACTTCTTTATATATTGAAACTCTGGAATTCTTATGGTTTTTTATGGTCATTTCACAGATAAAAGAAAAAAATTAAAAAATTAAGCAATTCAAATGAAAATACTTATTTTTAAAAGATTAAGAGGAAATCAAAATATTTCTTAATCTTAAAAGATGTTTTTCTTCTAAGTGGATTATCTTCCTAATCATTATTACAATCACAATATTTCAGTGAAAATGTTTCTTATTAAACTTAGTAGATAAGTGATTAATAATCTATAAATTATAACCAAGAACAAATGTTTTAAATACCCTTAATAATTTTTATATGCAGTTAGAATTGAATCCACACATAGAATTGTGTACACCAAATAAGTTCAATGGAGATAACCATTTGTGTTTTAAAAAAAAGAGTCACCCAAAATTCTAAATTTTTCCATGAAAGATAAAACAAGAAGAAAATGCTAGTGTAAAACTTTGTATAAAACTATCACATTTTATCTGTTTTATTTTAAGAATTATACACAACAAAAATAAAAATACAATTGCAGAGAAAATTATTTCTTATTACTAGAACTATGACAATATACTTTTATTAAAGAATATGCTTGTCACATCTCTAATTATTAGGGCTATGACAATATACTTTTATTAAAGAATATGCTTGTCACATCTCTAATTATTAGGGCTGGGACAAGAATATTTTTTGATAAAAACATTTTGTTATGCTTTTGTCATGAGAATTAAAAGAGAATGAAAAGAAATGGTAAAATCACAAAATAATGAAGTAATGACAAGAATATTATTTGATTAAAGCATATTATCACAGGCCTAATTATTACAGTGATTTTAGAAGAAGTTTATATGCACTGATGTATATAAAGTTAATTTTGAAAAAAAAAGAACAAAGTCTATACAACTATATTAATAACATTAAACATTTTAGTTGTATTTATAGAGCAGTGAGGGTACGAGAGAGGGCTGTGTACTTGTATATTAAACTTAAATAACAACATATTGATCTTTACAATTAGTCATAAATAGAACATTGAGAATCAATTCCTGATTTTATGTAGATATTTATAAATCTACAGAAAAGAAATTTTCACTTACAAATTGATGTTTCTTTTTTATTTTACTGGTTGTAATATCCATTCTAAAGTCTAACAGAATACAAACTAGAAGTGAGTGTCTTCACTTCATAAAATATCTTTTATTTCTTATCTGAAAGGAAATTTCTTATCACAATTATATTTCTGCTTAAATTTACTGATATCAATAAAATTATTAGGTTATCTTGTTAAGATTAATAAGTACTAAAAGTAGATACAGTCAAAATTGAAAAAAAAAAAATAAATGTTAAGGAAAAGTACAAATACAAAAAGCAAGAAAGACTAAAACTGTTATAATCAGTAAATAAGAAAGTCTCAAATCCAAAAAATGGTTAATAAAAAAAGTCTTATTATTTGCTGCATTCTTTTTTTTACTTTAATGGAATCTCATTTTCAAAAAGCAATGAAGAATTTAACAATGGCTTCAAAGGCAAAAATCTAAAAAAATTGATGAAAATCTAATCTTTATTTTTATGAAAAGATTATCATTTCACTTTCTTTTATAACCTTGAGCATTTCTCAAATGCAAATGTTTTTTTTTTAAACTATTCAGTTATGAGAGAGAGGGAGAGACAGGAAGAGAGAGAGAGAAAGATAGATAGAGAGAGAGATAGGAAGAGAGAAAGGGAGAGAGAGAAACGGGATATCTACGTGGTCTAGTATCCTGCCAAGTTAGGAACAAGGGCAGTTTAACATGTTCATTGCATCCCCTGGACTTTTTGTAATCCGTGTTGCCCTTCACCTCGAGGAGTTAAACTCCATGAGTTGTGTCTCATCTATTCAGGTTTTTAGAATCAGTGTTATCTGAGAGAGAGAGAGATTGAGAGAGAGAGAGAGAGAGAGAGAGAAAGAGAGAGAGAGATTCCCTATTTTCAGATGGTAATATAATCTTTAAATAAACATTTTTTGTTGACATAAAACAAGAATTCTAATTATTAATTATATTAGACTGAATGAATTTATAAAAACAAAGAAATCTTGTAATATGGATAGAAAGATTGATTACTTCTTCCAACAAATAATATCTTTATATTGTTTCTATTTCAATAATAATGAAGCTTCTGTTTTTAATGGGGTTTTCCTGTTCACCAAAATATTGATACTCTATAGAAAACCCATTGTTAACAAATAACATATGTGATAGACAGAGAAGAAGAGATAGAAAGAAAATTATAATAAAGATAATATAATAAAACTGTATTTCAATTGAATAAGCAAAAACATTCAAGCAAGTGAAAGCTCATAAAAAAAGTGATTTATTTTTTAGTAAATAGAAATCAAAATAGAAACTATTTATGGGAATAGTAGAGATTTTATAGAGATGTATAGAATACAGACAGTAAAATATGTTAATTAACAAGCATGGAGCTGATCATTTAAAACATGCTATTATAGAAAGCTGTAAAGCAAAAAGTTTCATTATCAGTGGGATTAGTAAGTTTTTAATTAGAGATGATTCATGTAGCAAGCAAAAAAAAAAAATTGAAAAGAGAAAGACAGTAGAAAAGACTTGTGAAAAAATACAATAACTTTTCTGGTATTAGATTCAACATAATGTAAAATAATATATTGTTATGTTACTTTCTATGAGATAAACAAAGAAATAAACAGTTACTAATTATATTCATTTATTGAATTTAAATGGTAATTTGAAGATTGAGTCTATAAAAACTTATATTTCTATGGAAGAAAAGAATTTAGGTTTAGAAAAAGTATAAAATTACTATAGATTTTGTACTAACTTTAAAAACGTATCAGTTGTTATGTAAGGAAACCTTTTACATAATATTATATTTTCTATTAAAATTTGATGAAGTTAACTCCAAAGAATTTTCAAGAGGGAGTTGCATGGGATCTTTTTTTTTTTTAAATATTAATAGATTTGATAGAAGTAGTAGTTTATTTCATACTAAAATTTCTACTTTTTATATTAATATAAATTATTTAGGAAAGAAGAAAAGAATATTTTTCTTCCGCACTTTACATGGAAATATTTTTAAGGATGAAATTTGGAAAAATGATGAAAAAAAAAACTTCCTGGTCTAAAAACAACTTTAACAGCAAAAGTAATAAATGAACTACTTTTTGACCTGAATAGACTTGAAGTGTGTGAAAAACAAAATCTGTCATAGCAAAAAAACTTTCTGTTATGATAAAACATTAAATGAGTCGATTGATAAGATGTTATAATGAAAAAACAAAACTTTATCTTAAGAAATTAAGTCAAGAAAAACTTTTTCATTGAAAACAAGTTTAAAATTACATTTTCTTAACAAGCTTTTTAGTTTTACTTCAATCTCTGATCGTTTTACCTTTTTAAGTTATTTTATACCAAGAGTGCTCATATGTCTTTTAGGTTTTATTTTAAGTAGAAGTAGACTTTCTATAAAATGGAATAATAAACTTTTTTCAGACAATATCTTTCTATTTCAATTCCTTTTCAAATTTATTTTGTCCAAAAGGTTACTCAGTACTATGGGTAGATAGGAATTTAAATAAACTGATAAACAGTAACATTTTATTATAAAACATTTAAACGATACAATTTTATCAATAAAAAGATTTTTATTTATTTACAGTATTACAGCTTAAAGAAATGTCCTTCATGAGAATGAAAACATTATTTTCTAGTGCACAGAAACTTTTTGGACACTCTCTATTTCTATTCAAGTATATTATCTGATTTCAAATAAAAAATTTTGCTTTTTTTATATTAGTTTAAAATTATAGATTAAACAAAAGAGATGATTAAATTGATGAATTTTTAATTTCTTATTCTTTTTCCATAAGACTTTGTCTCACTCAGTCAGAGAATTTAGATTTATGAGAAAAAAGGAGATAAAGGTTGGATTGGGGGGGGGCATAGATGCAAACCAACAAAAATGATTTAAAATCAAGGAATTCCAAGTCTTATTGTCAATGAAGAAATGATTAGTAACCTAATTATGTAAATATTTAATCAATCTTGAATTATTTTATTTAAAAAAGTAACTGACTTCAAACAATAGACTCTTTATTTTCCAGAGGAACAACTGAAACATAACATATATCCCAACATTATTACATGGCTAACAGGTTTTGAAATAAAAAATTATTTTTCAAACTTGATGAAAATAAAGCTTTAAATAAAGAAAGAAAATAAACTTAAAAAAAAAGGTTGATGCATTTCATTGTTTTTTGTTTTATTCTAAAATCAATAAAAAAAGTAAAAAAAAAAAAAAGGATTGCAAAAAGCATTTTTGGTCAATGAGTTGCTTCAAATGATTTCTTTTCTTTTTTTTAACAATCCAATAAGATTGTTTATTTTCTACAAAATGTTTTATAATATCAAATGGACAGTCATAAACATAATATATGGATGAGAGTCAATGCCAGTTAAATATAATTGCTATGTACATAATTATAAACAAAGAAAATGTTAAACTAATTTTCTACCTCATACTTGGTTTTCCAATTAAAAAAACAAAACATATTTATAGAATAAGATAAAATAACTTTTTAAAATGTTGTTTTATTGTGATTTTATAATTTTAGACCAAATCTTCTAAAACTTTTAGCTTAAGTTTTGAAAAAGAATTTAAATAAAATGTTCTAGAAAAAAAATCAAACACAAATACATTATAGAATTAATTAGAAAATTCACAAAATCCTATCAAACTAAAGGTTATGATAATGTTGGATCAGTGAGTAATGTAACTGTTAGAGTATCACACCTCATATCATAGACTATTGCAGATATCACTTCCTCCAGTCAGTCTGCTTGGGCAATCTTGTAACAGTATCTCACAAGTAAGGTTGCAACGCCCCATTTATCCTTAGCTTGAGAGGAGGATTAACAGAGTTAGTTCATTATTCAACTGTTCAATCTACATATATCTTATATATATCTTATATATATCTTGCTTAGTTCTGCTCATTAAGTAAATATAATATCTTATATATTTGAATATTTTATGTCACAAGTTCCATGTTGTGTCTTCTTTCCTCCAACCCTTATCCATAACAATAACTAAATCATTTTACAAGTTAATATAAGTCCATACATATATCTTAAAATTAGAAAGAGTCTAACCAAAAAAATAAAAATGAATTCATTTTTACAATATTTACAAACCATGAATACAAAACCCTTTTATAAAAGAAAAAAAAATCTAAGAGTAAAATAAGACATTCAAATAATTCAATGAAATTAAAATTCTATGACAAAAATTCAAATTGAAATATTTTCATTAGAAAAATTTTGGTATTATTAGTTTCCATAAAAATTATTGGACATCACTTTTGCTTGTCAATTTGAAAAATAGAGAAAAATTAGTTGATAATTATTTATAAAAGAATAAAGTTTATAAACAAAAACTTAACATTAGAATTCATGATTTATAACCAAGAAATATTTTACAATTATAAGATTCTGTGTTATGTAGATTTTAACAGAGATTATGATCTTCAAAATGAATAGTTTTATATTAGTTGCAAATGTGCAAAATCTTATGAATTCATGTACATTATGTGTGTGTGTGTGTGTGTGTGAATTATATGTTTATGTGATCAATTTGCCTTAATACTGTTATCAGATATACTTTAATAGATTAATGCAGCACAAAATTAGATAATCTTAAAATACATTAAAAAAATGAATTACTTAAGAAATGATATTTTAATTGGTAGTGTTGGGGTCCTATTCAAGGAGTCACAATTTTAAGGTGAATGAGTCCTCGTGTTCATTGAAAGCGATTGAATGTATTCCCAGCTCCAAGAGAGAAATATGTGGCATGACATAAACCAGACGAATCCATATTGTCAATGGATAAAAGGGTGTTAACTACACCAAAACAGTAAGTAAAGAAAATATTTTAAAGATCACATTAACTTACTATTATTCAGAAAGAAAGACTATATTTTTTGACACTGTATGTGTATAGTAGTAGCAACTCAGGATCATAACAGAGAGTTAATCATTTCAAGACTACAAGACTAATATTCCTAAATTTAATGTTAATCAATTAATTTGGTGTAAATGGAATTTCAAACATTTCTTTTACTCTGACTACATTGTAAAGAAGTTACATAATAATTATTTATAATGAATATTATGTAACTTATTTGAGATTTCTAAAGATTTTGAGTTTCTTACTATTTATTAGTTGTTAAGAGTAGCAAATCCAGATTTTGAAGATTTAAAAGAAAATGTAAAAAGCAAATTATGAAGGGGGTGGTTATTGGTTGATGATGACAATGATGATCATGCAACAAGGAGCTTAAGATATGTCTATCATTAATATGATCAAGAAATGAGAGAGAAAAAGAGAGTAGCAAGAATAGCATCATTAGCAGCAGCAAGAGGCCAAGGTGGTCCACTGAGCAGGAACAGTGCACATGATGTGCTGCGTGCAGGCCACCACCTGTCTCCATTGGGTGGGGCTTGTTACACATGGCTGGAAGAGAGAGGAACAATAAATACATACATAATATCCTACCGTCATGGGAGTCCCTGGAGGCATTCCTGGCATCTGAGGGGCTAATATCACATTTGTCAGGATGCCATGTTCATCCACAATCTGCTGGACCATGTGGCCTGGGGCAACCTGCATAGGCATAGGCAAGGGTGGGCCATTATTGGAAACCATGCGCACTGTTGCTGGACCTGAAATCACATTTAACAAACAACTTTAAGCTTTAAAAGATCTATATTCATCAGATTTAGGTTGTAAATGCTTTTAACAATGTAACCCATTATTATCAAAGAGAAACATTTAAAGGATATTTAATCAGAAAAAAAAAATTCAGGTTATTTAATATATACCATTTGAGTAGTGCCGTGCTTAGCCAAATAGCGGCCCAGATGCAGAATGTGCCGGGCCACCCCTCTACCCAAAAAAAAGTCAACTTGCACACCCACAGCATACTTTAGGCTTTGATCAAAGTCTATGTGTATATATATATATATATATATATATACATACACACACACACACACACACACACACACAAATATACAGAGAGAGACAGAGAGATTGATGGATTGATTGATGTATATTTCATCATTTAAGTGTGATAATGATTTTCTTTATTTAATCTTAATAATTAATTATTTCGGTAATTTTTTCACTTCTAAAGATCTGTGAAGCCAAGGAGCCTTGCGTCCCTCCTGGGGTCTGTGGGGGCATTAAGCACAGCCCTGCATTTAAGTCAATGTCATTTGAAAGGAAATCATCTCAATTTTTTAATAAACTTCTTTTCAGTGAAAAACTTAAATCCAACATATTTTATGTATTGGGATTAACTGGTTACCATAAAACGATTAGAAACTGAAGGATAAGCTATAATTTTGATGTTTGACATCCATAAAGATTAGAAGTCATTTAAAAATTAAATAATAGTTGTCAATTATTGATCAGTTTGAAGATTTGAAATTTAAACTATTATAATTGGATTATTAAACAATTTACAAAAAAATCATCAAATAAAAATTACTTTTAAAATAAATAGAATTTGGTTTAAAATCTTTTTTTTCAAATCTTACAATTACAAAAAATAAAAAACAATCCAATTATCAATAATAAAAACTATATCAATATAAATTTATAAGTCTATTCATCAACATGCTAATAAATAAATGTTTTTATGTGCATATTTTACTATTTTATACATTAACAATATATCTATCTATCTATCTATTTTTCTATAAATGTTTTTGCAACCATCAGCCAGCTTATACAAACATTAATAAAAAGAGAATGAAATCTCAGGTTTTTATGAAGCACATTAAAAAATAAATAGGAAAAATTTTTATGATCAAATTTATTAACACATATACTGATTTTAATGACAATTAGTCTACATTAATGTAAAACTAATTGTTTTAAATTGAAGTCAACATGGATTTATCAACTTTAATTGCCAAATAATACTATGTTCTTTTAATATTGCTCTAATTAAACAAAGAATAATTTTGTATTAAAACTTTTGATCAATTACAAAATTCCTCTCATTTATCTAAATATTAATATGCATGATTGTTAAAAAAATACCACAATTATTTATGAACCAAATTACTAGAAAATAAGTTCTTAAGCAAGTATTTAAAAAACAACAGATTAAAGACAAACATAAAAGAAACTTTGTCTAATTTACATATTTTCCAATCCAAAAGAAAGTTTCTTTTTTAATTCATTGCATTAATATTTTACAGATTTTGACTCATTGACCCTAAAATGGTTTTTGGTTGAAAAATAAATGACAAAATGTAAAAAATAATTCAAGCAGCAAAAATGATTTCTATTTAACAAATTTAATAGCAAAAATAATGAAAATATAAAGTATGTTCAATAAAATTACAATAACAACACATTTTTTAAATCTTTTTCTATATGACCAATTAAGATATTATTTATGACAAGAAATATGTGAATCTACTTTAACTTGACAAATGATTTGAAACTGCTTCCATGTCAAAATTGAAATGACTTTATTGCATATAAAAAGATCATACATTTGAATTAGATACATTCTATTAATCCATAGATTTTGAACAATGAATATTGAATGAACGCAATAAACGCCATTACATGCCATATATGTATGAGATGTATTAAAACCATTTGATTTAAAAAATAATATTTGGCATGAGGTTCAGTAGTGGATTCTATTCAAAATAACTGGAAACAATTTACAGCATGTCAGAAGGCAGTTAATAGTTGATAAATGCTTTTTAGTACTTTTGTACCATACTTACAGTTGCAGACATAGATGGAATTCTTCAGCCTAGAATAGGCAATCTACCTTAACATTTCATTCATTTATTGGTAATAATCCAAAAGTGAATACAACAGGCAGAATTGAAATTGGCAAGCCACTGAGTAAATACAGAATATTAAATTAAGTGATTCTATCTATAGCCAACACACTACATACAATACACCAGGTACTTTAATAGTAAACAACCAGAAGCAAGCTTTCCTGGAAATCCAACAGCAATGGAGATGGTATGAAAGTGACAAAGTTGTTCATTTTAAAGCCCCTAGTCAGCAATCTGTATGCCAGGCAATGAATGGCTGATGATCATTGTGTTGATTGGACTTGAAGAGATTCAAATTTAACATTTGCCTTCCTCCCTACCAACACCAGTCAAATCTGCCAACATGGATGCAGAATGGTAATTGGACTTCTAAGTCACCTTCACACTCATGAAATCACTAATTAAACCTTCCAGACTGGACACACTCTACTTCAAGAGTGGCTGTTGCTGCTGATGATGATGATGACATTGCAACCTTTGATGTGTGTTTATTTTATGTCTTGTGTCAAAGAAAAATAGAGGTAAGTCAATTTCTTTAGCAGAGATATCAAGATCTAGGAAAGTAGCCTAGGCTAAAAAACAGATAAAACTTTTTGTTTTTTCTGTAGTAATACTAACCAAAAGTCAGCAACCATGAATCAACGTTATTGCAAACTTTTCTCCTCATCTTGCTTGTTTTTTTTATGTTGTTTTTCTCACTACATTTCGGCCAACTTCCCTCATGCAATCTTCAGGTGTTAATGGCCGGAGATGATGATGGTCAAAACAGTGAGAAAAACAACATTAAAAAAAACCTACTAAGATGAGGATAAAAGTCCACAATAAATATAATACTCAAATATTTGGAATTGTTTTACTAAGAATCAATTCTTGATTTCTTTTATTTTAGAAGAAATAAAGATATTTATTATGTTGAAGAAAAACCCATTAAATAGGATACAGTTATCTCTTGTTAACTATGTGAAGGTCAATTGTATCATAGTAAATTATTTCAACAAGAATTTACACTATAAGGTTTTTTGAGTTTTGTTCACTTGGATTATGTTCAATTGATTTTTTTGGAGTAGATATTGTAACTATTCTTATTTTTAAGGAATTTTACTTCATTAAGAAAACTACTAGGCTGCTAATATTTGGTTCATTTTGGCAATTTGACATAGCTCATAAATTATAGATTTAGTTTTTTCTAAAATATTCGCTAAGTTTTTTTTTCAGTGTCATTAGAAAAGAAATATAATTTATAAGTAAAATTAACATGAACTCTAATGATAAATAGTGCTTGTAGCATTTATTATAAAAATTTATTTTGAAAATTAAAATGTTACTAGAATTAATACTGTTTTGTCTTTTTTTGTCTTAAACTTTAAAGGCATTTGTCTGTAGAGTATGGAAATGTTTGGTAGACTTTTCCCACCATTTAATGATAATAATAGAATTCAACCTAAGTTCTTTTTACCATTTATTTCTATACTATTAAATGTTAAGCTGTAACTCTTTGGCTGATTGTAAAATCATAATTTCATTACAGAAAATAGGTTTCCAAATTATATTTTTGCCATTTATTACTACTCATGTATAGAGCTATAAGAAATAGTGAGTATTATCATTACAATTTATTCAATAATTAGAGATATACTATTACTGGGAGAATTTATACTAGAGCTTTCAGCCTTGGGATAAATTGAAATGAAATTACAAGTATCTTAAATTCATCTTACCATAAAAAAAAATTATTATAAAACCTAAACTATTTTTTTTCTAATAAAAAGTATAACTTAAAAACTATAATTATGAACATTAATGAAGAGGTCTAAAACTACAAGCAAATAGACTTGCCACTTGTTACAAGATAACATAATAAATCTGAAAATAGTATCCAATCAAGTTTATACTCCAGATCTAATCCAATTTGATGTTAACACATATACAGCTTTAATTCCTTCTTCGGCTACTTGGCTTTGGATCCCTGATATTAAAGAATGGTAGAAACATTAAAAAAAAAAAGAGAAAATCTCAGACTCAAAGCTTGTATTACTTAATCCTCTAAAGAAGAAATACTGCTTTTGTAAGATTTTCTTTTGGCATAAGAATAATTCAGTCTAAGTTGTTTCTGGCAATAAATATGATGAGAAAGTTCATTTCTAAAAGTTTAAAAACTAAACCTTTTAGAGAACACAGGTTTCCTATAATTAGTGTTTTGCTTTGGAAAGATTCACAATTTTAGAATCTACAATAATTGGCACATGAATGAATGTAATAATTGATTATATTTAAATAGAAAACATTTTAGGAGTACTTAAAAAGGAAAATCCTAATAAAAAAAGTTATCTTTATCTAAATAAGTACTTTGTAAAATATTTCTTTAATTTTTTTTTTATTAGGGCTAAAAAAAAATATAGACTTTGAATTGAACATTTTTTTTTATTCTTACCCTTTATATTTTTTATTGCTTTTTCTTTATTTTATGATGACAGAATTACTAACCTACAGGGGTCATTGCTTATTAGTTAATATGTTTGGACAAAAAGAATGGTTCACAAAAATAACTGATCTCAGCATTAAATGACCCCAAAAGGGTGTTAAGTGGTAAAACTAAAACATTTATTAATACTTGATGAACCTTTGTGAATGCAAAGGGTTTCATTCAAATTTATTTTATTTTGAAGCAATTAATCCTTGCTTTGATATACAATTAAGTTTTAGTAAATCTAATTTAAAGCCTTGATTTGAATTAATTAGCAAATAATTCCCCACCTTATTAAGCTATTAAAAAAAAATACTTAACTATTCTTTTCTATTTTTCTACAAGATGAAACAAAATCTTTCTGTAAAGCCATAAGGCTTTTAATTCTCTCGGGTATCTTTTTTTTTCAAAACATCACCTCCTCAGGTGTTTTCTTTGCATATATTTTCAAGGAAACAGTCAAAAGTATGTTCAAAATATAAAGAAATATTATGGACGTCCAACCAATTTCGGCATATGAAGGTCATTAAACCGCTTATGACTGTCAGACTACCACACAGGAATTTGTTTATAGTGATGAAGGCTTGTGTAGTACCATCCATACTGCTTGGAACACAGAGTCGGCGCATGTGTTTGACACAGACTACATAAACAAAAGAGCTCAGGATTTTACTTCAGATTTTTCCTTCTCCTAGATGCCTGTCTTGCCAAAGACAAAGGGTGCATCTACCCAGTGGGTTTTAACAGTTCCCCAATTATTAACCTGGGTATTTCCAGCACGGTGCAATTGAAATAAATATGAATATAAATTGTATAAAATAGGAAAAATGTATTAACCTAATTTTCATTTTTAGCTTCTGCATTTTCTTACAAATGTAAATATGAAATAATTTCAGGTTTGTATTAATTTGTAATGATCAAGGGATTTATCAGAAAATCCCAATTTTATTATGATGTTAATTATTAAAAGAATTTGAAGTCTACAAATTTAGGGAGATTATAAATCAAAATAGATCTATCTTTATTTGAACCAAAATAATGATGTAAGTCTTAGACTATGTATTTTCATTTATCATCCAAAAATAACATAGCCAGGAAATAAAAAGATTTAAATCTTACATGATGAAGAACAAACAAAACAAAAAGTTGGTAAAAAGGGAGCTATGAAAAAAAAAGAATAATGCCTGAACAATTTTAATAAATTAAGGTGACCTTTTGATATTGTAATTGAATCAATTCGGCAAAGTTCCTGTCTTTGAAAAGAACCAAATTTATAAATTTCTATGGAACAAAAGTTGTTAAAAGAAATGGGAAAAAAATCAACTTTAATATAAAATCTCACAAATTTATTGAAATTATCTTCCATAAACAGTTCTAAAAATGATTTCTTCATAATGAAGTTGGTTAAAAATCTATTTAACAGAACCAACATTTTTAAAGTACACTTTCTGCATTGATGATAAATAAGTGAAGAAAATCTTTAGGAAATTCACAAGTTAAACTCTAGATTTTATAAGCGAATGTGGAGGAGTGGTATAAGCTTGGACTCGAGAATCACATTATACAAGTTCAAATTCCAGTCCATTACATTCTCTTTCAGCTGTCTAGGGCAGATGAGGCTTGTTAACTCATTTAGGTATAAGGATAACATTGATTCTTAAAACCCGGGTGAATAGAACTGTCAACTCAGAGTAACTCATTGGGTGAAGGGTGAGACTGATTACCAAAAATCCCAAAGATATAATGAGCAGGTAAAAACGGCCTTGTGCCTAACTTGGGTTGGTGCTTGACCAAGTAGATATATACACTTCATGCGTTTTGATTGTTCTTCTCTATTATTGTCACTTGATCCCATAAAAGCAAATGGTGTATCTGCTCTCAACAGATCTGAATAGCCAAACAAGATTTTTCTATCTTTCCTTTTACAATTGCTTTATGACATTCTTCTAGCCTCATTCTCTTTCTATGCTGATCAACTAGACTTCTGCATTCTTTCCTTTAACTACATGGACTTGAATACACACGACAGTCATGCTTTGTTCTTTCAGGTTTGTTTAACTTGGACCAGTTGTTTACAAAAGGTGGTGTCACTTTTGAATATAGTCCAAATCTCATAGAGATATTTTTCTAATTTTTTCTAACAATCCTTCAAATATGGTGATTGTTGTGAGACTCTGACAACTGTTCTTGCTTAAATTATCACAACTACCAAATCTTGATATTATACTTTCAGGAAAACTATTTCAATATATTTCTGGGTTTTGTAATCAATGTTGTCCTTCGTCTAGATGAGTTACTCCTCCGAGTTAAGAGGCCCCGACGTAACGTAAGTTAAAGACAATGGTTTTGACTGGGGTTTGAACTTGTGTAATATGATTCCAGGGTCCAAGCTTTTAACAATGCTCCACACTCGCTGCCCTCCATAGTTGTTGTCTCACTATGTTTTGGCTAAATAATCTTCATAATTAAGATAAAAATCTCTATTTTCAGACCATGCTCATCTGGAACAACTATTACAAAGATGAGAACAACAGTACACAAATAATATTCATATGGATCACGAAGCCACATCTCAAGAGATTCCATTAAAATAAAGGAAAATGTTTCTGTTATGATTTACAATGCCTTAATACATGTGCAAGGTAGTGACGGTGGAGCATTGGTAAAAGCTTGGACTATGGAATCTTATTACGCAAGGTCAAATATCAGTCAAAAGCATTGCATCTATCTTCAGCTGTCGTTGGTAGATAGGGTTTGTTAACTCGAAAGAGTATTCATCTAGGTGAAGGCAACACTGATTACAAAAGCCCAGGGAAACCATACTGCCTTGTGGGACTTGTTATGACAAAAAGGCTAAGTGATGGGAACTCTGACTCCAAATCCTACTGCTGCCTTGAAGTCTTCTTTTATAAAAAGGCTAACCCATACAGGGTTAATCACTTTGTGAGGTAAATACAAAAAAAAAGTTATGATATCGACTAAAAGAGTCGACTCTCTAACTGCCAAGCAAGAGAACTAAATAAATCATAAAATAGCAATGCATGTTTCGTGTGAGGAGGTGCTCGTTGTTATGTTGCTATTTAAGTATGTCTTGTCCACGTGGATATGTCGATAGGTTCATTATTCGACAATAATGATACATAAGCATCTTTACAACTTGTAGCATTTAAAAATAGCATTTAAAGTAACATTTAAAAATAGGAATTATTTCAAAAATGATTTGGAGATTTTGATTTTTGACAATCCAGAAATTTAATTGGAGGAGAAACGTGACCTTTGCTTGTAAGGAGGAGAAACGTGACCTTTGCTTGTTTACTTGAAACATGTTTTTGCTTTATAAAATTCAAGAATCAAGTGAAGCAAGTGTAAACCATTTGGAAATAGATAAAATAGTTTGATTTTATTTATTCAATCAATAAATGTACATAACTAAATATAAAATATATATACTAATACTGGGATTTGAACTCACATATTACAATTCTAAATTCTCTGACTGCCTATCCACTGTCCATGGTTTGGGTTCATGTTAAAATTCATTCTTCATTCTTGTACATTGCAGATAAATAGATTGAAGATTGTTATGAATAAATTTCATAGATTTTTAAATCCCTCCCCCTGGCGGCCAAAAGAATAAAAAATAAATAAATAAATGTAGATCCTAAAATAATTTATTCAATAACATTAATTAAAGAATTGAGCGTCCATTTTGGTTAGGATTTAAGTTAAAACTCATGTTTAATTCTTGTGTATTTTGTTGGTTTGTATTTGTTTTACAGCTAACAAAAGATGTTGTGGCTGACACGATAAGGCAAATGTGTGTCTCACTCAGATTAATTTTGGCAAGGGGGAGGTCAACGTGGCTAAGAGGATAGGCAATCAGTCTTCGGAACCTTAGTATGCAGGTTCGAATCCTTTCCTTCAAAACTTTCGTCTAGAAGCTGTCGACTCCTCTGCTGCTAGTTGTTGTGAGTTTGTTCTACTAGGCATGACCATTAGAGTTTCAGAAGGTGTCTATCTGATGTGCAACAGACACCTTAAAAGTTGTGCAAGTGAGTTGGGAGCCAAGATGGAAGCACCGGCTAGTCATCGTCAAGACTGACTGTCTAATTAAATGCATCATGATGTATTGAACATGTTTTACAACATATCAAACTTTTTAGGCAGCCAAAATGGAGCAGTGGTAAAAAGGCCCTGGAATCATAAAACATATAACATGGGCAGCGACGGTGGAGCATTGGTAAAAGCTCGGGCTCTGGAATCATATTACGCAAGTTCAAATCCCAGTGAAAACCATTGCATTTACTTTAGCTGCCTCGGGCAGATGGAGCTCGTTAACTCGGGAGAGCAACTCATCTTGGTGAAGGGTAACACTGAAATCAAAAAACCCAGGTATATTGAGCACGTAAAAATGGCCTTGTGCCAAACTTGGTTTGGTGCTCGTCCAAGCAAATATGATATAACATGAGTTCAAATCTCAATCAGAACCATTGCCTTTACCTTAAGTTGCTTTACTTGGGGCTTACTTGGAAGAGTAACTCATTTATATGAAGGGTAACACTGATTACAAAAGCCCAAGGATATATTGGGTGTACAAAAATGGCCTTGTACCTAACTTGGGTTTGTGTTTGACCAAGTAAATATAATATCAACCTTTTAGAATGAGTCAAATTGACACTTGATTTTTAAGGCGTCAAACTGGACATTCTTCAGACAAGAGGTGATTTATAGTCTGTATTGATTGGAATAAATTTACAACTGTTGGATTTTTGAATCGTTTCTTTCCCTTTGATTATGTTTGTTATTTAGAGAAATTAATCTTTCTTTTTGATTTCTCTGTAGGGATTATACGTTTAAATCTACTTTAAAGAAGTTAGGTTTACAAAGGATTTATCTTTTGATTGCTTGGATTTGGAACGATTAGACGTTTTTTATTTAGGAATAGATAAATGGTTCTGATATCTTTAAAGAGATTTATTGGAATAAAGATATCAAAGAATGTATTCTTCTAGAAAGACTTGCTGGGAAAAAGTTACCATCTTTAACCAAATTAGGTTACTTTCTTTTCTTCTATCTATTCATTACTTTCTATCTATCTATCTATCTATCTATCTAGATGTCTCTTTGTCTGTCTGTCTGTCATTCTATTTAACTACCTACAGTGCATCTTATTAATTATAAGGTGCACTGCATCTACACAGCTAGTCTATAATAACATGCAATGTATCTTATAAATGATCTATAATAGAATGAACTGCATCCACGTAAAGCTGGTCGATAATAATGTGCAATGTATCTTGACATATTGCGTCTATATTAAGATGCAATGAATCTACATATCGGGTCTATATTAGGATGCATTGCATTTACATATCTGGTTTTTATTAAAATGCACTGTGCATCTACACATATCTCGTCTCTAATGAAATATAATATATCTACATGGTTTACTGACTTCTCAACACCCTACTATGCATCACGGTCTATCATCACTAGACTTTTCATCACACGGTTTTTCCATCACGTGGACAATTCATCACCCAGACACTGAGTAGTTTCATCACCTTAAAGGAAAAAAATTAAATTTATTCATGCAATAATGTTAATTATGTAATTATGTTTTTGTTTAGATTTTTAAATAAAAAATAGAAAATAAATTAATTGGAATAAATGTATTTTTTTATTGTTTATTTGTTAAAAATTTTGAAACAGTGGCTGATATTCACTTTATAAATTTTAATAATCTCTCATAAAAATAACCCGAAAATTGTCAAAGGGGCTAAAAATTTAATGTAATAAAAACATAATTACATAATTGACATTATTACATGAATAAATGTAATTTTTTTCTTTGGTGTGATGAAAGTTATCGATGTCATGGTGATGAATTGTCCACGTGATGAAAAAAACATGAGATGAAAAGTCTAGTGATAAATAGACCTTGATGAATAGCTGAGTGATGGATTGTTGGGTGATGAAAAGACCATATACCATCAACCCATATTTAATCTATAAAATGCAATGCACTTTTATCTTTGATAGTTATTAAAATGCAATTTCATCTTCAAGTATCTTTTATATAATAAAATGCATTGCTTCTACAAGTTTATGGCTTATAAATCTAGAATAGTGTTCCTTCCAAGTTCTGTGACATTTTCTAATATCTCCAAAGCTGATAAATTATGAAGAATTATAATAGAATGAAACCCTATCATTGCTAAAAATTGTGTTGTCAAAATGCTTTATAATAAAATTTACTGTTTAATAATTTATCTAAATTTCTATATACCCATAGTGCACTGTAACTTTTTGGACATCCTGTTTGTATTTAATGGTAAATTAACCTTTTTAGATCATTTTAATGTTGAGAACAATTATAAATAGTGCACAGTAACTTTTTGGACAGCCAATATAAGTAAGTGTCATTTCAAGATTTTCCATTCAGGATTATTTGTATCTTGTGGCAAAGAATGAATAACTGAAAGTATTTTTATGAAATGAAAACATTTTACTTTTAATAATTGCCATTTTGACTGTAAGCAATGTAATTAAAGCCAATTGTGGGCATCACGTTTTGGCCTCTTTTTCTTTGGTGACAAGAAAGTCTTTAATAAAAGAAATAAAGTTTTTTTAAAAGGAATCAGATTTTAGATTATCAATTTGCAGTATATTATTATTATTATTATTATTATTACATGGAATTTCACACCAATCACCAGCGCTCTCACACCTAGCAACCAGTGGTTTCTGCTAGCGTCAAAGTGACAACAAGTCTCATCTTCCATCAACATCATCCTCCTCTTCCTCCAAGGCAAAAGTTATTGTAATTGAAAGAATTCAATTTTAGCATCAAATCTAAGAAGATATTTACAAGCGAAATTGTTTCTTTCAATCAAGAGAAAGGCTGAAAATTAACAGGAAATTGAATGTCGAAAAGTTAGTGAACAGTCAAAAATTATGTAGCAATATCAATGGGGGACATTTCCAGCATTTTCTTTAAAATAAGTTGTGATAATGTAAATTAATAAAACCTTTTTATTGGTCAAAATTGTATTGTCTAAATGTTTTATAATAAAACTTTCTTATTATTAGTTTATTTTAATTTCTATATACCTAGAGTGAACAGTAACTTTTTGAACACCCAGTATAAAAACATGCTGGTTCTGGCATGTTGATATATTATGTCCCAATACTATTCAGTGGTTTATTGTATTTCATCAAAATAATTCATGAATTAATTTTGAATTATGAGGGTCATTCCAAAAAAGAATGTCTCCTATTTTTTATTCTGCATAAATGGTTCAGAGGAGATTGCAAATTGCATTGTTATAATGACTGAAATCATGCATTCATGACATGAAAGTTCTATCTCTTTGTTGGAAATATCGACCATGGAAAACTCTTCAGAAAGCAACCCCTGTCAGGGATGTGTGTTAGAAGCAGTGATGTGTCATTGAATTCCTCCAATCAAAAAAATTAGAATGATTATGAAGTTGATGCATTTGCTGGAGATGACTCCATCAATTTTAGAGTGGTGACATGGATGTAACAAAGTGCGCCCTGATCATTTTACATTAATCACTGGCAAAAGTATTTTGAGAATGTTAGTGACTATGTGAAAGCATAGATTCTGGAGAACAAGAAGCAGCTTGTTTTAATGATACCGCTCCCACCTTTGTGTTTCTTCAGCTTTCAAAAAGTAACTTTAAAAATAGGAGGCATTACTTTTGGAACAACTTCTTTTATTTAATTTCTTTTTCTATTAATTATTTGTTCTCCTTAAATAATTCACCAAATTCTATTTTCAAAGAGGTTAATGATGGGTTATTAACAACTGATGATGGTAGCCCATGTCATGAATCAACTTGTGTAACTCAAGTAATAAATAAATAACTTCAAAAATAGACATTTAATGAACATCTGGTGTTTAACAGCTGTAAAGGCCAGAAGAATAGAGTAAAGATAAAGTCCAATTGATCTAACAATTGACCACAAAGTTAATGATTATGTATGAAGCAGCAGACTGCAAAATGCCATCATAAATTGTTAGATAAATCCTAAGAATGAAAAGAGCAATTGATGCTATTATCAAATGACCAAACTAAGAATTAAAAAAATAAACATAGAACCACAGAATTGAGAGTGTTACAGGCCCTCAGACAAAAAATACAATGGTTCCTTTCCCATTTTTTATAGTAAAATGCCAACAAGGTGGAGAAAGAGTGTTACAGGCCCTTGGACAAAAATTACAATAGGCCGTTTCCCCCCATTTTTTTTACTATAAAATGCCACATGTAGAGGCTGTGCAGCAGGTGATTTGTGCATAATGGCTAAACTAGGTCTGATAGTCAGCTAAGGTCATTAGACATACATTATGATGTTCAGGCAAAGCAGACCAAAGTCAGTGCATGTTTTAGAGTATATATAAAAAGGGAGATCATGGATAATTTTATGGTCAGCCAGGCTGGCCCCTTGGCAGTGCTGGGCCCTTAAACATGGACCAATTAGCCAATGGCTCAGTCTGCATAAAACAATAAATGCAAAGAACCACAACAATGATTTCAAACAATAAAAGCTAGAAAAACAAAAATAAAAGATAATAAGATATTATATTTACTTTGTGAATACCAACCCAAGTTTGGCGATTTTTACGTGCTCTTACCCAGGCTTTTTACATTTGGTGTAACCCTTCACCTAGATGGGCTGCTCTCTCAAGTTTACGAGCCCCACCTTTAGAGGCAGCTAAAAGTGAATGCAATGATTTTGATTGGGATTTGAACTCGCGTACTAGTAAGACCAGGCTTTTACCAATGCTTCACGATCGCTGGCCAAAGATTATAAGATATGTTATAAAGAAGGTGTTTGAAATTCTAGAATTTTAACTTTCTTTAAAATATTTTATGTAATGTCTATGTAAGATTTTTACATTAATCATTAATTAGAAAATACAAATCCATTATTTAATTCTCTTTTGGGGCAGTTAATCCCTCAAAATGATTTCATGTGGTTAACGGTGTAATCTACGTGTGTCCTAGCACTGGGTGAGTTAAACTCAGGGGGTGTAGCAGTACGTATTGCTGTCTGTGTGGGTAGGTTCCCAGATTGACTCCAACATGGCAGCACCCTTCCCTTATATCCGAAAAGGGAGATAACCTCAGTGTTCTTCTAGTTGACTCCATGAGCCGTATCTACAATTAATACTTTGTATATCAAGAATGCGACTTCATAAAAAGTCAATTTTTCTAATTCTTTGTTTAAGCAAATATAATATAAAAGATAAGAAATTAATGTCAATATTAACCTCTTAATCATCAACAACAATTTAACTTGTGTTTATCCAAAACCAAAAGTAAGATATCTTGTCTAAAATTAATTTTTCAAATCAAAACCAAATAATAAGTTCTCTTTTCCCATTTCGGTTGAGTAATTTGTCTTACATAATTATTGATATTAGACATGTATCACAAAGTTTGTGCAAACCCAAGTTTAGCAAGAACACACCCAGTAGTGTTATTACAGAAAATAAACAATCTTTCTTTCTCTAGTTTCCATTTAAACTTGTATATAAAGGACAATTTCATTATCAAAAGGTTAACTAAATGCCCTATAACAAATTTATTAACTTTTTACCACCAGAATTTTTGATGTAATTAATAAATTAAGATTTCTATGAATTTATGTTCTTCTTGAATCAAAGGAAGGAAATAAAGAGGAAAAAATCCCCAAAATATTTTTATCAAAAAAATACATAAAAACAACTTTGAGATCCACTTGGGTTTGTGATAGGAAAATATAAACTGTCTTTGAAAGGCAACTTAAAGGTAGAATTTGGTGGTAAAAGGTTAAAAAGAATTAACCTCTTTTCTAGAATTGATGATTTAACTTGTTTTTACC
Organism: Idiosepius hallami; assembly: GCA_034780655.1. Taxonomy (NCBI): domain Eukaryota; kingdom Metazoa; phylum Mollusca; class Cephalopoda; family Idiosepiidae; genus Idiosepius; species Idiosepius hallami. The sequence continues at coordinate 454,788 of JAUZSX010000002.1, read as the reverse complement.
CAAATTGTATTTTGAAATCAAATGCAAAATATCTTGGAAAAAATTAATTTTTCAAAAAACCCCAAACAACAAAATTTTACTCCTTTTAATAATACAATTTTTTTGGAGACTTGTTCACTCATTCTGGACTCTTAATCACTTTATGCAAATCTCTAAGCATGGCCTTGCATATAAGAAATACTAAAATACAATAAATATTTGGACAAAAGGACGAGAAGCCATTAAGATCTGATCTTTACCCTGTTTCTCAAACAATAATTTTTAATTATCTGAAATCTTATTCGAGTGGGAAAAACTGTGCTTGACTTACAATAGTCAAAGTGAATTAATAAGCTAAGATCATTTCAGTTTAAGAAACTAATGTAATTTGTAGCCTTAATTAGTAACGGTCAAATGAGGACATGAAAAGAAAGATCATTCGAAAGATAAAAGAATTATTATTTGATGACTAATAATTCAATTATTAGCAGCCAGGGTGGAGCATGGCTAAAAGCTTTGATTCTGGAATCACATTATATGAGTTAGAATCCCAGTCAAAATTATTACATTCACCTTTAGCTGCTTTGGGCAGATGAGGCTCATTAACTCAGGAGAGAGTAAATATATATATATCTCATCTAGGTGAAGGGCAACACTGATTACAAAAAGCCCAGGGATATAATGAGCATGTAAAATAGCCTTGTGCCTAACTTAAGTTGGTCCTTGATCAAGTAGATACCTCCTCATCTAGGTGAAGGGCAACACTGATTACAAAAGCCCAGGGATATAATGAGCATGTAAAATAGCCTTGTGCCTAACTTAAGTTGGTCCTTGATCAAGTAGATACCT
>JAUZSX010000002.1:442653-453860 GCA_034780655.1 Idiosepius hallami | reverse complement strand
TGTTTATTTGTTAAAAAGTTTGAAAAAGTCACTGATATTCATTTTATAGATTTTAATAATCTTCTTGTAAAAATAACTCTCAAATTGTCAAAGGGGCTAAAAATTTAACGGAATAAAAACAATCTCATAATTAACATTATTACATAAATAAATGCAATTTTTTTCTTTGGGGTGATGAAAGTTATTGATGTTTAGGTGATGAATTAATGATGAAATGAAAAGTCAGTAAACCAGAACCTGCATCTTTTCTTTGCAAATGTTGAGACGGTGGGGGCCCAGCGGTGGGGGCCCAGGCCTGTTTTAGAAAGAATAAAAACCTAAACTATTAAGACAAGAAATTCACTTACCTCGAATATGCTGAACTTGATCTCCAACTCTGACAGCAAATATTTCACCTGGCTGAATATGAACAAGTACGACATGCTGTGGATTAGGAGGAGAATGTGTACCACCACTGCTAGGAGTGCTACCATTGTTAGTATTGCCTGTCCCACAGCTACTGCCACTTTGATTAAGAGGTGGACTACCATTAGGGGAGGCTGTCGTCCCAGCTGTAATAGTGGCAGCAGCTCCAGTGGCAGAAGAAGAGATTCGAGTTGTTGGAGCACTCCCATCACTACTTCCACCACTTGAAGCAACAGTACCATTGACAGAAGTAGAGCATTTCTCATTTGTATTTTCATTATTATTTGTTGTTGTTGAACTGGTAGTGGTAGTCGTGTTGTTGATAATAATGGTATCATTATTGGAAGAACTGACAGCAATATCATCTGCAAGGCTTGCTGTCACATTATCCACATTAGTGACTTTTGATGGTTTTGCTTCTACTGAATGCCCGCCTGCATCTACAGGAATTTGGCTCAAGACCATAGAGGTGCCGCTAGCAGCAGACTCTGTAGAATCAAGTACAGTCATTTGTCCAACCATAGCAGTTGTAGGTGTGGCCCCAGCCTCAGAACTGATGGTGTCCACAATCATTGTATTGGTCACAGAATCCACCACTTGAGCACTAGGCGGAGAAGAAGAAGATACATTTTCATTGGCTAAAGAAACAGAGTGAGCAGATTCAGAAAGTGAGTTTATAGGTATATCATCACTGACACAAGTAAGTACTGTTTCTGGATCTATTACTGCTGTTGTGGCCCCAGGCAATACCTCTGAAGCTGTGTTGTCAATTGATTCTTCAGCAAGCAATTCAGAAGATAGCATTGACGTTTGAGGTGAAGTGACAAGTACGACTTCTTCATTATCTTTGTCTTCATTTAAAATGTTTGTTTCGTTCTTATCTTCTTTCGTGTCTTCTGACTTACTGTTATGAATAGAAGTTTGAAGATCTGAATTTGATTGACCGTTCCCTTTTAAGGGTAACTGTTTCTCCTCTTTGGAAACGTCAGGTTCCTTCATTTCTGACATATTATTATCTGCTCTAAGCAGGAACAGCCAAAAATATCATTTCAATTCCTGTAGAAAGAAACAAAATATCAAGAATTAGATTTCTTTTTGGTTTGTTTGTTTTACACCATATCAACCTTTTTAGGTCATTTAATTACAAGAACAATCATTGCATACACATGTATATTAAAAAAAGATTCTAATAACACAATGTTTGCTATTTAACCCATAGCTGGAGGGGATGTGGAGATTCATATCTTTCCCATGGGTATTAGTTCAATTATGACCACAAATGGAACAAGTGGGATTCAAACTGGCTTACTAAGATTCAGAAGCCTGACTGCCTACCCACTAAGCCAAATGAACTTCCCCATTATTAGATTTAAAAAGTAGTTTAAATAATAATAAATGAAATATTAAAAAATAAATTCTATTCAAAAGTGTGAAATAAAAATTCATTGTTGTTAAGCCAATTAAAGTAAATCTGGACAACAAAGATCTAGGATTAACACAGGGAAGGGTTTTTTTTTTTTTTACTTGGTATATAAATAAAAAGGATTAGTTGAAGGTGTCCCAAAAGTCAGTGAAGAATTAATGAATTGCCCTTGGATTTTCTGAGCCTCAAAATCTGTAATTTTGTTTGTTAATGAATCTATTAAATAGAAAATGGGTTCCATCTGACATAATCAACTTTTGTAGAAAATTAGAGTCATTTTGGACAAGTTCAAGTATTTGAACTGCATATTGATCCCTTTTTTCTAAATTTTCAGCTTTCAAATGACTTTTTGGACACTGTAAGAAAACAGGAAATTCTCACAGAGCAATGTACTTATAGCCTAAGTAATAATTAGCATATTACTGTTCTAAAAGTCTTTCTATTATATTAGCTTCCCCTGAACCAAATTCTTTTATTGAATTTGTCATTTTGAAATTACTTCTTTTTTTCTATGGATATAGTTGCAGAATATTTTACATTTTCCTCAACATTTTTCTTTTAAACAAAGCTAACACTGTCTACTAAACAAATCACTGTTTGTTCATTAATTTTGATAACATATTCTTTTTTTCTGAATAAAACATTTACTTTCTTTCCTTTCTTTTTTAACATACTGACCCTTTATGGCATTTTAACCCACATTCAAAGTAAAGCATATTTTGAAAATAGCATTCATTTCTTGCTTAATTATTGTTCCTCCCTGCATGCCATTAATATTATTTTTCTTTTTGTTGTGTTATTCTTTGAACTCACTAAATATTTTGTTTTTTTGAAACAATGTTATCATGTTTACAGTTGATTTTTATCTGACATTCAACTTTTATATTTCTTTCTGTAATTTTGGGGTCTTGTTCCATAATTGTTAATATTCTGCAACGAATGTCCTTGTCTTTGTGGATTGTGGGCAAGTTGACTTGGGTCGGTGGATAGGCAGCCTGGCTTTTGAATCATAATACGAGAGTTCGAAACCTAATTGTTCTGTATTTATTCACATTTGGACCAATACCATTGGGAAAGGTATGAGTCCCCACTTTCCCGGTTATCCGGCAATAGTCTGGATGGACGGACACAGACCATTGAAAACAATGGTCCCTCTCTGATAAATCGAAAGACCAAAAAATCTAATTTGGCTTTTAAATAACAATAAGTTATAAAGAAACAAAGCTGTTAACAACTAATATTAAAATTGAAATTAATCAATAGTATTTTTTTCTTATAGAGATAAAGCATCATAATCTAAGTATTAATTTTATTACAGACTTTTTATCATCTCAGTTTTAGCTGAATTCAAGCAAGGAATGTTGAGTCTTGTAACTGTATCTCCTGCCTTCCATAGTTGTTGTTTATCTCACTACATTTTTTTTTTTGACTAAGTAAACCTGTGGCAGTCTTGGGTAGGAAACAACCAAGATAAGGACAAAATTCTGCAATAAAATTAATATTCAGAAATATGAATCAATTTTAATGATCTTAAAATAATATAAAAACATGCCATGTTTATTTGCCAATGAATGATAAAAAAAAAAATCTCAAGTTGAAAATAACCCAAGTAAAAAAAGACTAATAACAAGTTTAAAAGAAGATTTATAAAACTCTAGCAACAAACCAATCTTTACTTGTTGACCTATATGTGTCAAAATGATTGTAGATTTTTAATTAGCTTGAAAATTGCATACACAAAGCTTGGCCCTTTTCATGGAAAATGATTGGCTGAAACAGAACAGATGTATTCTGGGAGTAAACGATACAAATATTCTGTTATCATCATTTTTAATATTTTACTAACTTTATCAACATGCAAAAGAAATTATATATTATATTTACTTGGTGAGCACTAACCTAAGTTTGGCACAAGGCCATTTTTACATGCTCTTACCCAGGCTTTTTGCATTCAGTGTTACTCTTCACCTAAATGAGCTACTCTCCCAAGTTACTAAGTCCCATCTGCCTGAACCAGCTAAAGGTGAATGTAATGGAATTGGACTGTAATTTGAACTCGTGTACTACAATTCCAGAGCCAGAGCTTTTACCAATGCTCAAACTTCGCAGCTCAAATTATATAATATATTGAGTAAGAGGATTATTATGAAGATGTTTTTTTAAAAAGAATGCTATTTATTCAAATCCGCATAATGTCTTTTTTAATGGCATATTAACCTTTTTAGGTCATTTAATAATGCCTAACCATCATATATTATAAACAATTTTTGTACACACAGTTTTTTGGATAACACAATGTGCAATATTGAACACATAGATGGAGAGAATATGCGTATTCATACCCTACCCAAGGGTATTGGTTCAAATGTGAACGTCAACAGAACAATTGAGAGTTGAACTCGTGTACATTCCAAAGTGTGATGGCATATCAACTCCCCCAAGTGGACCTGCCTCTAAATCCTCATCAAAAAAAAATCTTTTTACTGCAAAATCCTGCTATAACCAGTTTTATAATAATGAAAGTATATTTTCTTGAAAATGAATTTAATATTCTATAAACAATATTATAACACAAAAACATCACCAGACTCATTGGTCATAAAGTCTCTTAATATTAGTGACCTCTCCTCTTCCAAAATCCATAGTCACTGCACCAATTAAAACAGAGGACCAAACGTTGTCTTTGGTTACATGAAAGTTTTATTAACTGTCTGAAACCAAATCCAGGTCAGAGGTCACCAAATAATATCACTACAAAGGATCACCAGAAGTATGTTGCCAGTATAAAAAGTTCTGTAGACATAACCAAACAGCATGAAGGGCTCATAGGGGCTCTTCAAGTGCAAAGCTCAAAGAATTTTGTGTTGATTGTTTAGGTTAAAACCATAGTTAATCCACCTTGAAGTAAACAAGGCTTAAATCAATAAAGAAGTTGAAAGTTGTTTCTAAAAAACCTTGAAAACTAAAAATATCTGAGTCAAATTTACTTTTCTAAAATTGAAAAAAAGAAAAGAAAAGAAAAGGCATTTGTTTGGAATTAATTCTAAACATTTAACAAAACAAAAAAAAAAAGAAATAAAAAACATGAAAACATTTCAGTAATATTTCACACTTATTGTTACTTAATATCATACAAATCATTTAATTTCAACAAGATATAAAATGACAAGTTACTAATACCCTTGTGAAAGGTATGAAACCCAACATTCTCTCTAGCTATGAATTAAAAAGGACATACTATGTTATTCAAAAAAACTGTGTGGACAAAAAACTTTATAAAAAAAACTACTGTTCTCAACATTAACCTATAAAGGTTGATAAGCCATAAACATACAAAATGAAAAATTGCTGATAAATATTTCATATCAATAGAATAAAAAAATGGATTATGGTTTTGATATTGGTAGAAACTAACATTGCTATCAATCATTATATTACATATTGCTAAGTCTAAATCAGTGAATATTAATGGATCATTAAGAATTCAAGACTAACATTTCTATCAATGTGTACAGAAAATAAGATATTAAAAATATATTTAACCAATTTTTGTTCAAGTCTTCAAATTTTTAGCCTTTTGGTCATTCATCACCTTCTTTTAAAAGACACACTTTTACTAATGTTATTGATTCTCTAGTGTTTGTTTTTTAGGGCATATCAACCTTTTTTAGGTCTTTTAATGCAGAGAATAATCATTTTTTTTATAAACATTTTTTATTTCAAACATAGTTTTCTGAATAACATCCTTTTTATCAGTTTATTTTTCTATATATACAAGGAAGAACTTGATGAAATAACAAAGTAAACCTTGAATAATCTTTATCACAGTAACCTTTGAACCCTCATTTAATGTTTGCTTTATTCCTCTCTTGTCTAACCTTTTACTTCTATAGACTCGGTTTGTGACAAAAAACACATACAAAGCTTTTTATGTAATTTACAATTATTTTCCTAAACAAAAGACATTTTTAACAATTTTTTATAAATTTTTCAGCGAATAAAAAAAATGTATTTTGTTGTTAAATGATTTTTACAACTTTTAAATTTACAGCATTCAATGGAGAGAATAGGAAAACTAAACTAAAATTTCATACAACACAAGTCAAAAGTGTTAACAAGTGCAACTGGTTTTATGGTATTTTAGGACAAGACTTAGAAAAACATTTCTTTTCAACTTTTCCCCATTTGCCTTCAGTTGTAGATTAAAAAAAAAAATTGAACAGGAATTAAATGACTGCTGATACTTTAATCAAAGTCATGTACCATAAAGAATGTGTTTGGCCTACTTAATATTACTTGTAGTTGTGTGTTGATAGGCACACATAGACAAAGTTCAAAAAAATAAAATCTAAATACTAAAAAAAAATCATTTCCAGAAAAGTAAAAAATAATTGTAGATAAAAAATACATCATTTTTATTGCAAGAATTTGAAACTTTTAGTTTTCTTTATTTGTTTTAAAACAAATTCAATCTCAAAAATAAAAGTTTATTAAATGAATGGAAATGAACAAAAGATATTTTAGTAGGAAAAAGAATTAAAAATGAATTTAGTGTAGTTTAAAATTTAGTATAAAAAGCATTGAGTATCTTTCTAGATAATAGACTTTCCTAATTAACTTAGAGGCAAGTCTCTGGCACCGGGCAAAACCAAGTAATACTTCTAGTAAATTTTTAAAGAGCTTCAACTATTTGAGCTGATTTTTCAAGTTTTGATATCAGAGAAAAACTTAATTGACATTTGTAGTTCATTAAATACTAAGTTAATAAAGGAAAAAGATTTGAATGTTAAATTATAATTTGGTGTTGTTTAATCAAAACAATGAAATGCAATTCATTATTACATATTTGATTCTAATCTAATTTGTTTCTAGTTAAAAAAAAAAAGTTATCTCCCTTAGAGTTAAATTGAGCAATCTGTCACAATTATTTTCAATGATTTGGATTATAATATTTCTTAAAAAATATCAGCTCATCATAAAAACTTATATCCAGCAATTATTATCTTGTAACCTTGCCAGATTGTTGCTGATGAGGAAATGTCTCTATTTTTCATTGCAGTAATTAAACTAGATATTTTGTTCCATAATGATCAGTGTCAGTGAATATTGTCTCGTTTAAATTTGACCAACCTGACTATGGTTTTTATTTTAAAGATTAAAATGATCATCATGGTGAATATCTGATTCTTATAATAGATATAAAAATCAATATAAGATTTAATACTTTAGTATAACTGCCAAAGCAACGTTCATCATTGGTTATCAAGAAATCTATAAAAAAATATGAATCAATGACATAGATACAAAAATACATATTGTAGAAAATAGTATTGTTTTAGATGAACATCCTTTTTATATTGTTTTAGTATAGCATAATTCATTCAAATCTATTTGTAACAAAAATAGATTAAAAATAGTTTTAGATGATCAGACTAGAAAACATTCATCAAAATGAAATAATCTAAAATAATTTTTAAAAAATAGTGAAAAGATTTTAGAATAAAAGATAATGGATTATATTTATTTGAAATTCTTTGAGAAAATACTTTATAATCTATGGATTGAATTTATTTGCAGACTATTGTCCTCATCTTTTCATAGTTGTTAATATTTATTTTAAGTTAGGCACAAGGCCATTTTTACATGCTCATCATATTCTTGGGCTTTGTAATCAGTGTTGCACTTCACCTAGATGAGTTACTCTCCAGAGTGAACAAGCCCCATCTGCCCAAGGCAGATAAAGTTAAATACAATGATTTAGACTGGGAGTTTCTTTACACCATGTTTCAGCTAATTTATCCTTTGGCCTTCTTCAAGTGATTAACCCTAACCCTTCATAGGAACTCTGAATCTTTGTAATTGTATCTCTAGTAATAACCGCCTTCCATAGTCGTTATCTCTTGCACTAAACTTTGACCAACTTCTGGCTGACTTGGGTTGGAATTAAAACCGCTATCTTCTGCCAATGCTCACTTGGATCCACAGTCAGACTCAATAACTCTATCTGCTGCACCATAAGTTCAGAACTATGGAAAGCAATCATTAATGGTGATATGGTGATAGAGAGTCAGAGTTCCTATCACCTGATGAAGCCAAGAGGATATATTGGCCAAAACATGGTGTAATAACAACAATACAGATGAGGACAAGAGCCTGCAAATAAAATCAATACATATAAAAGATAATGTTTTCATTCTTTTATTCACATATGAAAGTTATTGATATTGAGAGAGATGAGTGTTAATCACCTTTCATAAAATGTTCACTTATTTTCCATTATCAAAAGATTTCCACTGAAAAAAAAATCAAATCTGAAATGCTAATAAAGAAATTAAAGTTATTCATAAATATTAAACAAAATGTCATAATTTCTTAATCATGAAACCAATTTTATAGACTTGCTCTAAAAAGTCAAAAGTAAATAACTACACCCTTTTTTTTTACTTTAAGAACATATGTATTTGTGCATACAAGAAAAAGTTGTCAGAAATTATTTAGGTTTTTTAATAAAAGAATATCTAAAACAAGGTTTTATTTCATCAAAATGAAATTCAAATAAAATTTGATAATTATTAAAGCATTTAAAAATCTAATAAGAAATAGAAATAAGTTTTTAAATTCATTTTCTTGTATTTTCTTTTTTAGTGTCCAACTGGTTTTTGAATAGCTGCAAAAATCCAGAAAATCCTGTTCTAGTCATCGACAACTGTCTACACAAGGATAACAAAAAGAAAAAATGAAAGTGTTTTAATTATTGCTCCCAATTTTCTAATTTATATTCAGAGCATGAACCAATAAGTGAGTTAAGATTACTTTATATAAAAATTTTCCCCAGATTACACCCACCACTTTTACAGGCTATTAAAAGTGACTTTGTTCTTTGTAACAACAGAGCCTAGTATAATTGTCTAATAATATAAGTCATTGGTGTATTGATATTTAAATAGTATTAGAAAAAAATGAAAGATGGATTTTTCTCTTTGATCACAGCAATAACATCAATTAGAAAGAAAAATGGATTAACTTTATTACATTGCATTATTCAATGTATTAAACGATCGTGGGTTGCATGTTTGGTTTGTAATAAGTAGACATTAAGCAATTCTGTCACTTAAACACTAATGCATATAATCAGTCAGAGTTAAGTGATAGGTTAATTTAAATTGAGTGCATTAAGTAGATTATATACTTTAGACAGACAAAAACAGTAATTATAGTTTTACTGGTTAAAATGACAATGTCACATTCATTGATTCCAGGCTAAGAAATAGAATTTTCAAAATGTATAAAAAAAATTATTTTTAATTACATGAAAAATTTTACATTGTTTTCATTTATAATTAAATTCAAGATTAAGTGCATAAGTTTTAATCAAAACTGAAAATACCAGAAATAATTTTAAATGCAGACAAAGATAGAATTTTGCAGATAAGAATATCACCAAACATAAAAAATTAATTGAATTGTTACAAACATTATGCAGACTATTGTCCTTATCCTTATTAATATTTGTTTCACATTTCAACCAAATCAACCTTCAGTCTTCCTCAGGTATTATAAAGATATTGATATTGTTTTTATCTATCTTCTTTTTCAAAACCTAAGTTTTATTTTTAATGGATTTGTTTTTCTTGTCAGCTATTTCTTTTCTTCATGTGATAATCAGTTGTAAGAAATGTGAAAAAAGGTCAAAATCTACAAATCTAATTTTAAAACTTATGATATTCAGCATAAGTTTGTTTCATTAAGATCCACTGAGTAGAGTTTCTTAGATATTGGCATTTAAAATGGTCTCAAATCTTTTTGACATAACTTGTATAAGTTCAAATTCAAACAAAAACCACTGTCAAAAATCATAATGATTTCAGCTTTGTCATTTTTTTTTAGATTTCTAATGATTATTCACAAGCCCCTAATTTTAAAGCATATTTTTAGCATATAAGACTGCTTGAATTTATTTATTTGTACTGTAGTGTATGAAATATAAGTCTAAATATATAATATCAATATATTGGTTGAAAATAAATCATAACTCTTTCATAATGTATTTTTAAGTTTCTTCCTTTTTGTTCAATTTAACACACATACACACACACGAAAAAAAATTATGTATATATATATAATGTATGTATATATAAGTATATATATATATATATATATATATATATGAAAATATTCAAGTAAGGCCATAACACTATATGTAGATTTAATGTATATAGTCAAGGCAGTTATTGTCAAGCTTGACAACCATCTGTTGCCAACATAGAATTCCGAGAACAGAATCTGTTTACATATAAATTTACGTATGCAGCAGGTGCACAGTTACTATAGTGTTGAGCATAATATTTAACTTATTATTTAAAAAAAATATTATATGATAAAACAAAAAAACTTTCTGAATTATAAAAAAAAGAGAAAATTGTAAAATCCATAAAAATGTGTTAAGTTTTTTTAGTTCATAGGTAAATTTTTTTATTTCAATTTAGCCTATGTGCCCAAAGATCTCACTATAAATTTTTCATTCTGTGACCTACTCTTAGGGGAGAAGATAAAAAAAGACAAATGCCAATATTCCCCTGAATGTCATAGTATTTTTTTTCCTCAGCACACATGTTGCACATTAGTCAGAATTTAATAAGAACATTAACTTTGATAAAACCACCATTGATAGCTGACAAAATAGACGCAGAAAAAATAAAAAGACCTATTTTTTATTAACAGCTCAAATATTGTAAATGAATAGATTTTAACAAATAAAAGAAGGATTAGTCCAATAATTTAACTGCTTAGTTTTGTCTCAAAAGTTTGTAAAAACTTTGAAATTTCACTTACCAAGTATTATAAGAAAAACAACAAAAATTATTTCTCAAAATAAAGACCATCATTCTCAAAGACTTTTCTGCCATCGATTTGCAAGCTTTTATAAAGTACTTTTCATTTTGCTTTCAATCAAAGAATTCTTGACATGTTTCCTTATCGTACTTGGCAAATCAAATTTTAAAATATTTACAAACTTTTGGGACAACCTAATATATTTTGCTGAAAAAAAAAGTGTAATTTACAAAGAAAAAGTGTGACAAAAATATTGTCATCAATTTAAAATTTTACTTTTTACATTCTTTTTATTTCATCTTATTTTTATAGACTATAAGACTGAATCATGAACTTTACATAAATCTAGTCAGCTTTTCAGAGCTGGGACTACCGATTGACATTCGGTATTTCGGTAGATCGGTACCACCAGCAGTAGATTTTTGCTACCACTACCGATCATTCGGTATTTTGAAAAAACTACCGATACTGCTACCGATTGACATTCGGTAGCGGTATTGAAAAAGCGAGCGCGAGACATTTTTTTGTTAAGACTTCAAAGAAGACG
>JAUZSX010000002.1:431933-442553 GCA_034780655.1 Idiosepius hallami | reverse complement strand
AGCCTCATCCCAAGGATTGTGAATATAACAATGATAAGGATGAGGACAACAGTCCGAATAATAGTTGTACAAATCTTTAAGCCTCATCTCAAGAATTCCGAAATAGCATTACAAGTTTCTCTCTTGGTCCAATCTAGTTTAAAAAAATAAAGAAAAGAAAGAAGTCCCCAAAGTAACCTTTACAGGAGGTTTGAGTAAAAAGTATTTTTACTTGACCAAAAACGTTCTTTAAGGAATAAATGTTTTTATGGGTTTATGACTAAATTCTTTAAAAATAAAAATTTGTTAGAAATAATATTATTGTTAAATAGATAGATAGATAGATAGATAGATAGATAGATAGATTGACAGAAAGAAAGATTCATAGATAGATGGATAGAACGAAAAGAAAAATAGATAGACAGACAGAAAGATAGATTGATAGAAAGAAAGACAGAAAGATAGATAGAAAGACAGAAAGAAAGAAAGATAAATAGATAGATAGATAGATAGAAAGAAAGAAAGAAGGAAAGAAAGAAAGAAAGAAAGAAAGAGAGAAAGAAAGAAATAGACCGAGGTTAACAGTTAAATAAATCCCGACAAAAAAAAACACACACAAAATATTAATTAAAACCATAATTGATTGCAGTGAATATTGTTCCACTAAATACAAAGCAGAATCGTAATTGGTCAGATTTTGAGACAAAGCTTGTTCAAATTTCAGACTGAAATAACGAAATAGCTAATGCTGCCAAATTGCGTTTGGGAAAAGGTAGGAATATTTTTAATGATTTTATACACAATCTAAAATAAATACGCCCACTAATTTTACAGGCCGTTAAAGGCGATTCTTTTTCGGTGATAACCCGGCTTATAAGCTCTCTAGCTGAGTGCAGACACACACAGACACACACAGCTAGACAACTTAGCTGAGTAAAGATACACACAGCTAAACAACCTAGCTGAGTAAATACACACACAGACACACACACAGCTAAACAACCTAGCTGAGTAAAGATACACACAGCTAAACAACCTAGCTGAGTAAACACACACACAGACACACACACAGCTAAACAACCTAGCTGAGTAAATACACACACAGACACACACACAGCTAAACAACCAAGCCCACGATTAAAGTTAGATTATAAAAAAATAGAGAGAAAAAAATAAGGAAGAAAATCGCTGTCTTCATCTTTTTTTCTCGAAAAGATAAAATAACTAAGCAACATCCATTGCTGAATAGAAGTTTTGTTCTTGCTTTCGTTTCATTTTTATTTAGATTTCAAGTTTACAAAATCTTTTTTTAAAACAATTCCCTTATTGTAAGTTATGAGATGTTGATAAATTCGCTTTTTTTTTGCTAAAGAGAAAACAGATTTGTAGATGGCGTGGATTGGGCTGCTTTTTTTTCCATATGTTTCAGAGATGCTCGTCGCCATAATGTTTGTGTGCGATTTTGTTTTTATCAACTGGGCATGTTGTTAGTTTTTCTGGTTTTTGTAAAGGTCTGCTGATAATCGGTTCTCTGCTATCACGAACAACAACAGCAGAAACAGTTCTGCTTTGTGGCTTGACATTGATGTAACTCAGCACCTACGTTCTTCGTTTCGTTTTTTTTTAATTTCGGATTTTGGTTTCGCTTAGATTCAACTTGGCTTCGGATCTTCCATAGACACACAAAAAAGAATTATATTCCTTGAAACATCTTTCGGATTATTGTACAGATGCCAAGAAAGGAAAAAACCAAGGAAGGACAAAGTTAAAACTTATTACTTTTTGACTTTACGGAATTTATAAGATTTTCACGAGGAATTTTTCATGGAAATGTTCTAAAATTTGGCTTGCAACATTACCTATCTATATAAACACACATAAATCCATTCATCCTTACATCCATCCATCCATCTATCTATCTATCTATCTATCTATCTATCTATCTAACTATCTATTGATCTATCAATCTTACTATCTATCTGTCCATCCATCTATCTACCTATCCTTCTATCTATCCATCCATCTATCTATCTATCCATCTATCTATCTATCTATCTATCCATCCATCCAACCATCTATCTATCTATCTATCTATCTATCTATCTATCTATCTATCTATCGGTCTATCAATCTAACTATCTATCTATCTACCTATCCATCTATCTAACTATCTATCTATCTATCCATCCATCCATCCATCTATCCATCTATCTATCTATCTATCTATCTATCTATCTATCTATCTATCTATTTAAATATCTTTCTATCTATCTATCTATCTATCTATCTATCGATCAATCTATCTATCTATCTATCTATCTATCCATCTATCCATCTATCTATCTATCTATCCATCCATCTATCCATCTATTTTTCTCTAATTCCATAACCCATTTTGCGATTTGCTTTTTTATAAAAATTAGCAATATATTCTCAAATTAAAATTAACAAAATCAGAGGAAGTCCTCTTGGGACAGTCGATTGGAACTCGTTCTTTAGAATCGTAACATAGTAGGACTGTTTACGTTCAGAATCGGTGTAATAATACCCTTGAGCAAGGTGTGAATAATCACTAAATTCTCTCTTAATGCACTGCAAAACTTGTGTATAGTATGATGACAAAAAAAAAATAACTGCTTAATAAAAATGGTTGTTTTCGTCATTAAATGACCGAAAATATCCCTAAAATAAAACACTCACCTAATCCACCAAACAACACCTGAATCCAAGAAAGACAAAACTAAAATATAATATAACTAAGAGACGGATTATTAATTGTTACAAGACAAATATTTCTACTCTGATGAATCTAATAAAAGGGAGAAACGTGTTTCATTAAACTTTAAACTACGAGACTGAAATGATGTTTAAATATCTTCATTTGATTTCGGCTCGTATTTCTAATATCACCCACATAAGAAAACACAATTTTTTAATCTTTTAATTTTTAATCATAAAATATAGAAACAGGCGCAAGTGTTTTCATAAGTGTGTATCACTGTGTTTATATCTATGTGTAATAGTCCAGTCAGTTGAACGCTAAAAATACCTCAACCCTACCAAAAATTGCAATATTTAATTTTTTTTGCGGTTTTATGTCAGGTTGGGTCTACTAAACATTATACTAAAAGTTGGACACGATCTGAGCAGGGAATAGTTGAAAATTTTGAGGTTCAATATTTTGACTAATGAGTCATTTTCCATAACAGGTAAAAGGACACAAATTAGCTTCTCAGCTACTTTAGAGAAAAGCTTTAGAAATGAAGTTAGTTTAATATTAGAAAGCATAAAAATGAATTTTGGAGAGAAATCATTAAAATGAATTTAGTATTAAAAAGTATTAGAAATGAATTTAGTATGAAAAAGTATTAGAAATGAATTCACTATAAGAAAGTATTATTAAGAAATTTAGTGAAGAAAAACATTAGAAATGAATTTATTTTAAAAAAGCATTAGTATTAATTTAGTAGAGAAAAGCATTAGGACTAAATTAAGTATAAAAAGCATTACTCGTGCATTTAATATAAAAACTCTTTGTAATGAATGTTATAGAAAAACATTAGAAATGAATTTAATATAAAAAGCATTAGAAATGAATTAAGTATGAAAAGCATCATGGGTTTAGTATAATAGTAATAAAAATGAATTTAGTATGAAAAAGTATTAGAAATGAATTTATTATAAAAAAGCATTAAAAAGGAATTTAGTATATAAAAAGCATTAAAATAAATTTAGTTTTAAAAGCATCATAAATAGATTTAGTATGATATCAATATTAATGGATTTAGTATAAAAAAAGTATTTGAAATGAATTTAGCATAAAAAAGCATTAAATATGAATTTAGTATGAAAAAGCATTAGAAATGAATTTAGTATAAAAAGCATTAGAAATGAATTTAGTAGAGAAAATATTAATTTTGTATAAAAAGTATTAAGGATTAATTAATCTCACTCCCTGTCAATCTCTCTCTCTGTCAATCTCTCTCTCTCTCTTTCAATATCTCTCAATCTCTCTCTCTCAATCTCTTTCTCTCTCAATCTCTTTCTCTCTCAATCTTTCTCAATTTCTCTCTCAATCTCTTTCTCTCTTTGTCTTATTTCTCTCTATCTCTTTTTTCATATTTATCTCTCTCTCTCAATCTCTCTCTCTCTCTCAATCTCTCTCAATCTCTCTTTCCCTCTCTGCCTCTCTCTCTCTCTCTCTGTTTGTCTTTCTTCCTCTCTGCGCAAAATCTAACCCAAACATAGATACACCTTTTTACTTGCCCTTCGTTATTATTATTATTTATACTGCTCTTTAACTTGCCGCCCTTTTATTATACCCCCTCCCAACTCCCCCCTCTCTCTCTGCCATATTCTGTGTCGGCCATTAATCTATCTGACCTAGCAATTATGGTCGAGAAGGGCCGTCCGAAATTGTCAGGTCGTTTGACGCATTCTCTAATCTATGCCCCTAAACATCTCGTACAAATAAAATAAACGCCCCCGAACAAAACTTACCGCAAATCCCAGCAAAACAAACATTTCTATAAAATATAAACACTTTTCCAAATTTCATTCATAATTTAATAGCGGCCTAGCCCGGTGTTGTCCGACCTACTCAGAAAAAATCAGGTAAAAATGCAAATACATAATATATATATATAGATACATACATATATATACATATATATACACAAATATATATATATATATATATATATATATATGGCCAATGACGTTGTGTCGTTCGTTTTAAAAGGGTCCGATGAATGTCACCATGAAATTTGAACCTTGTCCCTTGTCAATTGTTCATAGTGACAATTAGGAGGAGGAGGTGGTTGTTGGGGGGTGGGATAATTGAAGAGGGTCAGGGTAGGGAGGAGGAATTGCTTGGTTGCCGTGGGGGTTCTGGCGATCATGATGATGATGATGGTGGTGGTGGTGGTGGTGGTGGTGATGATGGTAATGGCGATGATGAGGATAATGTTGATGATTGTAGTGGTGAAGATGATGGTGATGATGGTGATGATGATAGTGGTGATGATCAAGTTGGTGGTGGTGTTGGTGATGATGGTGATGGTGATGATGAGGATAATGATGATGATTGTGGTGGTGATGATGATGATGATGATAGTGGTGATGATGATGATGAAGGTGGTGGTGGTGATGATGATGACAGTGATGATGAGGATAATGTTGATGATTGTATTGGTGAAGATGATGGTGATGATGATGATGGTGATGATGATAGTGGTGATGATGAAGTTGGTGGTGGTGTTGGTGATGATGGTGATGGTGATGATGAGGATAATGATTATGATTGTGGTGGTGATGATGATGATGGTGGTGGTGATGATGATGAAGGTGGTGGTGGTGATGATGATGGTGATGATGAGGATAATGATGATGATTGTGGTGGTGGTGGTGATGATGATGATTGTAGTGGTGATGATGATGGTGATGATGATGATGGTGGTGGTGATGATGATGGTGATGGTGATGATGAGGATAATAATGATGATTGTGGTGGTGGTGATGATGATGAGGATGATAGTGATGGTGATGATGACCATGATGATGGTGATGATGATGGTGGTGATGATGATGAGGATAATAGTGATCTTAATTATGACAATGATGATGATGATGGTGGTGCTGGTGGGGTTATAATGATGATGATGGTGATGGTGATAGTGACGATTAACCATGCCTTCTTGGAATTTTGTGATTACTGCCTTTGGGTGGAATTGAAACCTTAACCTTCAGCTGATTCTCACTTTTAAATGGTAGATACTCCAACGCCTTTATCCGTTGCGTCATGGTTATGGTTGGTCATGGTTAACAGAACTAGAGCAGGCTACCCCCGTAGTTTGAATAATTCTGTAATTCCCGATTAAGACAAGAAGGTTCCAAAGATCGATCACCTGAAGAAGGCCGAAGGGTTAATCGGCTGAAATGTTGTGAACATAGCAATTATAAGGATGAATTAAACAGTCCCAATAATAGTTGTACAAATCTTTAAGCCTCATCCCAAGGATTGTGAATATAACAATGATAAGGATGAGGACAACAGTCCGAATAATAGTTGTACAAATAGAACGATAATATTAATTAGCATAATCTTTCTTTTCCTGTAAATTTCAACCCTTTTGCGTCTTTCACTTTTCTAAAATTCTTACTCCTTTCTGCAAATTGCGCTGATGGAAGGCATTCAAGTTTAACAATGGAGCACTTCAGTTAACCGGCTTTTTTGGAAAAGAGCCTCGTTTTAGATCTATTGATTTAAGACATTGAATTTTAAATAACACGTGATTTTATGGGGTTTTTTTGGGTTTTTTTTTTCTATTTCTCTTCTTTTTTGTACTCTTTTTCTATACCGTTACTTCTTTTTCCTTTTTTTTCACTTTTCTTCATTCCTCCCCTCTCTCTGTTCCTTTCTCTCTGTCTGTCTGTCTCTCTCTCTCTTGCTGCCTGTCCCTCTGTGTGTGTCTCTCTCTGTCCCTCTCTATATATATTTATCTCTCTCTCTCTCTCTTGATGTCTGTCCCTCTGTGTGTGTCTCTCTCTATCTCCCTCTATCTCTCTCTATCTATCTCTCTCTATCTATCTATCTCTCTCTCTTGCTGTCTGTCCCTCTGTGCGTATCTCTCTCTCTATCTCTCTATCTATCTCTCTCTCTCTCTCTTTCTCTCTCTCTCTTGCTGTCTGTCCCTCTGTGTGTGTCTCTCTCTCTATCTCCCTCTATCTCTCTATCTCTCCCTATCTCTCTCTCTCTTTTGCTGTATGTCCCTCTGTGTGTGTGTCTCTCTCTATCTATCTATCTATCTATCTATCTCTCTCCCTCTCTCTCTCTCTCTTATTATTTTTTTACTTCTTTTTTCGCTGTTTCTTCTTTTTTAGTGTTTTATTTTTTTTCCTTTTATTTTATTTTCCTTTAACCTTTTTTCTCTTTTTTTCTTCCTTTTTTCTTCTTTCCTTCTTTATTAATATTTTTTCCCTTTTTTTTGTTTTTTTTTTCTTCTTGTTTTTTCTTGTTTTTTTCTTCTTCTTTTTATTGGTTTCTTTTTCCTTCATTTTTGTCGTTTTTTTTCTTTTTATTTTTATTGTTTTTTTTTGCTTCGTTTTTTGTCTTTTCTTTTTTTCTTTTTCAGTTTTTCTTTTCTTTTCCTTTGTATTTGGCTCGTTTCTTTTCCTTTTTATTCTTTGTTCTTTTTTTCCCTCTTTTTTCTTGTCTTTCTGTTTTTTGTTTCTTTTTTTCCTCTTTTTTCCTTTATTTTCATTTTCTTTATTTTTTATTATTTTCTCATTTTTATCTTATTATTTTTCTTTATTTTACTTTTTTTTTCTTTTCTTTTCTTTTTATTTTTTGTTTTTTTTTCCCTCTTTTTTCTTGCCTTTTTTTTGTTTCTTTTTTTCCTCTTTTTTCCTCTATTTTCATTTTCTTTCTTTTTTTTCTTATTGTTATTTTTCTTTCTCTTACTGTTTTTTCTTTTCTTTTCTTTTTATTTTTTGTTTTTTTCCCTCTTTTTTCTTGCCATTTTTTTGTTTCTTTTTTTCCTCCTTTTTCCTCTATTTTCATTTTCTTTCTTTTTTTTCTTATTGTTATTTTTCTTTCTTTTACTGTTTTTTCTTTTCTTTTTTTCCTTTGCATTTGCCCCTTTTTCTTTTTGTCTTTTTCTTTTTATTTTTTGTTCTTTTTTTCCTCTTTTTTCTTGCCTTTCTTTTTTTTTCCTCTTTTTTTCCCTTTATTTTCATTTTCATTTTCTTTATTTTTTATCATTTTCTTTTTTTTATCTTATTATGATTTTTCTTTATTTTACTTTTTTTTCTTTTCTTTTTATTTTTTTTATTTTTTTTTCCTCTTTTTTCTTGCCTTTCTTTTTTTTCCTCTTTTTTTCCTTTATTTTCATTTTCTTTATTTTTTTCTCTTTTTCTCTCTTTTTATTTTATTATTATTTTTCATTCTTTTCTTTCCTATGCATTTGGCTCGTTTCTTTTTTCTCTTTTTCTTTGTTCTTTTTTCTCTTTTTTTGTATTTCTTTTTTTTGTTTCCTTTTTCTCTTTTTTTTCCTTTATTTTCTTTTTATTTTCTTTTTGATTATTTTTTTTCTTTTCTTTTTTAATTTTTTTTCGTTTTTTTTATTTTTTTTTTTTTACTTTTTGTCCTCTTGGTCCCAGCTGTCTCTGCTATCGTCGTCCAAGAGTTCAAAACCTAATCAATTCATTACATTATATTATAGGTATGATTATCACCCTCTATCAATCTATAAACAAACGAAAAACAGAAGGGAATACCGCGGTGTGTTTCTAAACTTATATATAAATAAAACTAAGTCTATCTGTATGTCAGTATGTTCGTTTCCTATGGACTCCAAAACAGCCGAACCGACTTACTTGAAAATTTACAGAAGCGTACTTCATGTGTCGCTAATAGTTTTTAGCTAGATTTTGCCTCGAACTCTTATCTAGATTTCACGATAATTATCGAATATCGATAATTGAAAAAATTCGAACCTAGAAGAAACAGCGTTGTTACGATTAAGACTAAACCTGTAAAAATTGCCATTAAGAAGGCATAATTGTGTCGTGGACCAGTCGTTTAAGCGTTTGTTTACCACGACGGTGTTTTTCCAGATCGAATCTGACTTGGGTTTAGAATGGTAGCAACTGGAGTCGTATTACATTAGTTCAAATCCCAGCCAAAAGCATTACATTCACTTTAGCTGCCTCGGGCAGATGGGTCTCGTTAACTCGGCAGAGCAACTCATCTATTTTAAAGGTAACACTGATGGTAAAAAGCCCAGGTATTTGGAGAGCACATTAAAATGGCCTTGTGCGTAACTTAGTTTCTTGCTCTACCAAGTAAATATAATATATGTATAAACATATATAATGTATAATATATATGTGTATAAACATATATAATGTATAATATATATGTGTATAAACATATATAATGTATATGTGTATAAAAATTAAAAATATAAAAGTATAATATATATGTGTATAAACACATATAATGTATAATATATATGTGTGTATAAACATATATATATATATATATGTGTATAAACATATGTATGTATATGCATATTTGTATAACCTGAATATATATATATTTAAATTCATATAAACATATGCATGTAATATTTGTCTATTTATATATATATATACGTGTATAAATATGTGTGTAAATTCTTCCTACCTGAGTATCACTATTGTGAAACGCATTTGCATTAGCGTATTGAAAATATAGATAAATAATTTATCGGTATGAAATAAAATGTTAGTGGGAAGGTAGTTAGTTTTAATAATATATGAAATTTGATTCTGAAATTTGTAATTTTGGTCTGAACTTCCTTTAAATCACTTAACTCAATCTTTATTAGATTTCTGAAGAAAATTGAGATTGTATCGTCCTCGCAATTATGGTTGGGGTAGGATATTAAAATTTGGAAAATTGACAAGATTGATAAGTGAAATTGAGAAAAAAAAATCTCTTGCGTTTTAGAGATTAACTTTCGTCTCTTTTTGAGACCGTGTACATTAGATGAAAATTATTAATATTCAGTCGTTTGATAAAATTTGTCTGGAATTAACTTTATTATTCGGACTTTTGTCCTCATCTTGGTAATTTTGGTCTTTCTACACTACGTTTGAGATGAGGCTTCATAATTTAGTAATTAACTTTATTATTTGGACTTTTGTCCTCATCTTGGTAGTTTTTTGATGTTTTTTACACCAATTATAGGTTATTTTCATCTGATTGGTCAGATATTGGAACAAAACTAGCCAAAATTTCGGCATCGAATTTATAGATTGTGACTCTTGGGATTTTAAACGAGATGCGTCATTCAAACTGATGTCGTGATTCAAGTGATTTATAAAAAAAGATTTTTGCTCTAGAGTTTTTAGTTAAGAGTAGATTATGACTTGTCAGAATTATAAATGATTCAACAAAATTAGTAAACAACACTTCATGATTTATCATAACAAAGAGTCTCATTAATGTCGCTTCAAGTGATTTTTATTAAAATTCTTTTTCTTTTCTTAAAAAACAACTTTGTGCTTCAGTTTTTTTATATGAGTGTTTATTATAACTTATTATTTTTATAGTGAGTGCGTATGTACATTGGGGTTGTCTTGTTAATAATCTGAACAAATTGTAAATCAAATACTTTGAATAACAGTAAAATAAAGTGACAAAGCGTCACCGGGGGCGGTTTGATCAAATGTCACTCCATTGACCCTCACATCATTCTTTGCTGAATGCAAAACTGCTTAAATAGATGGGGAAACCCTATAAAACCTTATACCCACCACCGTTATACAGTTGATGCTCTTTGACTGGTGTAGAGTAACTTAGGAAAGCTCTTAGTTACCACATACCAAATTTAAGGTGAATGTAATGGTTTGACTGGGATTTGAATTCGCTTAATACGATTTCAGAGCCCGAGCTTTTACCAATGCTCCACCGTCGCTGTCCTATGTTATGTAATAAATATACTTAGTACTCAGTGATGCTTTTACAATCTAACAAAAATAGCGTTTGAAATGTGTCCGATCATTATGGACCACTCCATGGGCAGCGACGGTGGAGCATTGGTAGAAGCTCGGGCTTTGGAATCGTGTTACGCGAGTTCAAATCCCAGTCAAAAC
>JAUZSX010000002.1:412600-424146 GCA_034780655.1 Idiosepius hallami | reverse complement strand
ATAGATAGAGAGTTTAGAGAGAGTTTGGTAGGGGAAGAGAGAAATAGTAGAAGAGGAAAGATTTTGGTGATATGTTCTTAGATGAGTAAGGAGGTTAATAAACAATGTCTTTTAGCATGATAGTAGTGACCTGGAGTCACTTAGGCACATTCCTACAGTAGTATGCTATGAAGATGGATGAAATAAATATAATGAATGGAAAATATAGACGCAAAGATTTTAATTTGTCCTCAAAGTTCGAGGAAGTGTTTCAAGAATATTTTTATTCGAAACCAGAATCCATATCTTGCAGAACGATGACAGAAAATGGTCTTTATTTTGGGGAATAATGTTTGTTGTTCTTCAGGGCCCTCGCAGACCCCGCAATTACGGGTGAGCCGCAAGCTCCCCCCGGGGGGGGGTCACAAGGCTCCTTGGCATCACAATCCTTTTGTAATGCAAAAAGATACCAAAATAATTAATCATTAGTATTAACTAGAAAATCTATCTCGCGCTTATACGTTAAAATATACATCTATCAATTCATCTCTCTGTCTGTCTCTCCCTCTCTATATATACGTATATATGCATATGTATGTATGTATATGTAGTTTTCATCAAAGCCTTCGGTATGTTGAGGGGTGCAAGTTGCCTTTTTAGGGTAAAGAGACCGCACAAGGCGCATTCTGCGTCGGGCCGCTCTGTGGCTAAACAGGGCACAATTGTTCTTGTTATTACTTTGTGGGTAAAACTTCAATCTTTACGAACTTTTTGGACAACTTAATTGTTTGTGGCTTATGTATTGCTATGTATTGTTAATAATACAGTAGACCATTCTGTGTGCGACCACCTTCATCAGAGGCCGCCTGTCATTAACAACTATTCTATTATTTGAAAATTAATTGTTTTGAAAAAAAAATGTAGTTTCACCATTTACTACTGCACAGAAAGGGTGAACAAATTTGTTTATGATATAATAAGTTCTAATGTATGCAACCCTCTTCCTCGGCGACCACCTGTCATTAACGACCGTCTTATTATTTTAAAGAAAATGTAGTTTTAGTCATTTACTGCATCATGGCTGATCAAAGTTAAGTTTATGATACATTAATGTATGTGACCCTCTTCATCATAGACCACCAGTAACCAACGACCTCTATTATTTCTATAGTTTCGGCCATATTTACTGCAGCAAAATATGTTGATAAAGAAAGAATCTTTCTCTCTGGGTGACCCTCTTCATCAGCGACCATCTGTCTACAACGACTAATTTTACAAATTATTTGTGGCTATGTATATCTTTGATTAAAGCCTCTATTATGTTGAGGTATGCACCTTTTTAGAGTAAAGGGTCTGCACGGCGCAATCTACATCGGGGCCGCTATGTGGCTAAGCACGGACGGCACTGGGTCCTATAATGATGCAAAAGCGATGTAGACCTTAACCTCTGTCTCACCCATAACTAATACAGTTCTTTTGTTTTTTTAATACAATTTTTATTTATTTTTATTTTTTCTGACGGAAGTCGCGACCATCATCGCTTGTCCAGTCGTTAAGGCAATTGTTAAAGGTTATTTTCATATCAAAGACCTTAACACTCTCACGGATATGGCTGTTTATCTTAACAGTTACATGGCAGACGACATCATTTTTTTTTGTTCTGAGAAGTTAATCTGATTTTAAAAGGAAAAAAAACAAACGAAAACCGAAGGAAAAACCTGATACCTCCTCAATTTGTACAGGTGTAACGAATGGCGACCTGAAAAGAGTTATCTGTAATCTGTTGTGTTTATGAATAAAGACGACGAAGCGTCTATTAGTTGCCTTCTCAAAACAGACGCTACCAAAGTAATTGGTTGTCCCGAAAGTCCGTAAAAAATTGAAATTCCATTTCCAAGTAATTACAAAAATTATTTTAAAATCTTTTAGGGCTGGTGGTGATATGCTTTTATTAAAGATTATTCTTGTCACAGACTTGACTATTACACGCTGAGGACTTGTAGCTAAAGTAATTAAGGGAGAGTATTAAGAGTTGCAGTTAGGGTTTGGGTAACAAAAAAAAAAAATAGTGGCAAGTGAATAACAAACAAGTGCCAATTCATTTCTAATGCTTTTTTTCTGAGGTAGTTTAGGAAGCCTATTATATAAGAAAGTAATACCGTACATATTAGGGGTCTAAATTATTGTTCGATGTAAATTTAAGTCTGAATGCTCATTTTTGCATTCATTTTTATCTATTATTTTAATTTTTGAGATGAGGTATCATAATAAAGAAATTAACTGTTTTTTTTCGGACTTTTTTTCCTCATCTTGATGATTTGATGTGTAAAACATCAAATCACAAAAAGGGAAAAAAGTTCGAAAAAAAAAGTTGATTTTTTCATTTTTATCTGTATTTTATGTAGTTCCAAATTTTGAAGCCTTAGCAGTTATTTTTTCAGTTGGTTATCTTTAAAAAGTCCAAATGACCTACATGTCAAATTTTAAGTGTTTAGACCCAAAATTGACAGAGAAGTGTAATGGAGACTGATTGTACACACAGAGACAGACACACAATTTCACTTTTACCGATAAATTAAATTTCACTTTTACTCTTTCAATCCTAAAGAGCCGATATATCAACCCTAATGACCTAAAGCAAAAAATGACACACCGATATTTCCATCCTAATATAGTCGTCAAATAGAACGCTTCTGGGTTGGTCATTTTGTTAAGTCAGGGTTCTAAGGCTTAAATAAATTCAGGTATTCACGTTTTTATCTTTAGTTTTCAAACGAAAACGCGGGCCGGCCAGCTAGCCAGCACTTGTTTTTAAAATAAAAGTTTATGGTGGGTGGGTGCCACCGCCGCCGACTACTGCCGATTCTTCCTGTGTAAATAAGCAGCAGCATGATTAGACTTGATCATTTTAATTTAATTGAACTATAGGGTCAGAGTGAGGATAAAAAGGTCGTTTAAATGGAAAGAAAAAAAGGTTTATTGTTATTTGGTTACAATTGAAAACAAGATTACAATTTATTTTTATGAACATTAAAAAATCAGTTTGGTTTCTTTTTACTTTCTGTTTTTAGTTAGGTTAAGCAAACAGAACAGTAGCAAACTCACACACAAAAAAAACCCTGCTGGCTCTGGTCTGAATAATCGGATAAGACATGTGCTCTCAAGTTCTCAACCCATGGGTATGGGATGATCGATTGAATATTTCTGGGGTCCACTCCACAGGGTAAAATATAACAAATTGAGGGAGTCCACTGGTAAAATATAGAAAATTAAAGGTCCACAATCATTTTTGGTGATGAAGAAAACCAACTCATAATAGTTTTTATTATTAAAAATTTAATTTCTACTGAGATTTTTGGTTCTACTGTGTAATTTTGACTCTGATCTGGATCGGCATGGCTTCTTCTCGCTGCGAAAAAAACCTTTTGATATTCTAAAAGATATCGGTAAAGAATTATTATGCATAACTTTCATAAAAGCTTTGAGCGTATTGGGGGGTCGACTGTCGCTAGTAGCGTTTTTATGAATAGAGGAGCTGCAAGAAGCATTCTGAGTGAGTTAGTGCGTGTTAATGTCACACGTTATGCATATTGCATTGTGACATTAAATGTGTGTATGTATATCTGTCTGTATATGTATGAATAAGTATATGTGTGTGTGTCTGTTTGCACTTTTCATGAATGTATGTTATGAATAGGGGAGCTGCAAGACGCATTTTGAGTGCGTGTTAATGTCCCGCTTCATGCATATTGCTAGTGACATTATGTGGGTATATGTATATAAATGTGTGTAATGTATAAATATGTATGCGCGTGTGTGTGTGTGCATGCTACATCTTCATATGTAATGAATGTATTTGGGGGGGGCTGGTGTGTGTGTGTTTGTGTGAGTGTGTGAGGGAGTGCACGTCACGTGTGTGTGTGTAAGAAATATTTTGCATCTCAAATGAAAATAGGAGATTTTTTTTTGTTTAAACAAAATTAAAAGCAAAAACGTTTACTTAAAAAAAAAACAAGTTAATTTTCGTTCTTTCGAAAATAATCTTATAGGAAAATAAAAGTGGTTTCTCTATCTTTCTATCTATCTATCTTTCTATCTCTATCTCTCACTTCAATTTCTTTTAAACTTTTGCTGTCGCGTGTCAATTGACAATTAGGAAAAAAAATCTCAGATTGACGTGGAACTTGTCAACCTAACGCACACACTGCCTGAATAATAGAATAATAGAATAAGCTAAACGAAAGAATATCACCAACCTAATTTAGCGCTATAACAAAATAAGAATAAACGAACACGAATGCTTATTCCGTAGCTTCTGCTCGTATAGTAGTTGCTATCCCAGAGACCACCATTCTATATGGCTGACTCGGGTCGTCTGTACGTGCGCCCTTTTTGTTATGGTGCTATTAATCCTTCTTTTAGTCTTTACGGATTTGCCTGCGAGTGTAGACTTGATTCCACCTCATGTTTTGTAGACACTCCAGACGTTGTGTCTTTTCCTGTGACCACTTCTTTTTCAGTTCTAGGAGAGACTGCCTGGAACTACCATTTACGGTGGCGCAATTTCTTGGGTAGGTGGTGCTAAAAAAAACATCGTAGGTTAGTGGTTTGTTGTTTGCGTTTTCTCCCTCTATAGAGAGAAAGTGAAAAAAGAAGAAGGGAAAACTCTTGAAATATAACCTTAACATTAAAAAAAAAACTACTAACTAAATGTATATATATACATAATGACGCTTATAGCTGCTGTGAGTCGATTTGTTCGCAGGTATGCCTTTAGCCCGGAGATCCTGGTTCTCTGCCTGCTTCTGTTTCTTCTGTACAATTCAGGTCGGTTCCACGTCGAACCGCTTCGTAAATATTTGGAAAAAGCCCGCATCAAGCTGCAGTTAAGGTTAACGGGGCGATACGACCAGATTCCCGAGGAGAGTGAGAAGGAAGTCACGGAAAAGAAAAGTAAGGCTTCCTGGGAACTCCGAAAGGGAAATGTCGCCATTTATGCAATCCAGGGCCGTCGACCCCACATGGAGGATCGCTATAATTTTATAAACAATCTTGATGAGACACGGACCTCCATCTACGGCATTTTTGATGGACACGGAGGAGAGGTAAGCCATGGAAGTTTAATTCTGTTTTGTTTTTGTTTTTCTATTTACTTTTTTATGGCCACTTTTAATTATTTTTTTGCAATAAAACTCACACACACTGATTTTCACTTGCACACACCACGGGCACAGTTTATCTTTATGTCATTGCCATTTTTTCCTCTTAGCAAAAATGAGAAGTTACACAACACACACTCTCGCTGTATTTTTCGTTGTCGATGTACAAGTCGATCTTTTAGCTTCTCCAACTCAACATTTAGATTCATTTTAAAAGCAAATCATAACATTAGCTCAAAATCATAAAGGTTTCTTTTGGGGGAGCGACTTATCTAGGTATGCTCAAAATTAAATACAGTCATTTAACTTGGCACACAGCATAAATTTAACGTACCTTTTAGCTCCCCCAATGTTATAAAAAAAAGATCTGAATATTGCCTCTAAAATAAAGATTTAATTATCAGGTTTTGGGGTTTCCAGTTGTTCAACTCTTACCTCGAAATACGTGGTTATTAGTTAAAAAAATCATGAAGAATAATTTTTTGAAATTATTTTTCTGTGGGTTGGGTCGCCTTCACCTTCTATACACTAAAATAGAGGTAACTGCAATGACCATACTTCGGCTCCCTAAAAAAAATGAGGTTCGTCTTGAATAAAATAAAGATAAAAACCTAAATATTGCTTCTAAAATTATGAAAATTTCTTCAGATTTTTAAGGTTGACTTTTTACTACTAAGTCAACTTTAAAAATCTGAACTGTGGATGATGATGGATGCGGTTGCTTCTTGCACTGTTTGTTGTCGTCGTTTTGCGATCGTTTTCCTCTAAATAACGTAAATAATATATGACAGAAAATTACAGGTTTAATCCTTTGAACCCTAAGGGGCCGATATATCGGCTTTAAGAACATATACCAATATTTTGACCCTAATATGTTGCTTTAAAATAATGGCTCTGAGTGACTACTTGGAAATTTTGATAAGTTAGGGTTCAAAGGATTAAATACTTTTTTTCTTAAATTATCAATATTTTTTTGATTCAGAAAATCAAAAATTTTGAAATTAACCTATTGAAAAATAAATAAAAAGCCATTAAAATTAGTAATTAATTACTGACATTGATTGCTTAAAACAAGTGGTTACTTTGAAGAAGAAAAATTAAATCTTTTGATATTAAATTTTATCCACTTTTTGGTTTGTTTGTGGTGTCGTCCTCGAAGGCCAGGGGAGGATTTTGATGAAGAATGCAATGCAGTGATTAATGCAGAAATGCAAATGCACTGACTGCAAGTGGGGGGAGGCAACAACCATAGAGATGAAGACAACAGACTACAGACAACAATCAAAACACTACAACAATAAAAAATGTCTTAAACACTGTTTTGTCATGGAAAAAAATTCCCATTAGAACCCTCAGACGTTTAAAGAACCATATTAGATTCGAAATGTCAGTGTGTCTTTATTTGCCTTTGGTTACTAAGGCCGATATATCATACCCTAAAGGTTGAAAGGGTTAAAGGCTCTTTTTCTTTATTTATAGCTTCCTTTAAAAAATATATATGGCTATTGGCTAAAGAACTAAAAAAATATTTCACTTGGTGCGTTCCTTTAAACTAAAAAGGCTGATAATTGAGAGTTCTGAAACGAACAAAATTTAGGGTTTCTATCTCTTTTAGAAAACCAAATGTTTTTTTCGGAAAGTCGATGCTATTGCTAAACGTTTTTTTCTGTCCGCCTGCACGTGGTTTATTTTACTGTAGTGTAAGTGCGTGTCGTCAGTGTCATTGAAGTTTAGATCAATTTTTAATCACAATCTGATAGTCAAATAACCGAAAATATTTTGATTAAATAGATATTTGAAAAAGTTAAGAAAATACATGTATTTTTAATGGTCGTGTCGCCGCGACCATTTAAAACGAAACAAGCAAGCACGTGTATTTTTTTGTTTTGTTTTTTTCTTGTGTCATTTTTATTCTCTTTTTCTCTGTTTCTCTTTTTAATCTATTTTCTTTCTTTTCCTTTATACGAAATTAAATTTATATACCAAGACATTTACACAAGTTACACAAAAGGCCAAACTAGAAGATTACCTAGATGTGTAGCAGTTTAGTTTACCAAAAACAATTATTTTTGTTACTCAACCGAAGACTTGTTAACATTATGCTTTTATTTCATTTTATTTCTTTAATTCCGATTTATACCACGTGTTTTATAATTAGTTTTTTTTAATAGAACGAATAAAACAAAGAAGAAATAAAACACTTTGTTGTTTTTTAGTTTAAGTGGTTGCAAAGCAGAGCGCGCCGCGCAGCAGCAAATCGAGTGAAAATGAATGCGAGTATCATTTTGACTGAACGAGCAACCACCTTTTTGTATCATTTGCCTCTCATCTCTTCCTCTCAGACAAACACATTCTTATCATCTCTCCTCACTCTCCTCCATCATCTCTGTCTCTCTTTTCACTTAACTGATGAAGAAGAAATCGTTCTTTTCTTAACCTAGTTAATAAACCAAAACCACTCATTGCACAATGTATTCATTGCTGGAATGCTGGCTGGATACGAATGCGACTTTCTTTAAGGTTTTCTTCTATTTCTATTTCAATTTTATTAGGTTGTCCCAAAAGTTCGTAAACACTTTAAGACTTTTTTCTAGAATTTTAACGAATTTCACACTCAAAACACAAAAAATAAGAAAAAAAATTATTATTAAAAAAAAAAAAATTATAATATTTATAAATAAATCGATTATGATGCCAAAAAAAAAAACAACATCAAAGTTCGTTCTTCATTCTTCACTTAATAATCGGTGAAAAATTCATAACACCCTGTTTTTTGATAGATTTTTAAAGAGAGACTCCGTTGTGAAAAAATTATAAAGCGGTCCCTATTTTTGCCGGTGACACTGAATTTACGACACTAAACTAAACTACTTTACGGCGTTTACCTTACGAAATCACGATGCTGTGTGTGTGCTAGTGTGCAATGCACACTGTGCATTCGGTTTGCTACAACGTGTGTGCATGTGTGTGGTTGTATGCACTCAGCCGGTTGGTCGTGATTGAACAAACAACATTTCTATCGCAAATCCCACAAATCATGTAATTTTGATAGTTACTTCAATTGACTGAAAGAAATTAAACTTTAATGTTTTTGTATCTTTACAAAATATCATTTTTGGTTCATATTAATTTTCTCTCTGATTAAACAAAAATTCATGTTGTAAAATTTACTAATAAACGAAAAGGAGTTTACACTGCCGTCGTGCGTGGTGTGGTGGTGGTGTGGTGTGGTTGTGGTAGAGATGAATGGATTGATAGATGTATATTTCAACTGTAGTGCCCGTGTCCGAATGCCGTTGCTATACTAGATACATAGCGGGGCGGGGCGGGGGCCGTCGCAGAATACCCCTTGTAGCTCCTTTACCCTAAAAAACCAGTTGCCCCCTCCTCAATATACTGGAGCCTTTTCGACTATCGAGAGAGATAGTCAGAAAGAAAGATTGATTGATAGATTTCAATTGTGATAATGATTTTCTTTTTTAATCGTAACAATTAATTATTTTGGTAATTTTTTGCATTACAATACATCTGTAAAACCTAGGAGCCTTTTTGTGGCTACTAGGGAGCTTGCGCCCCCCCTCAATTGCGGGGTCTGCGGGGGTCCTAAGCACGGCCATGACTGTGATAATAATTTTGTAATTAATCCTAATAATTTATTATTTTTTGCATTATAAAATATCTGTTCAAGGAACCTTGCGGGGTCCCCAAGAAGCACGGCCCTGGGATTTTAAACCAAACCACCCACAGTAATACCAAGTGTAAGAATCCATTTCAGACATGTTGGAGTGACAGAACTGTCACTCTGCTTAAAAAAAATCACCCACCACTAAACGTTGCTAAACGGTGGGTTTGAAAACTAGATGCTCAAACGGTAAAGCCCCAGGATATAACTACTTGGTCAAAGACAAACCTAAGTTAGGCACAAGCCCAGTAAAATAGATGTACAAATTATCAAACTCTATCAAAATTATTTTGAAGGTAACATGACAAGGATAAGGACAACAGTAAAAAAAAATGATTTACAAATAATCAAGCCTCATCTCAAGGATTCTGAAAAGCCATTGAAAAATCTTGATCATGTGAATTTTTAAAATAATGCTTGTTTATTGTTAGGCTGGAACTATAATTCTCATTAAATATTGTTATCAAAGTCCATTTATTCTGAAAGATTTTTTAAATAATGAGACATCTATGACTACCAAACATAAACAGAAAGGAGAAAAATCAAAATAAAACAGAAGCATTGAAAAGAGCTTATTAAACAATGACTTTATATTTATTAAACATTCAACATTGAAGCAGCAATGAATACAACAAAATAACCCACAAAGACAGGCATAAAAAGAACAAGTTTGATAATGGAGTCATAATTTCGAAATATTACTTACTGAATAACACCTTTAACGCACCATTTAAGCCTTATTAAAAAACAATTTATTTATTATGCATATCACACAGTGCTTCAGGAAACCTATAAGTTAATTTTAATTTAGTTTTATTAATTCATAAATTCCTACTGGATTGATAACTAAAACTCGTTTTCCTTTCCCTGCTCAATTCGCTTGAATCCAAAATCTTGAGTTATGAAATGACAAATTGAATAGATAAGTTTCATTTCTGTTATTTTACGACTTGCAAATGATCTAATACAAATGATAAGATCACTTTATTAATAAGAGTTTCTCAATTCTCAAAACAATTCAGAGAATTTGCTGCCAGCCTTTTTTGGCCTTCTTTTCTGATTTAATCATAACTTTATTCTATCAAGTCTCTTGCTGGATTTTTAATTTGATGAAAAATCAAGTTAAAATCAGTTTTGGTCAAATTACAAAAGAAACAAAAGAAACAAAACGAAGATAAAAACTTTTTCTATCAAGTTTCATTGCTGTTCTTTGTGTGTGGGTGGTGGGAGGGTTGAGTGGGTGTGTGCTGGCATTTTGAACGTATGTGTAAGTTTACACAAAGTTTGCCCCGGAGTTATTTAAATATTTTCGATTGGTATCTATAGATATGTGAACGATTAAATAAAATAAGAATTCGATATAGTCAAGAAGAAAAATGTGTACATTTACACACACAATTACTCTCACATACATACAAACACACACGCATACAGGTATTCTAAGATATTCGTTTCATTTGAAATTATTTAGAATATTCAAAATCACACATTATACGAAATAATCTATTATATCAAAAATATAAAATTCTAAATTAAAGCAAACACACACATATATTTAATGGGATTTACATTCCGACAGTAAAAATTATATGATGTATGAATTTTAAAATAACTATTATATTTTTGTGTATTTCTTATAAATAAATGAACCGTATTAATTACAATTAGAAACCAGCATCATTAAAATATGAATTGTTCTCATAGCCTGGTGGTCCTAGACGTCAGTCTCTGATCATTAAGGTCTAGGGTTCGAATTTGGACAAGTTGCACTTATGATATCTGGAAAAATGAAATAGATCTATATACAAATATCTAAATTATTTATTGATGTTGGTTTATAATTATAATTAAAACGGTTCATATATATATAAGTGTGCTGCGAATTAGTACAACCAATAATATATATGAGCGAACGATCAAACATGAGAGGTTTGCGGAACCCATTACATAGTGTCAGACAGCTGTTTCGATCTTATTGGATCTTTTCAGTGACATTCAATGCTGTGACTTTTCAGACCCTAGGTAGGATTCGAACATGCCAATCACGTCATGCGAGACAGACTACTGGCCAACGATTATGCCATGAGTTCATAGCAATTTATTTACGATTTTTACCTTGACGGTAGTCTTGATCGCCGCGGCACGTGCAAATTGACCATGCCGACTACCGTAAACGATTCAGGTTTACAACGAGAATCGACACAACTAGCCTCTATGAACGATTTTCTTCGACTAACATTGCACACGGACCGGATTAATCAAAGACAATATATTTTATAATTAGGACTGTGACAATATTCTTTTTAAAATATGCTTTATATTCTCTTGATATGCCGGAAATATTCTTCATATGCTTATTAAGCATATGCTTAATAATATGCTTTTTTCCTGGGGAATACTCTTTTTAAAAAAGAATATGCTTTTATTTCTCAGGAATATTCCTTTTTTTAAAGAATATGTTTTCTGTTAAAAGCATATTTAAAAAAAAAATTATGAATATGCTTTTAACAAAAAGCATATTTTAATAAAATTAAAAGTATATGCTTTTTTAAAAGGCATATGCTTTTTATTTAAAGAATATGCTTTTTGTTAAAAGAATATTCCTTTTAAAACGAATATGCTTTTTGTAAAAAATATTTTGTATGCAAAGAATATGCTTACATAAAAAGAATATTCTTGTCACAGCCCTATTTATAATTATAAGTGTGAGGCGAATAAACATACCA
>JAUZSX010000002.1:279664-297077 GCA_034780655.1 Idiosepius hallami | reverse complement strand
AGCTTAACCGTTGACATGACTTTACAGACTCTCCTATTTGATATTGTGAACCCCTTAAGAGCGGCCATTTTAGACTCCCTTGTCAGAGATTCCATGCCAGCTTAACCGTTGACATGACTTTACAGATTCTCCTATTTGATATTGTGAACCCCTTAAGAGCGGCCATTTTAGACTCCCTTGTCAGAGATTCCATGACAGCTTAATCGTTGACATGACTTTACAGATTCTCCTATTTGATATTGTGAACCCCTTAAGAATAAGGCCACAACAATATATATTAGAGAAAATATAGAGTACAAATAAGTCCACATGTTAAAAAGACTTCAATTTATTTTTTTTTTAAATGAAGAGTCTATAAAAAATTAGGAAAAAAAAAAAAAATGTCAAATTTTCTCTGCAATACAAAGATTTATTGCATGCAAACTTATAAAAGTTCTTATTCAAAACATGCAGGTCATATGTTTGTTAAATCATTAGCCAAAAGAAAATCAGGCCATTTAAACATGCTTTTCTAAGAAAACCAAAAAAAAAAAAAATGGTTTCAATAGAAGAAAATAAAGGAAAAAAAAAAAGCTTATATAAAAGAGACAAAAGATTTAATATATTGACTGCTAAAAACATGGCACCAGCTTGAAATTAAAACTCTTTGAAAGAATTCATTGAAATATAAAATCACAGAAGTTGAAATAAATATAAAACAAATAGTTTTAAATATTGTAAAAGAAATAATTCTTTGATTTTAACCAAAACTCAAGATAAAGATCACCTTTTGAAAATAGGAATTGCAAAAAGATATAAGTAGAATCCATTTCACAAATGCAATTTAGAACCAAAGTTACACAGGTGGGACCAAAAGAAAAAAAAAGGAACCAAAATCTAAAGAACAGAATATTAAAGAAGCTCATCAAATATTCATCATAGACCAAAATAATAAAAGCTTTTTAGGATAAACTAATCTAAAAATGAAAAGTCTACAAATTAATACTTAAAAAAACAAACAAACAAAGGATCACAAGGAACAAGTCGTTAGTACTAAAATAATGAAGAAGAAATAAATATGAAACTAAAACTTTTGATCAATCATTTCAAATATGAAAGAAAAAATAAACAGAATAAAAGTTCACTTTGAGATTTGGATGCACAACAAAACAAAACAAAATAACCAAACGAAAAGCAGGTCAAAATCTACATGACGTGAAGAAGAGCAGGAATAATACTGGAGAGCTACCTGGTTATTCTCATCAAAGTAATTAACACTAGCAGCATTAGTGGGAAGCGAGGTGCTAGTTGTGCTGGTTGTGTTAGTGGCATTTGCCATCGATGCAGTTTGGTTAGGATTGGCAATCATTGGTACTGTTGGTTTGGATGGCATTCAAAGAGGAAGGGTCAGCACAAGTAGTGGTGGTGGTGGTAGTAGTAGTAATAGTAGAAGAAGTAGGTGACAGCAGCGGCAGCAGCAGCAGCAGGCCGAAGTAACAGCAGCAGCAGCAGGTCAGAGTGGTTTAAGTGCAGATGAAGCACAGGTTGCATGCAGAATGGTACAATTGTGCACAGGAGAGGGTCGAAGGGTATGAAAGAAATGAATAGCAAATCCTCAGAGGTTCATTTCAGGATTAAGTGAAATTCCTCATCTTACATTCTCAATAAGCCAAACTGAGGAAAAAAGATTTTCTAAGAGAAATGTCGTTATCCGACAGAAGCTAAGAAGGTTTAACAGTAAAAAGAAAAGCTGATTAAGTGTATTATTACAAATTTAGTGATCCATTATTTAAAAAAAAAAAAAAAGGAATTTATTTTGAAGAATTTGTCCAAATTGAATATTGCACTTATTTCTATAAAAGCTATTACTTTGAAACTAGGTTCTTTATTAGAAACAAAATCAATACAGTCTTCTTCCATAAAAGACTCTCAAATGAAGTTTATTCTAGTTAAGATAAAATCTTACTTTTACAAATCATACTCTTGTTTTCTATCTCTTTTCTTTTTTTAGAATATAAAAAGAATTGTTTACTGTATAAAATGCTTAAAGTAATAAATTTATTTCATAGCCTTAGCTAAAAAAAAAAAAAAAAAAAAAAGTTATCCTAGTTGATATCAAATTATCTGGGCAATAAAAAAAAAACAACTTAGCATGATTTGAAAAGCCTAAGCAAAAACTGCAAAGAAAAAAAGCTTAATAAAGAGAAAAAGATTTAATAAATAAAGCAACATTTAAATGCAATCTAAATTTATAAAAAAAAAATTTTGTTTAGCAATTTTTTTGAAGAGTGAAATGTGAATGTTTCTTGGACAATACACACAAAATTATTCTAAATAAAATAAATCAAAGTGAAATTTTGTTTTGAATTCAAAAAAAAAAATAAAAGTTCGATATCAAAATTTGAAGCAAGTCAAAATCTAATTTAAGCACCCATAAAATAAAGCAACTTCTATAAAGAAAAGCACTAGAAATATTTTAGAAAACAACCTATATAAATCTTTAGATTGAGATTGCTTATATTTATAGTCAGAGTGCTCAATATCAGTGATAGAGCATGTATATTAGTTAAGCATAGACACAGACTCAATGACCTTCAGTAAATGTCAGTTTCTCACCTGCATGGTTATTAGACCGAAAGCTTTCAGTCTGATGACCGTGCAGGTGAGAAACTGACTGTCACCAAAGGTCGTTGACTCGTGTCTATGCTTAACTTATATCATTTTTTTATTTCTTTATAAGGAAATAAATGAAGTTGAGAAACAATGCAAGCTTAACAGCAGATTAACAATGATTGTGATGACAAAGAGAAGAAAGGTTATTATAACCAACAAAGAAAATAACGAAAATATTACAGACATTATTAGTAAGATAAGAAATACTTTTTTTCTACACAGCAGAAAATTAAATATAAACTATTTAAATCAAGAAATAAAATTATATTTTAAAAGGGGAACTGATTTTTTTTTTTTTTAAAGATAATTTTACCATTTGTTAAATAGCTAAATACAAGTAATAACAATAATACAATATAAATAAACACAATAAGATAAAGAATATTAAATTCTTAACAGATTTTCACAAGCAAAATAGATTTTTATAAAAAATAAATCTGAAATAAAGAAAAATCTATCAAGACTAACTTCTATAATCTACATTTTAGATAAACTTTTCAATTAAAAGATTCTTCTTCATGGGCTTCACTAAAACTTACAACAAATCAAATTCAGATTTGAAATAAAACAAAAAACAATATTTTTTAAAGTATTTTTTCCAACCAGTAAGACAAACTGCAAATTTTATGCATAAATTTCAATGTTTGAAACTGATATATAACACAATTGAGAACACGTTTATAAAATACCATAATGTAACTAGTTTTAGCAGAAGCAGTCTACTTTATAATTTTGCTAGAAAAGCCTCTTAAATCAATATCATTTATATACATATATATATATAATTTCAATTCAAATTCCTTGATTTATATAAAAATGGTTTTATTTAGCTTCTCATGACAAAACATTGATTCCATGATGAAATTCCAAACAATTAGCAAAGTATTTTTATCCCATACATAAAAAGGGTTTTAATGTTTATAAATAACTAACAATGAATATTAAACATTTTAAGTAATGAATTATAATTACAAAACTCATAAAAGGTAATTCATTTATGTAGCAATGATTGCTCAAAAATACAACAGTTTTGGCTACACACACACACAAGTAAATCAAATCCTAGGGACAATGTTGATTTATAATTGTCTCTCAGCCAAATCTTTTTAAAATAAACTTTTAAAAACTTTACACAATGTTTCTTCTGAGAAAATGTTTTTGTTTAAAATGTGTTGAAAAAAAAAATTGTGGCAACAAAAACTTTATTTTAGTCCAATTTGTTTAACATCTACCTGCGCATGATTTATTTTCTAATGTGTTTCATTGGTTAAATCAATTTTTAGATTTTAGTAATGTCTTCAATTAAAAGAAAAGTCCATTTTAGAAGATAAAAAATTGATTTCTATTTTTATTTGTGTTGAAATGTTAAACTTCAAATAACCATGGCCTTTTAGAAATTTGGGTCATTTTAAAAACTTAAAAACAAATTGGAGACAGAAAAACTTTTTTTTTTTACTTTTAAAACATGTTGATGATAATTCTAATTCATTTTTATCATTTATTATAAATCAAATTTCCTCATTTTTTTGTTTAATAAAAAATATATGCTATTTTACATTATTAAAATAACCCTTATTCTGTTTTTCTTATTCTTTGAAAATTAGACATAGGAAGTCCTTCCCTGAACGAATAATAAACCCCAAAGTAAAAAATAAATAATGTATTTTTGTTTGCAGTTCCTAACAATCCTGAAAACAGTTGTGACAAACTTTCAAAGCAGTTGGAAACAGCCATTTTTCTTTGCAATGCGATTCAAGTAATTGTATAAGCAAAAGAAAGATCTATAAGAAATTATCATATGGACACATTCTCAATCAAACTGAAAATAAAAATGGCCTAGCAAAATCTGTCTAAAGAGTAGAAGATCTTTTTTTTTTTAAGTAAAATTATTTTATCATATAGATACTGAAAATATTAAAAAGAAATAGGTAAACTCTTAAAACAAAAATTTAACAATTGAAAATAAGAATAACACATTACAAAAGATAAATGTTAAAATAGACTAGAAATAAAAGGCCTTTCTAAATTATTGTAAAACCTGTCTTATCATAAAATTAAAGGAATTATTTGCTTAATGATATTTTTAGCTTTAGACCAATGAGATTGATGCAAAATCTAAATATCAACAGAAATAATCTACTTGAAATTCATTTAAGAAGGGATCCATTTTGAATTTTCTTTATTCTTATTTACAAATCATTTATAAAAAGATATGAACGGGAAAGGATAAAAATAATCGTCTGATAGATAACCTGCTAAAAGTTAGGTGGAAATTTATCTCGGCTTTGATGTTCTTCTGAACAGTTTTAGGATTTCAGTATCAAAAGAAATTCACTTAATAAATGACTTATGAACAAGATAATGCAATTCAAACAAGTGGTGCAAAAAAGAGCTGATATGATAGCAGTGCTGGAAGGTGTCACCACTTATACAGCAGTAAGGTACAGACGACGAAGACAGCCAGCGCTGCAATGCAACACAAGCGGCAGGGAAGCAGCAGCAATAGACGATGGCAGACAAAGAGGAGGAAGTGCAAACCCTGCACATTTTCCATCAAAAATAATGTATCTGACAAACTGGTAGGTTTTCACAACAGAAGGGGCTTTACGATTGCTAACTGGGGACAACAAAAAAGTTCTTTGCTTATGGTATATAAATACACACACACACACACACACACACAAATATTAGTTAAGCGTAGACACGGAATCAATGGCCTTTGGCGACTGTCAGTTTTTCCGTCTGCGCAGTCAAAAAGCTTTTGGTCTGATGCCACGCAGGCAAGAAACTGATAGTCACCAAAGGCCGTTGACTCTGTGTCTATGATTAACTAATATAGACACTATCACTGATATTAGCTAAGCGTAGACACGGAGTCAACGCTTAACTAATATACACACTATTACTGATATTGAGCACTCTAACTATAAATTTAAGCAACCTTACTACACACACACACACACACACACATATATATTCATATGGGAATATTTGTGTCTGGTGAAGCATTGTTATGATTGCCAAATTGATAATCTTATCTGAAAATCAGGCTAAGTAGAAGTAATACTTTAAGTAGTCGTAACATCAAGAAGAAATAAACACAAACAACTTCCCAATAGCATATGAGTGTGTGTGTGTGTGTGTGTGAACAACCGTTAAACTATTTATAATGTTATATAAATCATTGAATAAGTGCTCAATACATTAGTAGCACCCATGGTTATTATTAGTTTGATAGTAGCTTTCTGGCCAGGTTTCACCGTTCAAATCATCAAGAGAATAATATCGAGGCCTTACACAAGTGGAGCTGTTACCTTTAACAATCTTCTACCTAAACAATGTATAAAGTTTCAGCTTCAATAGTGTTCTCTTGATAAACTAATAGTGAAACCCACGGAAAATTTTCAAACTGTCAATTAACATTAATATATATATATATATAAATCTGTAGAGAAAGATTGCTTATATATATAATTCGAGTGCTCAATATCAGTGATAGAGCATGTATATTAGTTAAGCGAAGACACGGAGTCACTGAAGGCTGTTGATTCCATGTCTTCGCTTATATGGACAGCAACGGTGGAGTATTGGTAAAAGTTTGGACTCTGGAATCACATTACATGAGTTCAAATCCCAGTCAAAACCATTACATTCACCTTTTGCTGCCTCAAGCAGGTAGAGCTCGTTACAGGCAACACTGTATATAAAAAGCCCAGGTATATAAAGAGCATGTAAAAATCGTCTTGTGCTGAACTTGGGTTGGTGCTTGAATAAGTAAATATAATATATATATATTATATATATTATACATACTTGGTAAAGCACCAACCCAAGTTTGGCACAAGGCGATTTTTACGTGTTCTTACCCAGGCTTTTTATATTCGATGCTACCTTTCACCTAAATGAGCTGTTCTCCCATATTAGTGAGCCCCATCTGCCCGAGTCAGCTAAAGTGAATACAATAGTTTTGACTGGATATATATATATATATATATATATATATATATATGAAATTAGTTGATCATTATAGGCAGAGTCAACAGTTTCTGTTGATTGGCAATTTGGTGCCTTTCAAGTCACAACATGATTACCTGTTGATTGCACAGGTAAGGAATTGGTTGTCACAAAAGTTGTTGTGGTGATGCAAAGCCACTACTACACACATACACACACACTATCACTGATATTTAGCACTTTCAAGTATAATAAACATATCTTTATATATGTTAAGAATGATTGGACTAAGTTTCAAATAGCAAATTAATAATAACTGTTGAAAAAAAAAAATGAATGGACAATTAAGATGTTTTGAATATATATATATATTTTTTTAGTATTTCTAGCCAAGAACACCAGGGAAAATATTCCAACAAAGCTACAGCTTTCCAAAATAACCCTTAAATGAAAAAGGAATTATATCTTTAAAAAAAAAGATAATAGAATGAAAAGGTCATAAAATACTTTGGAAAGTTCTAAAAGTGGTACTGAATAGTTCGTTCAAAAAGAAATCATTTGCTTTAGTTTTGTTTTCTTTTTTTTACCTATCAACCTCTATGGGTTATTTAAGGTTTTTCTTGTTTCAAATCTTTTGACAAATTCAGTTTTTCATTATTAATAAAGGAGTAATGAATGGAGGTATTTATGATGTATTAAAGACAGTTTTGATGTTTCATAAAAATATGGATTGAAAAATCAAATAATCTGAAAATTTATAAAATCTGTTTAATATGCAAATATAGAAAATTGAATGACAAATACTTTGTAAGCTTGCTCAGTTGAAAGCAGGATTAACTTATTAAAAGTTTTAGTTAAGAGTTTATACTAAGATTATTGTGTTTTTTTTCCTTTGTGTTTTTCAAATGCACACTACCAATAGCAATAAAACTAGTAGCAGTAAGGTTTTTCTAGCTAATTCATTATGAAATATTGAACATTCAAAGCAATTGAAAAAAAGAAAGTTGTAAGAATATGATAACCCAGGCTACACTGCATATTCTAGTCAGGCAACAGACAACACAAGCAGTAGGAGATTTGGGAAGGGGATTGTTTTCGGGGGGTTGTTTTTTTTTGGTTTTTTTTTACTGAAAAACCCAACTTTTTTTTTTGTTTAATAATTAAAATTTGGTTAATATTGACTGGTTATTTTAATGAAAATGAAACACTTTTGAAGCTTTGGCAGGTGTGAATCTGCTTGAATTGAGGTAAAAGTAAATAAAAATTAACAGAAATATTGAATGATAAAAATTAATTTTATAATCAAGGAAAAAAAAAAAAAAAAAGAATTAGGAGAAATTAGGAGGAGGAAGAGGAGAGCTGTAGCAATGCAGAAAATATTGAGAGCGCATCGTGTGAGGAGCCGAAGCTGGGTAGTAGGCGGGGACAAACAAGTTTCACCTGCCACGACCACCAAGACGACCAGCAGGAGCAGCAGCAAGAGCAGCCCCCACCAACACTGCCAT
The DNA here is from genome assembly GCA_034780655.1 of Idiosepius hallami. Lineage (NCBI taxonomy): Eukaryota > Metazoa > Mollusca > Cephalopoda > Idiosepiidae > Idiosepius > Idiosepius hallami. The sequence continues at coordinate 288,966 of JAUZSX010000002.1, read as the reverse complement.
CGTAGGCAGAGTGTTATATGGTGGGTGCCAGCCATCACCACTTGCCAACTGCCCATCATCATCGCCGCTGCTGCCACCACCACCACTGCCGCCATGGGCTGCTGCCTGCCTGCCTGACTGTCTGCTCACGACTGGGTACTAGGCTGAAGGCTGTCCGATTGGACGACTAGCCAGCTTGGCAGATGTGATGGAGGAAGTGGAGTAAGATGAGGAGACCCTGCACCATATTCCAGGCTGTTAGAGAGACCTGCAGTGAAGAGGAGGAGGAAGAAGAAGAAAACATAATGATGACGATAACCACCACCATGTCAGACTTGCAATCATTTGCTTTTAGGGTTTGTTTTTTTTTTGGGTTTTTTTTTTTTTTTTTTTTTTACAGAATCAATTGCTTTGCCATTAATAGATTGAATATAGAGCCATGTTGATTTCTAATATTTCCAACATATTAAGCAGGATTCTCAACAAAGGACCAAAAAAGATTTTTAAAAAAGTAAACTTGAGAGAAAACCTAATTTAGACTGAAATTTTTTTGTTTTGTTCGTATCAAAACCAATTGTATTGAATAAATTCATCATAAAGAGAATTAAAGTATGAAATTACAATGAACAGCTTAATACTTAACACTGATCAACTAAGAGCAATCCACAGTTGATCACACTTTTTCTTCCTAAGCAAAGAACTTCTATTCAAAAAAATGAATAAAATGAATAGAAGAGACATTTTGAAAATTTATAATAATTTCTATTATTTCTAATGTGCAATTGCCATAAAAAGAACATTTTTAAAGAAGTATGAATCTATCAATAAAATGCATAACAGTTTCAAGACAAACTAAATGACAAGGAATTCCTGACAGAAACTTATGAATACTAAAATTTTAGAAGCAATAATCAAGAGTTCAACTAATATCTCTGAAATCCTAAATACAATAGTTTGAAAACTAAAACCAAAATAGCCCTTGGCATAAAATTAATTTCAAAATAAACTCAGCTGGATTCAAAATAATTACCAATAAAGATTTATGGTTATTTTTTAATTCAATACATTTTCTTTTTCTGAAATAAAACTATTTTTCTAAACCTTTGATAGTCAGAATATTTCTTTTTTTTTTTTTCTATGAAGCAATTTTAGAATAAATCAATAAAGTTATTAAAAGTTTAATGAATGGTCAAATCAAAAAAAGAACAAATATTCTTAAAAAATGTGTCCTGTATTCCATCTTTTAAATTTCATCAAACTACAAGAAGTATTGCCTGGCCGTTGGGGACGTACCACTAAGGTTATTAAAGATGCCTATTACATAGAAAAGCTATTAACGCTTTTTTTTTTAAATACCAATATCAATTCTTATGCTTTTCTCTAAGATATTTAAGGAAGCATAGAAAAGTTATATCATAAAAATGCAAATTTTGGTGGTCTGAATTATTTTTTTTTTGAATAACTATTGTGCTTTTCTTTTCTGAAGTGCTACAGGATGTAGGGTCTCATAACCAAGATCATCTGATTTACCAACCATAGAATTGCAGACAAATCATACTTCATTAAGTGTTTGACAGAAATCATCAAAAATAAATCACTTTCATTATTTTCCATATGATTCATAATTATTCCAAAATTTTTCTTATAAATATCTAAATAAAGCAATATTTCTCTACTACTTTTTATATAAACTAATAAATAAAATTCATGTACATTTTTTTAAATAAAATAAATGGATGCTATAAAAAAAAATAGGAAAAAAAGCTAACAGATTTTATTTTCTTTATTTCTTATTTGAGATTTTACAAATGGAAAATGACTTTTGATTCAGGATTAAATCAAATGATTCATAGAAAAAGTTACCATAAACCAGTATTTTTATTTCGATACAGGTTTCTTCATTGTTATATTAACAAAGGCATAATGCTCATTCAGTATAAGTTCTAAATGACAATCCACTAAAAGGTTACAGGTCCAATCTTAATGCTAAGTGGAAAGTAACTACAACAAATTAATACTAGAACTTGGTTCAAGTAAAAATTAACACCTGTGGAATAAAGGATTGAGTTTGCACTTTTATAAAGACTTCCAAGATTAGTATACAACTTTTTAAGATTGACTAGTCTCACCTGAAAAGGGCTGAAGGGCTTATTAGCAGAATTATTTTGTTTTAACAATCAAATAATCTAACCAATAAATTGTCAAAACTTCTCAGAAATTCAACCAAAAATTAAGTTTTTTTTTAAATAAAATAGAATTTCTTTTCACCAAGTTATAAAGACTTCAAGTGATAAGAAAAAACAAAAGAAAAAAAATATGTGTCTGAATAATATGAAAGTGAAAATATTTTGTCTAAAATCTATTTCAAGACATAAAAACATTAAAAAAGATTGAACAGACTATTTCAAAAAGTATCAGGATTCCAGTAATAAATGGTAAAAAAAAATTCTTGGGGAATTCCAAATGCTTTCATAAACAATAAAAGATGTTATTTTTAAAGTTTAATACAAACTTCAATCATTCATTATAGCTTCAAAACATTTGAATTAGTCACTCAAAACAGTGAGGATGCTAAATCAAAACAATTGATAAATGCAGAAAATACAAACATTTTTAACTTTCACAAAAGTGCAAACTAAAACTGAATTGATAAAAATAACATTGAAAATAATAGTTTTAAGAAAATTGTACTCACAAGTAAAATAAGGTTGAATTTCATTTAACTTTGTTGAAGAATCTGAAAGCAAAAATAAACAGATTATTAAAAAAAAAGGTCTACTCGGAAATGCTTATAAAAATCAATAGAGATTAAAAAAAAAATAAAATAAAAAACAAGAGAAAGTTTTAAAAGCTGAAACTTTTCATCTTGATTGTTTTGAAAATCTAAATCTTTTTTGGGGGGACATTTCCTCAGAGGCAAATAAGAAAGAAAAATTGAGATTTTTCTTACAAAATAAAGTTTTATTTTTCCCCCTCTTTGCAGGTTTCAGATTATTATTCTTATCTTGCTTTTTATTTTCAAAGAATAAAATAATCAAAACCTATTGAATAGAAGAAATTTCTTAAAGGATGGAGAACTACACCAATGTATGAGCATGTAACAGATTCCCCTCCCCCAACACACACCAAAAAACCCCAAAAAATCCCTAATTTTGTCAGAGGTTGGGATTGAAACAAAACTTAATCTTTTCTTCATTGGATCATTTCTAATCTCTCCAGATATTTTCTAAACAACTAGGAAATGAATTTCTTTACTATTCATAAGCTTCAACCACAATCATATATTAAACGAATATATTTAAAAAAAAACTGATTTATTGAAATCCTTAATCAAATAATGATCTGGCTGTCACTCCTGTATGATTATGGGGTACATGTCATCCTCTACGATTATGGGGTACATGTCATCCTCTACGATTATGGGGTACATGTCATCCTCTATGTATTCTTCTAGATTTACCGTTTTGGAATTCGTAGAAAAAAAAAGGGGGGGGGACGCTAGGATTTTGATCCAGCTACTAATCTTTTATGGTTTAAATGATGTTCAATCATTGTATGGAAACCAAAATAATAATAAAAAAAAACATTGTTTCTCAATCCTATTTTGTTTCCATAAAGCAAACAAAAATAAATTTATACAAAATATAATCAACAAGACTCAAAATAAATATCAAGTAAATATTTCTATCATATTACTATCAAAATTTTTTATCTATAATTTTTTTAATTGAATCATATTAGTTACCAAAAAACAAAAAAAAACTAATTATCCTAAATCTAAGAATTAGATATTTGACAATAAATAAAGGATAATAAAGTATTTTTCTATTTTTTTTTTTTTTAATTATTTTTTTTATTAAGATTCAGGAGTTAAAAAAACAAAAACAAAACAAAAAAAGAACTTTATATCCTATCATTTCCAAGAACACAAGAATACCAAAAATAATTCAAAATTTAACTTCAATAAAATGATAAATAAATAAAAATACGGATACTTACAAGTAAAATAGGGTTGAATTTCATTCAATTTTGTGGATGAATCTGAAAATAGAAAATAAAAGTTGAATTGGTAAAGTTCCCATAAATACTAAAAGCTGAAATTATTCATCTTTATTTAAAACAAAATTTCAACAGGAAAATCTAACTTTTTGCAGGATTCAGAAATTCTATAAATTAACAAAATGCTTCTATAATCATAATAAAAAGGTATATTTTATATATTCTATTTAGGATATAAATATTTTAGACATATTACATTATAGAATTAAAATAGAGAAATATATATTTAAGAGAACACGTACACAATTATAACCAAATAGTCATTGACAAATATTGTTTGTTTTTGTATTTAACAGCATATCAACCCTTTTAGGCCATTTTAATGCCAAGAACAATCATTTTATGATAAAGGATCAGCATTTTTGATAAAAATTTTATACACACAGTTTTTTTTTCAATAACAAGTTGCACTATCTAACCCATATCTGGAGGGAAAGTCAGGATTCATACCTTTCCCAAAAGGTATTAGTCAACATGCCAAAATAAATGGAACGACTTGGATTTGAACTTGCGTACTATGATTCCGAAGTCTGACTGCCTATCCACTGGGTCACATCTACTGTCCCCAAATATTGTGTAAAGAAAATTTAACCAAGAAGTTTATCAACCACACTTGTATAAGTAAATTGTTTTATAATCTATTATGGAGTAATTGAATTATATATTGAAATTCTTATTACAATATAAATAGAGAGATTCCTGTTGTATGCAACCTCCCACCCCTACTGGCATCAAAAAGTGGTCGCTTACAGCAAAAGGTTGCTCATTAAAAGCTCATGCATGAAAAATCAACAAAACATCTGTGCAAAGAAAGAAGAACTAATAACAGTTTGCTGGTGATGAAGATTGTATACAGCAGGATCCACTCTCTATATGTTTGTATATACACACAAAACATAGGCATACACAGAAATTTACACATATATAAGCATAGAAATGTGCACATATACACACATCCATAGAGAGTGAGTATATCTACTTTGTCGAGCATCAAACCAAGTTGGGCACAAAGCCAGTTTGGCATGCTCATTTCCTGGGTTTTTGCAATTGTTGTTGCCCTTCACCTAGATGAGTTACTCTCATTGAGTTGAAAGAAAAGAGACAGAAAGTGAAAAACACAAGACACATATCTGTATATATATATATTATATACTCACATGTTACTGGTATATATGGCTGTTGTTGGAGCTGCATTGCCAATGCCTGCTGATAGGCAGCTACATTTCCTGGCTGATAAACTGGAACACCACTTTTACTATCTGCCACAGCCACACGCTTTGGATAAGGGGCACCGGTAATTCCACCCTAGCAGCAATAATAAACAAGTAAATATTTAGTCATTTTAAAAACTGTTTTTTTTTTTGTTTAAACAGATCGACTGGGAGACAAAATACTTGAAGATAAATTGAAATGTCAGCAAAAACCTTCTAGAATGTTTTGTGCTCAATCAAGGAATCTACCTTCCAAGTCATAAGAATCATCTCATGATTAAATAGGCTTTCAATTAAAACTTCTGGCATTATTAATTAACCTATGTTAATTACAAATAACTGGGATTAAGGTAAAGTTTAGCACTAGGTTTGTTTGAACGAATCGTTATGGTAAGTTGATTTTTTTTAAATTCAAATCAGTACATGGTTTTTAAAAAATATCAATTTATATTTACAATGAAATATTTGTTGAAAAAATATTATAAATGCAAATTCATTGATATTTTTAGATATATTTTTTTTCATGAAAAACCTTAAAATATTCTACCAGTATAATATATTCTAATTACATATTTTTAAAAAGATTGAATCTGAGGTATATTGATAATTGCTTTTTTTATATTCTATACCTTGATTTATCAACAAAAAAAAAACTTATCAGATAATTCAGTAAGACTATTTGTAAAAGATTAAATTTAGAATGCTACTTTTTTATATATAAAAAAATTTAAAAGAATGTTAAGGGCATTGGATTTAAAATATAAAACCTAAAATAGAAGAAAGCAAAATGAAAATAATTGGAATTGCCAGACAGCTTTTATTTAGTGAAATTAAAGTTTAAACAATGCTTAATAAAAGAGTAGGAGATATGAGATTAGAATTGTAGATAAAATAGGACAATTTACTAACATTTCAAATTATTAACTTCTAACATATTTATACATGCTGCTTGTGTCACCCAGACGATTAATAGAAGAAAGGAAAAAAAAAAAGAAAAAGAAGGAAAACAAAAATAAACTTAAAAATGCAGAAGAGAATAGCAGGAAAACTTTACTGAAGAAAACGTTAAATTCATATTTTAGTTAAATAAGGAATTACTGAAGAATTTTTTATTTTTTTAATAAATAAATTAGCATAATTAAAATTAAAAGAAGGCAGAAGAAAGCATAAGTTAGACTGAACATTAAATGGCATTATTACAATAAAAACATTACAGAATGAATTAAGTTTTATTTAATAACATTCTAATGTGCAAATATCTAGAGATACTGTAATATAAATTATAGAAAAATTTACAGTGCTTTTACATTAAGATATATAAGTAATACTGCCTTCTAATCCAACTTTGCATAATCACATGACAATAGAGTGGTTAAATTGACATAGCGTGTTTAAAAGTTGGCAGGATTTACCAGTTAGGCATTCGGGAAGACATCATGCAAGGCGTGACCAAAAGGGCCAGTGAATAATAATAATATATAATAACAATTATTTGCCATTGGTGTATTGGAAAAGTAAAACCTATTATCCTAAAAAGCAGTTGAGGGCTAGATTTGTTTTGTCATGTGACTGTGCAAGTATATCTCTTATAAAAGCAGACTACAGCTACATGCAAAGCATGATGGGATATAGTACCAGAGTAACGAGATCGTCTGCAGGCTCACGAGGTCGCTTCTTGCCCGTCAAGACCTCAACCACTTGCGGCTAATTAGTATGCAGAGCACATGATGGCGTTTGGCCAATGAAATGGCAGCATGGCAGGGATGGCGGCACATGACAACAGCAAGCAGCAAGGCATGATGGGTGATGAAAATAAAAGAAAAGCACCATTGGTAAAAAATTTCAACCAACATGCATTAAAAACCATTATTATATACCAGAAAGCTAAGACATCATGCCTTTTCTTAGGGTCGCAAGAGAGAAAAAAAAAAAAAAAAAAAAGAAAGGAAAAAAAAAAAAATAAATTATTTTCAATATTTTTTTTTTTGGTTTAAGTTTAGTTCTTTAATTATTTTTTTTTCTTTTAGCTTCTAAAAAGATATCGAGACTAATCTGAAGAAGGTGTGGATATCAATTGAAACTTTTACAAACTTATAGAACATCCATATCTCTTATCTCTCTCGTAAACTGAAAGGATGATCTATTGAAAAACTTTATCTAAATTCCGTAAAAATTTTTGTTTATCAGATTTACATTCTAGAAATATAATTATCATAAAAATATAATAATATATTCTTATAACTAAACATTTTAATGATTTTAATTTAACATTTAATGTTGATGGTTTTTAATATTCATTCATGCATTTTATTTTGTATTGTAATAAAGTATTTCTGTTATAGATTTAGATTACAAATTTTTCTACATAGTTTAATTTAGCCAATAACGCAATCAGATAACATTATCAATTTTTGCATTTAAATCTTTAAGAGAGCGTGTGTGTGTGTGTATATATATATATACACACACACACATATCTTTATCAGTTTACATCTACACACAAGTTTCATCCATTTTTATAGCCATTGTGATTTAAATTAACTCTGAGTTACTTGCTTTTTAGAAACCCATTTTTATAAGATTGTTAAAAATCAAAGATATGATATCCTATAACTTGTTTTTATAAAGTGTTTATGGAGTTCAAATGTAAAAAAAAAAAACAATTTATTTTAAAATCTATCAAAAAGTTTGTTTGCCAACAGCAAAGTTGAGAAAGTGTTTTGTTGTTTTTGTTGGATGAAATAAATCCAAATTGCAGAAAGAGCATCACAGGGTTCATACAGATTTCCCATATCCATTTTCAAAAACTTTTCAAGGCAAAATTTAATAAATAAACAACAATATAGTAATCCAAAAAATCTTATTTACTGGGAACAGGACAAGTCATTTTCATTCATTTCTTGTTTTTACTAAGTAGTTTAAAAGGTCAGTTATTTACATAAAGTTTACACAAAGTTCCCTTTAGTATCATACAACAAGACTGATCAACTATTTACAGCTTGAACTTAACACGACAGAACACAATGTCATTCAGTGTCTTTGACAAAGTCTTAGTTTTTCTTGCTTAATTTCAAGCTTTTCTTTGAGCTTAGCCAGTTCTTTTTTTTCCTAACATTTTCAAGGCATTTTCCATATTTTCAAGGAGTTTTCAAGGCAATAATAAAATCAAGGCCTTTACAAGGCAATAATAAAATCAAGGCCTTTACAAGGCAATAATAAAATCAAGGCCTTTCCAAGGCAAAAGTAAAAATTCAAGGACTTTCAAAGTCTGTATGAACCCTGGCATCAATGGGGGAAGCAGCTGGATCTTCTTAGACAGAACAACCCTGAAGCTGTCAACCCTGCTAGCTTTGATGCTGTAGGGATAGTGATGGTGGTGTTGGTAGTGGTTATGGGATTGGGGAGCTGCTTGTGGGCAGCACAACAACTAAAAAGAGCAAGAAAGAATTTGGGATCAACAAGTTGGAGAAAAAGCAGGACTAGTGTTGCTTGTTTTTAGTGTTTAACAGAACCAATGCCTGTATAGTAGAGAGAAATCTTACTTTTTATTCGAATAAAAAAGAAGAAATATTTATGCTTAGAAAATTAATTTAAAATGTGAGAATTTTATATTAAAGTTAAACTGATTATATCATATCAAATAAGTTTACAGTTAAATCAATTTTGAATTGTCTTTATTTCATTTCACTGTAAAGAAAATTTAAGTGCATTTAAAAACCAAAACTAAAATTTTAATTACATCTTCCATGTTATAAGAAGCTTTACCAACTATTGTTGTTGCATGGGTCAAAAAATATAATTAGGAAGATAAAAAGAAACAAACAAACAAAAAAAAAATGCAAAATTAAAAAAAATAATTTATAAACAAATACAAAATAGCTAAAACACTGTGTGTAAATAGTTATTTAAACATATAAAAAAATGCATATACATAGTTATATATATATATATATATATATATATATATATATATATAAAAATATATATAAAAAATATATAACATATATATATAAAAATTATATATATAATAAAAATAGAAATAGAAATATTATA
>JAUZSX010000002.1:243414-263802 GCA_034780655.1 Idiosepius hallami | reverse complement strand
TTGCAAATAGCCAATTGAGACCCCACACCAACAGTAGTCAGATATCACGGCAAAAGCTGCTAAGAATATTCTCATTAGGCCACAATAAAAAGTGAAAAGAGAGTGAAAGATTTTATCTTAGAACTGAATTCCTATAAAAAGTAAAAGAGGCTCACCTCTAATCTGTCTGCCCTTGTGACTTTCTGTTGTGGAGTTCCAGGCATTGCGGTTGGTACTACCCCTGGAACCTGGGTGGAGACAACGGTTGCTTCGCTTCCAGTGCCCGCAACTGGCACTGTAGGGATGGCTGCATTTAAATAGGGACTAAATGCAACTGCTGATGTCGGGACTGTACTTATATATGGAGGGGCCTGGCAAAAACAAAATAACAAAAATTATATTCATACATACATATTACCACACACACACACACATACACATACACACACAGAGACACACAGAGACACACACACACACCCAAGTTCTCTAAGCAAAAGGCACTCACATGATGCATTTTAAGAAAATAAGATATTAGAAATTAAAAATTTTGCAAATGGCCATTTTAAAGTTAATTTTATAAATAAGCTTGCGTTATTTTTAACAACATACAAATGGTGATTAGAGCAGAAGCAATAAAATTATGATAATGGTAAAGTTTAGCCTACTTTATAAGTTAATTTCAATTCTTTGCTCACTATGACTACAAAGAATAATGAAAAGAAAAAGTATTTAAAACTTAACAAGTATATAATAGTAGAGATATGTCTACTCCAACATAGTCAGTGATAATGTCACACTTTAGCAATTTTCACACCTTTAGGTTGACTTCTATAAATGTATTTTTAATAAGTAGAAATTCAAACAAGATGAAGAATTATATGTTAAATGCAATTTAAAATAAGACAATTTCTAAATATTCTTAAATTTGATTCTTAACAGTTATTTACTAGAAAATGATAAAAACAAATGCAGAGGATTGCAAGAAAATAACTAAAATCAAGGAAATAGAAATCAAAGTATTTGGATTTTTAATTGCTAAAATCATTTATAATAAAAGATGACATTTGCAAAATCTTAACATTATTTCTTAAATAGAAAAAAGCAATAGAAAATTAGTAATAAGTCTGTATTTTTTTAATACTAAGATAGGTAATGAATTAAAAATGTTAAAACTATTATATGTTCAATTTCATTTAAAGTATTTCCCCATAAAAAATAGAAATAGCAAAGTGAAAATGTAATAAATTTTATATACAATATTTTTATCAAACTTTGGTGAAAGGCTTTGTATTCTGAGCAAATCAAAATGACCTGAACAATTCAACTTATAAATCAATAACAGTTACAAATAGATTTTTTAATTTCATTCTTGTTAAAAAATAAATAGAAAACAGAATATTAGTGCATTTAGGTACTTATCACAACTATCTTAACACAATATGTTTGGATACAAATGTTTACATTAACAGTTTTATTAAAGTTAACAATGATGATGTAAAAATTAAAGTAATAATAAATCAAGTATATTTTCAAAGTGATTTCATTAAATTTAAATTTCAAAACTCTTCAAAAATTCATTTTTAAAATCACCCTAGTATTTTGTAGTGATGAACAGATTCAGTTGGCAACTGATAAGGACATGTTAAAGCACGTGCAATCGTACGGTGAATGTAGAAAAAAAGTTTAATATAAATTCTGCAGAAAACTATCCAATAACAGAATCTATTTTTTAAAACAAAGAGAAATGTTTTAATTTTGTTAATACTCAATATTGTATTCAGCTTTAAATTAAATAAAAAAATATATATTAGATTCCTCTTTCAATGAAAATTACCAATACCGTAAAAAAAAGTAATTATGAAAAGTTTTTTTGATAACAAAATATTTAAATTCCTTTTATTTAAAGATTAGTTAAGTTCAGTTAAAAGCATAAATAATTTAGAATTAAACCAATTAATTATAAAATAATTATAATCTCGACAAACTTATTGATTATTATTTTTTATTTGTTGTAAGAGTGACTTCATTATAAAATAATCTACAAGGAATTTTTTTTCTAAAAATAAAATACCAGTTATACATTAATTTAAGTATTTAAGTTTGATTTGTTCTGCTAAAAAGAAGTTATTTTTTAATTAAGAAGCACTTTTTAAAATCCATACTATTTTTCTATCATTAATAATAAGTCAACAAGCGAAAAGAAATAACATTGTACATACAGAGCCTGTCTGACTAGAATGAAGTACAGATATTGATGTTTCATGTTTTATAAATTCGATACAAGAATAAACTATTGTTTAATATATAAATTATAATATATAATATATAAATTAAAACTGATAGCGTCAGGTGTGATGATCCATTATGATAACTTTGTGCTGTGATTGGCTGTCTTTATAAATTCTAACACACAAGATGGAAGAGGAAAAAATTTAATAAATACTTATTTATATTTACAGCTACTTATTTCAATTTTTTTTTTATCAGTTAAAAAAAATAATAATAATAATTCCACACATCAATAGAATAATTTCTGAAAATTTATCCTTGAATAGCAATCCAATCAGGATATAACATGAAAACAATTAATGATAAACATGTTAAGATTTAAAATAAAGCAGTAAAAATATTTTAAAATTGTTAGTGGCTTTAATATAGATTTTTTTAAACAAGCATAGAAAATAAAATAGTTGAAACGTATATGCATGGATTATCTGTCACTTAAATTTACATTAAAAACAAAAAAGGGGGCGTCTAGCTTTTAATCAATGCCAAATGAGTAATTTCATTTTGATATGGTTGGGATTTATATCAGCGTGGTCAATTGTAATTCTCTAGTTATTTAAAATTCATTCTTATTTATTTAACTCTAACCATAGGCAGTCTGTATTACTTTTATATATGATCAAGAGATCAATCTAGTAAACCCCAAAGCCATATTTAGGTTTGGGGTGTGTTTTTTAAGCCATTTATTGTCCATTCTCAAATTATCTTCACTTTGAAACCACCGAATAAACAAGGCAAGGATTCAGTTTTTTGGGGGTTTTTTTATATATAAAATTCATAACTTTTGAAAACATTTTATACTTTAAATTACAGTTTGATAATTCAAAAACAATTTCTCGAAATTAGGACTGAACAGTTTTTGGGTTTTTAATAACTAAAATACAAAGAATATTTTTTTTTAATGAAGTGAGTGGTCATAACTTTTTTTTTTCAGTTAGTTGAATCACAGTTAACAAATCAATCAATGCTCACTGAACGCTATAAGTAATATATATATATATATATATATACATATATATATTATACAGATAGGGTCTGACGATCATGCAAGCATGAAACTGGCAGTAACCAGCGGACGCAATTTTTCCAGTTTACTGAGTTTATTTTACAAAAAAAAAAAAAAAAAAACACAAACTAAATGGAGAGATATGGGTAAAGTTCTTGTTTCTAAAAAACATTTTCATGGTAATAAATAGAATACTTGAGGAATAACAAAAGGGAATTCCACAGTGTTGGGGCTTCATATCTTTCCCAAGGGTATTAGACAACATGTCTGTGTAGATGGAACTTTTATTTCAACTCATGTACTAAGATTCCAAACTCCGTCTATCCACTTGGCCACGTCGACACGCCCCCCCCCAAAAAAAAAGAAAAATTGTTTAGAAATGGTTTTAATATATAAATAGCATTTCATATAGTTTCCAATCCAATTTAATAGCATTTTCTCAAATAACTTAAGACATGATGAGAATTTCTTTTCAAAGCCTTGCACCAAAGAATTAAAGATCAAAAAGATTTTATCCAATGTCAGATCTGCATGCATCAAGACAAACATTAGGATTTCAATTAAAACAAAGCTTAGCATTAAGAAAAAAAAAAAAAACAAACAAACAAAAATAAAACAAAAAAAATAATAACACAGCAAAAGCGCGTGTAGGCAATCAAAGAAAGTAAAGAATGTGGTTACCACTAACCAGGACAGGGTATTGCCCAGGGAGAACTGTGGGGTATGCCACTGCCTTACCGCTGGCCTCATACATCAAAATAAAAAAAAGAAACATGCAAACCAATTAGTACACAGTGGTGCCAGGAGGTTAGAACAGAGCTAGGCTGGTGGTGAACAAAATGCCAAAAAGGCTCTCCTCGTCCATCAGTCGGAGGAGAGATGGTTAAATAGTTGCATAATAAAGCTAGGCTAAAAAACACACTCCATCAATATAGAAGGCAAAAATGGAAATTGATTTGCAAAAGCAGCTATCAATGCAAATGCAAGTTTTTAGAAGAATAAGATTAAAACATAAGTTTGGGGTTTTTTTTTTGTTTTTTTTTAATACATAAATAAAACAAAAATGAAGCAAGTCATGAATAGAAAATTAGGATGAATAATTATGAATTATTAATAAAACATTTTTCTTTTGTCTCATCAGCAATCATTAAACATTATATATGGTCAAATCGCGTTGGAGACATCAGTTCCTGTTAGATCAACAAAGTTAAGCAACATTGATCCTGGGCACTATTTAGATGGGTGACCATTTAAGAATACAAGGTTCTGTACTAGGGCAAGTAACAAATCTGCATGCAGTGTCCCCGCTACTCCTTTCAAGGAAACCAATAGTTACACTACACATATCACTGTGCAGTAAGATTTGAATTAAGCTTTATATGAAAAATGAATAGTTTGTGTTGATCTATTTTGCTTTTTAAAATTAATTCGGAAATAATATCTAAGCTTTTTTTTAAGGGATTTGCATTTATTTTTTAAAATATACTGTTTTCAAGATTGACATCTATTATAACTAAATAAAAACTATATTAACTGATAGTAATTCCACCTACAATCATTAATTTTATGAGAAATTCTACAAATAATATAACTAAATGCAATAATAAAATGGGATTCATTTAGATTGAAACAATTTTATTGTTATTTAATAGAGTAAACAATCTAAAAAGACAAACATCTTTAATCATCATTATAACTTTTTATCCATCAAAAAGTTACGGATTGGGAGGAATATATCCATGAACTTTGAACTCCCAACATAGAAGTTAAAATGCCAATCACATATGTTACTTTTAAGGCCAATATTGACATCTCTTTTATTCAAATTTAGTTTAATTGATGAGAAGAAAAAATGTCTTTCAAGAATTGGCTTGAAACATTAAATGTCTAGAGATGTCATTGAACAAGAAATTTAATTACTATGTTCTCATTAATATCATCAACATTAATTATTGTTGCTAATAAACCATAAAGAAAAATCACTTAGTACATTATTACTTTATATCTTATGTAAAAAAAGAACTTATCACAAAAGTGGAAAACCTATTTCTTTGACAAAATTAAATTTACATATAAAACACATGTATCTTAGATAACTAACATATGTAAAAAAAAAAACAAAAAAAAAAAAACATTCAAAATATTTAGTCAATATCATACTAAAGACTATATTTTAAAACTTATATTAAAACACGCTTCATTAAAAAGAATTTAAATTTTTATTTTCAATAATCTTAATTCAATTTTTTGTTTTCTTTTTGTGGGGTCAAGCTTCTTAATATAATCATTATGAAGTGACAACAGGTTAATGTAATTGCAAAAATTAAGAAATATCCCTTAATTAATAAAATATCTAATAAATAGAAAGAACTATCAAATATTCATGACTTGCAGAGGATAAAATGTGGGAATTCACCATGTGGTTAAACAGACAGCAAAACATTTTCGAGCAAAACAATATAATAAACAATACTTGAAAAAAAGATTTTAAATAAATACATATAGAATATCTAAATAGTGCATATACATCACACATATGCATACAAATACAGAACAATTTTAATGAGACATTTACAATGCAGCTATAATAGTATATTAATTAACATGATAAAAATATTCATAGAAAAATAAATTTTCTGTTTTGGTTATTTTCAATAATGTCTGAAATAAGAGTTTTTTGGGTTTTTTTAGTAATTTTCAAATTTTGACTAGTAGTATTAATTATTAGGTTTGAAAAAACTGGACAAATAAGAATTTTTTTTTATTTAAACATTAGGGAATCAAAAAATAGAGTTTCAAAAATTGCTTTAGTTATTCAAGGTTTCTAAACAAAAATATATATTTTATCTTTTTACCAACACTGGGCTTTTTTTAATATGGAACATTTCAAAGTTCAATTAAATAATTTAACAAGTAGCTTAACAAACCTAATATTTGCGATGATAAAATGTTAGAAGCATTTTTTAAAACCAAACAATTTATTAACAAGAATTTTTTAATACAAAAAGATTTGATAATTAAGAAAAAAATTAAATGATCAAATTATGAAAAAACCTTTTTAGATTTTGATTTTTTTTTTCATCAAGTCATAAGCAGCATGCAAGTTAAACATTATTATCAATTAAAGAATTCACCAATTAAAGTCATCATTACAAAATATTATCAAAAAAAAAAAAAAAAAAAAACACTATTAAACATGCAAGAGAAAAATTTCATAGGCTTAACCAATTTCTATAACACAAATATACATACATTATTTTCAATACATTTTTTGGCAATTAAAATGTTTTCAATGCATGGATTGTTAATATAGTAAAACTATTAAAAAATTAGCAATTAAATTGAAAGTGGTAGAAATATTATTGATTAATTATTGATTAATTTATTAATAATTTTCTTATTAGTGATTAAATTTATCTGAAAGGTTATGTGTGATCCCTAGATCCCATGGGTCTGTGTATACATATTTGATTTTAAAATGACCCTCTACCAAATGAGTTAAAACTGTTTTTGAAGGGAATTAGAAGACAATTTTGGAAATTTGTCTTCAAAAGTAAAATACCACAAAACCTAATGTTTCTATTGCTTTTAATTTGCAACACATTTTGACTTTGAATCAAGAATATCTCAAAGAGTTTCATAAAGAACTTCATTCCAATAAGTTAATACAAGACTTTAATGTTTCTCTACTTATAAATTGATATCCATTGATGTAAACTATTCTTAAGAAAATTCCCGACAAATAGGCCAATCAAAAACATGCTTGTTTTTAACAATTCTTAGTTTAGAATAGTTTCTAGTTGTACAGTTGACAAAATGGCATTATTAGTGTTTAAATGACCTCAAGATATTGAGGTTTGGTTTCTATCACGACTAAAACAGCAGTTCATCTTATCTGAAATGATCCCAACAACAACAACAAGAACCTTTACTCCCATCCAATTCTAACTTTACAGGTATTTTCTCAAGTTTAGCCATTTAAGAAGAGGCCTTCTCCAGGTTTCAATATACAAACAGATTATGAGGATTTATAAAGTAGTTAAATTCTTTGTCAATTAAATTCTAAGGTTAACGCGCATCACAAGAGTATAAGAATCCTTGAGGAGATTCTCAACAAAAGTGAACATGTGTCTATATTTATAATTTTCTGTAGAAGAGACGGGATGTTTTTTTTTTTCGTGCAATAGGGTGTGTCCATTAATTGCTCCCAACAGATTTTTGCATCTGATACATTGTATGCTTTGAATACAAAAAAAGGCACTTCCTTTAAACAGAACATTCAAACTGCTCACAAGAGAAACTATTGAAAATGCCAATTGTGTTTGGCAAAGTTTTGATCAAGAAAGACACATTTGGAAAGATCAAATAGAATAATTGATAAGCCAGTTAAGATGCTGTTGAGGCAGATACCAAGTTAACCAGCAGAGAATTAACCCAAACATTCAATCTATGCCTAATTTTAGGTTTGTTTCACATTATATATATATATATAATTTATTATATTATATATATATATAAATATATATAAATAATTCATTTTTTTTTAAAGTGATAGACATCAGAAACACACATTTTCAAAATTGTCTTATAATCTTTTTCCCCTCAAAAACAGTTATATTCAGTTTTTTGGTTGAAAGTTATGAAATTGAATATGAAAACTTGTTCTCATTGGATCTAAGTCCTATACACAAATTTTCAGAGGAATTTGTGTAGTAATAATAAAATTACTAACAACTTAATGGAATGTCTTATAATTATTTCTACTTTTTCTTTCAGTTATTTGTTTGAGATTAAACCTTGTTATATATTAGTTTTAATTGTTTTAGTTCTGAAGCATTATGAATCAACAAGTAATTGCTATACAATGAGTAGAGATTAACAAGGGGAAAGAAAAGGTGTTGGGCTTGTGCTGAATGTCAAGTTTATTACATCAAAAGCATTTGAGAAAAATCAGAGCCTATGAATTGATTCATTGAAAAAGTTACAAATAAGACCTGAACAAGACTCCACCTTACACACACATACACACAAGTATATATTTTCATATGTATGCATATATACAACAACATATATATATATATATATACACATACACACAAGTGTGTATATGTGTGTGTATATTACTGTTACAGTTGCATGCAGTGAAGCCAACATTAATCAAGAAAGTGAAAAATAGTGTGTATAATAATAAACTACAGTAAATAAGTGGTCAGGAATGTACACTACCTTTCCATAATTCAAGCCCGCCTGGGTCATAACATGCAGTGATAATAAAAAAAAAGGTATTTGTTAGCAACCAGGTAAAGAGAATTGACATAAAAGCATAACATAGCAGGCTGCCAGGTGGGTAGGAAAGAAATTTGTATTTCAAAATAATGTGCTTGAAAAATCAAAATAAAATGCTAAGCCTTTTTTTTTTTCTATCTATTTTTTATTAAGATGAATTTAAATTGTACGACAGATATTTTCTGAATAACTAAATGAAATATCTTTTATTAACATAATAATCTGTTATTACGAAATGAAAAGTAAAAATAAAATATAAACTTTAGAATTTGAATGATTATTTATTTGTTAAAATAAAATTGATCTGCTCTGAAGTCAGTTCAAAATATTTATTTTATCCGACAGTAGAAATAAACTGAATAAAAATTAATCTATATCAGATAAAATATGATAAAGTTTTATTCAAGTTTAAAAAATATATTAAATAAAAATTATTTTTTTAGCTTTTGTACTTAAGGACTTTTTTTAGGATTATTTTAATGTTTAAAAACAAACTTATAAAAAGTCCATTTTAAATTTAAAAATTATAGATTGTATCTAGGAAAGAAACTTCTACCCAACTAGTGCCAAGAAATTAATAAATGATTTGGAGCATTTTTTTTCAAGAAATTTAATTGATATAAATATAACTTTAAAATAATAAGCAACAAAATTCATAGCAAAATAAACAGTATGTTTAATTGTAAAGCAGAAAGAAAAATATATTCTGTTGATTTGCCATTATTACAAATGAAAGCTTGCAGAATTAGAGCACAACCATTGAAAAATAACATTTACTAAGTATTTTTCAGTATTAGTATCTATCAATTCAATTCTTTTATCAGAAATAATTTTAGTATTATTTAAATAACTCATTGAAATATATAATAAATAATTAAACAATTACAATAGAAATAAAATAGTATAACCATAATCTATAGCTAGATATTGAAATCATATTTAGATTGCTTTTTTTCTCCAAAATCAATTAAACAATTATTTATATTTTATATATTATATATATATATATATAGAGATATTTACTTTAATAAAAACCAATTTGTTTGTTTGTGTGTTTTTTTATAAAACTGGAAAAGCAACAAGAATTGATAATTAAACTATGAATAAATCAATAAACATAGGGCCTAAGGCCAATAACAGCTAAGCGTAAAGTAAAGCATTCAGTGGTGAAGATACTTTTCCATTAGAAAATGAAATGGGGTCAATTGTATGATGGATACAAGTAAATTCATAAGTAAAAAGTGGCTAGAATTTTCTTTACAATCTAATAATATATAAGTAGTGCTTTCAACAGGTTGGCAAATATACTTTGCTTTCTTACAAACAGAATTAGATGATCAAAATGTGGAAATAAAGAATTATATTCAGTTATATAAGCAGAAGATTTTTTTTTTCTTTTAGGTAAAAAAATTAAAAAAATAAAACCAAAATCAATACTCACAACTGTTGGAATCATTCCAGGCACCAATGGTTGGAGACCAGCTGCAGCAGCCTGAGCTGCCTGCAACTGAAGATTTTTAATTATTAAGTTGTTTCTACCATTCTGAAGTAATTGCTCACGTAAATGTTGTGGAGGATGCAAGTACTTGCATGGAGGGTCTTTCCTTTGACATTTACCCTAGAAAGATTAACAAAAAAAAAATTAAATACATTAAAAAAATATATATGTAAATATTTCTCTACAATAAAAAATGTTTTTATTTTTTTTTTTTGAGGTTCTTAAAGTTCTCAAGCAAGTTTAAATAAAATTTAACAGAAATATAATAAATGGAAAATTAATTCTGATGATGTATAATAAAAAAATCATTGAAAAAACAAAAAAAAAAAAAAACCAGAATATAGTTAGTGCTGACAAGTTTCGGAATGTTCCTTCATCATGGCACTTTTAATTAAAAAAAACAACTTATTTGCTGTCATAAAATCGAAGTTACCTTGTCCCTAATAACTTAATGGACAGGGTAGGAATAGTAAAAATTTAACATAAAGGTGCCCTGATGCAGGACAATATTCGAAACGCGTTGGCACTAATATACATTCTTGTTTTTTGTTTTTTCTAATAATTTTCTATCATATATTGTCGGAATTTATTTTCCATATTTTTTCTATTATATATATATATATGTATATATATATATATATATATGAAGAAAAAATATATATATATAGATAGATAAAAAAGAATGTATTAGTGTTTGTGTATATGGATTATATATAAAAGTAAGCGCAGATAAAAAGAATATAAACACATGTGTGTATATGTGTGCAAGTAATACAGTGAAAAAGAAAAAAAGAAAAATAAATCAAAAAGGTTTCAATATTTTGTTTTTGTTCATTTAAATACTTTTCAATAATTTCAAAAACTAAACAAAATGGATAACGATGAGAAATAACATTTGATTTTTTTAACATTTTTTAATGGTAAAAACTAATAGAAAGACAGTTATTTTAACAAAATTAACAGATTTATGAAAGAAATATCAATATTTATTTTCTATGGAAATAATTTTTGAAAGGTATTTGACAAAATATTTACAATTCAATATTATCAAATCAAATATTCATTTGTCCATCTGCCGCCATCTTGTTTCTTTAACCCTTTAAAACCGATATATTGACCCTGGCAATCTAAGGCAAAAGAAGACACACCACATCGATATTTTGGCCTTAATCTTTAGACCCTGACTTTTGAAAACTGCCAATGAGTTACACGGAGTCGTTCTATTAAAGGATCATATTCAGGTCGAAATGTTGGTGTGTCTTTTTTTGCCTCAAGTTATTAAGGCCGATATATTGGCCCTTTATGGTCGAAAGGGTTAAAAATATTACAGCATTCTTTGTGTTTCTTAAAAATGTAAAAAAAAGAAAAGCTAATATTTTAAATCAAGACAAACTTTTGAAACTTTCTTGGGTTTTATTTGGGATCTTAGCTTTTTGCCATTTTATTATATATTATATTTTGTTATATTATTTCCCAAATTATTTGATCAAACACACACACACACATGTGCATGTGCGCGCGCATGTTGATGTTCATAACCAAAAATGGTAAAAAAACCCAAAAAAAACGGAAAAAACAAAACAAACAGTTCGCCTTAAAAAGAAAAAAAAAAACAACTTTTGTACATAGTTTATTCTCGACATAAATTCCCTATTTTTTCATGTTGATTCTGTGGTGAAAAAAAAAAAAACAAAACAATCTTTTGCTAGACAAATAAGAGAAAATAAAAATTCAGAAAAAAAAAACCAAAAAAAAAAAAAACAAAAACCAGAAAAAGAAAAGAAAGAAAAAGTAAAAAATAGAAAATTGAAAAACCAAAAACATTCATTGAATGAAAACTGAAAAGCAAGCGGCCACTTAAACTGTTGTCGGTGTTGTTGGTGTAGTTGTTGCCGCTCAACAATTCATGTAATCATGATTTCATGCTTTCTTTCATGGTTAGCAAAACTCGTTTGTTTCTGAAATAAAAAACTGAAAACTATTCTTTGTTTTTTATTTTTGTTTTTTTTAAAAACCAAGTTTAACTTGTTTATGACTCTTTACATACAATCATTATGGGACAAATAGTGCAAGACCTCAACGCCAGATGTGGCAGATGATGTGCACAGTGACACAATGGCACTGAAGGCAAATGAAGGCTGCAACAAAGGATAGCCTCCAGTTATGGTGCAACTTTCCTCCAATTAATAATTCTAGAAGTATTTTTCAGTCAATTTTCCTCATCTTTATTTTCATATTTATTTTTTTCTTCACGACATTTCGATCGGGTGAACCTTCAGTCTTCATCGGTGTAAATGAGTTTATGTTTGTTAACTTTTGTTTTTCTAATGTTTATGTTGCTAGGTTTTTGTATTAATTCAAGTTCTCCATGCCATTGGAACCAGGTCCTCCTTTGCCAAGGGACCGTGTGGTGACTGTAGGTGCACTAGTCTCCCCACGTTAAAATACATCACGCACAGGCGTTCTCCCGAAAGGATCCACAGAACCAAGATGGAGAACAGTCATACTCAACCACGAGTGACCGCCAATGAATGAATGGACAATCATTAGACCTTTGGAAATCACAAAGTAATAATCAGTTTTCTGATTCTTAGCTTTTCACCCTCTTATCGACTGTTACTGTATTGCTACGTAAAGCGAAGAAAGACAGATTCCTGTACAGTTACTGTTTGCCACTTCAAGTGACCAGACCCTAGGGTCTGTGTGTCTGTCAGTCAGCCAGCTTCTCTTGTCTTTTTTTTTTCTCCCTTCTGTTCTTTTTTTTTGATAATTTTCTCCCCATGATGTCATTCCGTTATCATCCTTGACAGTTGGAACCCTCAAAACATTCCTAGAAGTTTGTTCATGCATCATTCCACTATGTCATAAGGTCAAAGGCATATTGTCCTTTTGTTATTCTCAAAGTAGCCATCACCAGTTCAATCGCAGCTGATGGCACCACCACTATGTTTTACAAGTTATCAAAAAAGTCTGGAAGAAAAAAAAATCCTAATAATTCTACACGATGTCCAAAAAGTTTATTATATTTGTATGTTTGGGTATTGTTTGAATTATAATGAGGAGAATAAAGAATATTAATCTTTAAAAGAAATATTTTATTTCATTCATCTTTATGTGTTCGTTTGAGTACAACGCTTGTCTAGCAGAATTGTCCACTGGTAATACACATCTTATTGGCAGGGCTGCTAGAAGGGTACTGAATTCTCTTTGTTCTCCTTGGTCAAGGAACAGTCAGAAGAGGAGAAGAGAGAAGAGAAGAAGTTCTTTGATTGAAGTGTGGAAAGAAAAAGAGAGGGACAAATTGATCGAGTAATAAGCAGGATGGCCTACTTATCTGAAATTTAGAAAGAGGTCATTTGAATATATGAGTATATAAAATTTTAAATATAGTAATAAACAGTACATTTTATTATAAAACATTTAGACAATAGAAATTTTACTAATGATAAAGTTTTACTTATTTACAGTAGCAAAGCTCATTTAAAAGAAAATGCTAGAAATTTCCTCCATTGGCATTAAAACATTATTTTCTAGTGCACAGCAACTTTTTAGACACCCTGTATTTCTATAAAATATTGGATAAGTTTAAATACACATGCTGTTGTTGCTGTCCTAGAATGAATACTGTATACTAGAAAATCTCAATAATAAAAACCTTTTAAGAGATTGATTCAGTGACAATTTTTAGGATGGATCAAAGGTTTGGTCCTTTTCCTTAGGGCAATAGATAAACTCTAAGACTTTGGAATTGGAATACATGTGTTCAAATCCTAGTGGTTCCGTTATTTTCACATACAAAAAATTGAATTTCTATGATATCCATCCATTAACCATTACACTCATAGTGGTGTGTTGGGCAGCAAATTTGTTTTTTCGTTATTTCCGTAGCATACTTGTTTTAAGAGAAAGAGTCGCTAGCCCTATGCTCAACCCCCAACCTGGAGAACCCTCTGTGGGCTTTTGAAATCAGTGTTGCCCTTCACCTAGATAAGCTATTCTCCCTAGTTAACGAGCCCCATCTGCCAAAGGCGGCTAAAGATAGATGCAGTGGTTTTGATTAGAATTTGAACTCGCGTGAAAATATTTATTCGTGGAACTATAATGCTTATAATCTGAGAGAAAACTAATTTAAAGCAAGAATATTAGAAACACATTCATTGATATAAATAGAAAACGATATTATAACATATTAACTTTGAAATAGTAATAATCAACTTCAAATTGAACTAATTTTTTTTAATAAAAGAATTAATGAACTTCAATAATGATTTATTTTCATGTAAAGAAATGAATTAACTTCAAAATGGTACAATCTACTTTAAAATGGATCAATAAACTTTAAATCAAAAACAACTTCAAAATAAAATAAAATAATTAGTCAAGTTGTTTTTCATTTTGAAGATGATTGTCACAATTAAATACATATAATTTCAATTTTTTGCTAACCTGTCAATCTTAATTTTTAAGGAATTCTTAGTTATTTCCCTTTGCATTCGGGAAAGGTACTTCCGGTAGAAATATTTTCTCTACATCCGGTTTAAAACCAATTGTCAAAATGGCCGAGCACGACAAATTGAAGAAGATTGAATTTAAATCATATCCAGAGTTTTATTTAAAAATTTATCTTTTAAATTTGATTATTCGATAAAAGTAACTGATTTAGATTCATATATATGTTTATCCGTCGCATTTTCATCCTGCCATAACTTATCTACGCATTGTTTTTTTTAACTTTAAAATGTGGAATGAATGAAAAAAAAAATAATTTAGAAAAAAAAAAAAAATTTTCTGAATTAATTCCTTCTTTTAGTGTTTTGCTCAGTTTTGAATTCGTCATTATTTATTTTTAATTGTTAGTGTTAATTTTTAACATAATCAAAACAAACTAAAAAGAAAAGAAAAAACATCAACAAAAAACACTTGTCTGTCGTCAAGTCTCAAATCCTTGTTTATCATTGTTTCTTGTTACTAAGGGAAAGAAAAATCTATCAGCATTTTTCTAAAAATTATTTACACACTTTTCTTGGTTTAATTCATAAGAGCCGACTGTTTGAAACAAAATACATAGGCATTCTTGTGAAGTTTGAAGTTATTTCATTTAGACTGTTTTAACCTTTTATTTTTTAAGGAAAAAAAAGTTTTCAACAAATATTAGGGCGAAGAAAGTGCTTAATTCTTTGAACCCCGACTTATCAAAATTACGAAGTAGTCACTCAGAGTCGTTATATTAGAGGAACATAATAAAGCCAAAATATTGGTGTGTATCCTTTTGCCTTATATTGTCAAGGCTGATATATCGGCCTCTTAAGATCCAAAGTTTTAAAAATTAATTTTTTTTAACGAGTTGTCTACCTTCCATAAGTAAATTATTCGAGTTATTTTTAAATTAATTGAATTAAAGAAAAAAATAATTATAAAAACAAAGAGATTATTTTAAACATTGTTTTTTTTTTTTTTAATTTGATGTGCGAGTTTTACAGTTGAAGTTATTGTTACTCATAAAAGTTAATTCTTCTACAATTTTAATCTGAACGTGTTTTCCTTAAAAAGGAAAACTGGAGGGTAACCAATATTATTCAATGTTTGGCTCATTTAAAGAATGTGCGAACCGACTTATACAGAAATGTCGTATAAAAAGGTAAGTAATAATAGTAATTAAAAAAAAATTTTAAAACATTTTTGCTACAAGTGAAAATAAAGAGGATGATAATCTAGATTTATTTTCTTTTTTCTGGCCTTCTGTTTCAAAACATTATTTTAATTTTAAACCATTATTCATTCTTTGGCAGATTTAGGCAAAATTTCTAGTTTCATGCAAGTTTTGTTAAAAATAATTATTTTTATTTCCTGAACTTTAACTTTGCTTTTTATTTTCTTTTGTTAGAGATATTACATTTAAGTTTTTATTAGTGTTTTTTTTTTTTATTAACCCTTTGAATCCTAACTTATAAAAATTACCAAGTAGTCACTAAGAGCCGTTACATTAGAGGAACAGATTAAAGCCAAAATATTGGCATGTGTTTTTTTTTTCCTTATGATGTCTTGGCCGATATATTGGCCTATTTGGTTCGAAAGGATTAAGACTTGTCAGCTAACAGTGTTCTTTTGGGCTAGTTGAGAAATCTTAAACCTTTGGACCTTAAAAGGCCGATATATAGGCCCAGACACCATAAGGCAAAAAAATACATGCCAATATTTTGGCTTTAATCTGTTCCCAACTTCCTCTAATATAACGGCTCTTCCTCTTCTTCACCACTGACGGTGAGCCTCTTAGATGGCAATTGATTTTTAAGTTTCCCTTATAGGTGGATTTACTACCTACCTACATGAGCTTTTTAGCTCTATTATTGTGCACTCACTCCACTATGCATTTGCACCCATGGTCTATGTTTTTGTCAGCATCAACACCCAATCCACCATATGATTGAAATGAAAAATTTCTAAAATTTAGAAAACATTTTGATAATTAGAAAATGTTAGTTGATAAACAAAATATTTATCAAGCATTTTGTGAGGTATGATGCATCATTGTTTCATTGTTTTAAGGAGAACTGAATTCATCATAAATGTGATAAAGATTTGAGAAAATTCAATCATAGCTCAGACTTTTAGAAAGACCAAAAATTAAATATCTTTCCAAAAACCTTTTAAAAATTCTTTGGAAAAAAATTTAATTCAGCTAAATAAAAAAAAAATATTTGGAAGCATCCAATTTTTACGTTCTTTTTTTATTTGATTTATACTTGTAAATTTTTAAATAAGTTGAAAATCTTAAATGATTTTGGTATTTTGTTTTTAATTATGAAACTTTAAAACCAATTCATTGCTAAAACTATAGTTTTTCATAAATTAATGACTTAAGTTAATTTTGTATAAAGACTTAATAGTAAATGCCAAAACTGTTTGTCATAGAGGCTTTTTGAAAAGACAGTCAGATGATTCATCAAAAATTTGAATATTTGGATAAATCTATTTAATTTTGTTACATACTGAGTTTCATAGTAATATATATTTTTGACATATAGTTGTTTTTTTTTATTCTAGATAAAAATATGATAGAAATGTTTGGGATTAACCTACAAATTTCTTATAACTTACTATTTGTTTAATAATATATTAACTGAATATGTAAAAAATCAATTAGTTTAAAAATATTTTTAACTAAAGTATTTAACATAAGATTTAATTTTTGTTTTCAGACACAGGATTTTCTGATAATATTGCTACTATTAGGAAAAATATCAAGTTATTGTATTATTTTATTGTTTTAAGTGATTTCTATTATATTTTCATAGAAAATTGACATTTGCCATTTTGGGGTTGGATGATGCTGGAAAAACAACTACAGCAAAAGGCCTTTCTGGAGGTGAGTCTTATCTGATGATTTTAGAATAATTAAAAAATGGAATGTTGCAGAAAACATTAATGTGCTGAGAACTTGAATTAATACAAAAACCTAGCAACATAAACAGAAAAACAAAAGTTAACAAACATGAACTACTATACCCGATGAAGACTGAAGGTTCACCCGGTCGAAATGTCGTGAAGAAAAAAATAAATATGAAAATAAAGATGAGGACAATTGACTGAAAAATACTTCTAGAATTATTAATTGGAGGAAAGTTGCAAAATAGCATTAGAAATTAACCCACAAAATATTTTTTTTCCAAAACTTAGTATTTATTTGAGGAATCAAATTTAAAGACGTCATGATTTGTGATTTTAGTTCCAATATCAATAACACTGACCATATGAATCCATAAAAACTGAAATTTAATGAAAAGAAAATAATAAAATCTATTAAATAAATGAAATATTTAAGTTTATTATCCATTTTCATATTGATTTAACAGAAATGACAAATCTGGAAATTGTTTGGTTATCACATCAATATTTAGGCTGGATCTGGCAAAATGAAGGATTTCATGCCAAATGCTCAAAAATAAGTTAAGGTTTCTGACTTGATTTTTGGTATGGGTATTTCATAGGTATTTCCACAGCTTTGGGCCCACGGCCTAAATTTCCTGCAATTATACTTGCTTAGTTATGTTGTATTGGTTTTAGTCACATCAATGCATTTCACACTTTGGGTTAACATTGATTTTTTTTTTAAATTCACGCAGAGATTGATCATGCAGACACGACTGTGACAATTGGTTTCGATAAAGATGAAATCAGATTAGGCAAATACTTAATCACATTATTTGATTTGGGCGGAGGTAAGAAAATCCGAGACATCTGGAAGAATTACCTTGCTGAGGTGCATGGAATCATTTTTGTGGTTGATGCCAGCTCAGATGCTAGGATGGAAGAGACAAGGCAAGTTCTTGGAAATCTTCTTGAACATCCATCAATGGCCGGCAAACCAATGTTGCTGTAAGTTTTCTACTTAAGGTTTTTCTTTTTTTCATTTCTATCTCTTCTATTAAGTTAGAAAATTTGTTGGATGTTTCAAAAGTCAGTGTGCACTTTGAAATCTTATTTATCTATGAAGAGAAATTACTATTTTTGAGTTTTAGATATTTACTAAAAGTATTGCCCGGCTTTGCCTGGCGCCGGGGACTTGCCAATATTTTTTTTCAAAAATGCTTCATGTTTGAAAATGAATTATTTTTTCTTAATTTTCGAAAACGCTTCTCCCTTATTTATTTACTTGTTTAATTTTAATTCAAAAACGGTTCGTTGTATCTTCTCAGTGTTTAAAATAATTTTTTTTAAGCAAGAATCACTACTTGTAAAATGCTGAAATGATTTATACGGCAATGTTGTATTGGAGATACAAGTTACCATCAGATCACCGAAGTTAAGCAACATCGAGTCTGGCCAGTAAATAGATGGGTGACAATTTAAAAATATTTTCTTCTGGAAATCTAATGCCTGTGCATGCACGTAATTTCAAAACCGGATGTAGGATCCATTTTAAAGTTTTAATATGTATAAGATAAACTTCATATCACCTTTTTTTTTTTATTCAAACAATTTTGTAAAACCTGTGTCCAGTTTTGAACTCTAACCAGAATTGAAACCATTTAAAGATTTCCAACATGGGCGGCGAGGTGGAGCATTGGTAAAAGGTCGGGCTATGAAACTGGATTACACGAGTTCAAATCCTTGTCAAAACCATTGCATCTACCTTTTGCTGCCTCGGGCAGATGGAGCTCTTTAACTTGAGTGAGTTCTCATCTAGATGAAGGGCAACACTGATTTCAAAAGCCCCCAAAACATTCTCCAGGTTGGGGGTTGAGCATAGGGCTAGGGACTCTTTATCATAATAACCAGTATGCTACGGAAACAGCAAAAAACAAATTTGCTGCCCAACACACTACTGGGTGTAATGGTTGAGGGAAAGATTTCCAACACGTTTTTTTTTCTTTTTCTTAAATATCATTAACCTGGAATATAGTTTATTAGATAAATATCATCAACATGGGATGTATATTGTTTATTTGAATTATCTTGGTATGAGATATTAGCCATTGATTAAATAAGATATCTTCTTATAAGAATACCTCAAAATGATTATTATCACTCATCCCTTCTCATAATATTACTGTTATCATTATATTATTTTTTTGATTTCAGACTAGCTAATAAACAGGATCATTTTGGAGCTTTAGATGAATTGGATGTTTGTGAAATTCTCAGCCTGGAATCAATTGTCAATAAAAACCATTGCCCATGTCGAGTGGTAACTTTTCTTTTTCATTATTATATTAATAGTCTTATCATATGTTAATGTGGGGTGGGCAGAGTGATAAGCAGTTTAACCCTTTAAACCCTAAAGAATTGATATATTGGCCCTGGCGACTTAAGGTAAAAACGAAGACACACATACAATGATATTTCAACCTTCATCTTTGGACCCTGACTTAGCAATATTACCAAGTAGTCACTCAGAGCCATTCTACTAAAAAACATGTTAGGGTCAAAATGTCAGTGTGTCTTTTTTTGCCTTTGGTTACTAAGGCCTATATAGCGGCCCCTTAGGGTCAAAACGATTAAAAAAATATCTATCATACTTTTGAATATACATTTATACATACAATGGAGTAGAAATCACATGACCAAGGTTGCCAAGTGGAATTTTCCTGAATCAAAAAGTTGTCTGTTGTTTTGTTGCAGAGGTTTCTAGAATATGCTATAAATGAAAAAAACAAACAAACAAATGTTGGCCTTTGTTTCTATACAGGGCGGATCATAAGTCGCGCACCAAAGCATGTGAAATAGTTAGCATTGTTAGTCATGAAAGACGCTTGCCCAATCTTATTTTGTGATGTTTAGATGGAAGCAACAATTTATTAATCTCTATTCCTAAATTAAACTTAATTTTCAA
>JAUZSX010000002.1:225733-238886 GCA_034780655.1 Idiosepius hallami | reverse complement strand
GAAACAGAGAGAATTGTGAATTTTTCCAAGCAAACATAAGGACAAACACGATAGAGTTTTATAATAATAATAGATGAGTGGTCTAAGCAATAATAACAAAATACAGGTTCTGCACCCCTGAAGTTTAGAATGTGGGCAACCTGATCTCTACTTGCAAAGTCTTACTAGGAGATTGTTATTATATTGATCATCATAAAGGAATTTGTTAATACCTACATTCAAAGATATGTGACAAGTTAAACCTTGAGTGCAGTAAGAAATCCTGGGAGCATGTACCCGAGCAAACTGTAGGGAATGATTTAAACACATACACCATTCACTATGACTACGTAATCCCTACCGGTACATAACTAAATGTTCCGACTTTAAATCTAATATAGTAATATGGGAAAAAATATAAAAAAGCCACCATAATAGAGGTCAATGTACCAAACAATGCAGGGCTTAACAGAGCTGAAAAGGAAAAAATCACGAAATACCAAGGACTCAAGTATGATATGAGAAGAAATTGGAAGCTAAAAGAGGTTGCAATTATACCAGTCATCATTGGAGCAACTGAGCTCATGAAAAAGAATTTTAAAAAGTATTTAGCAAGTGCCCAGGTCGAATAATAAAGTTAATACCTAAATTATGATGCCTCATCTCAAAAAATAAAAATAAAACTATAATTGAAAAAAGCTTTTACATAAAGATATTGTTTTTTGATGTTTTCTTTCTCAATATATCATTTTTTTAAAGATGCATTAAAATACTCAGGTATTTTTGTGTATTTTCGCACACGTGGGTGTTCATACGCAGTTTGAACTAACTATCACTAAATATGGCACCCATGGGTGTTCATATGCAGTTTGAACTAACTATCACTAAATATGGCACCCATCGGTGTTAAAATTCGGTATTACCAAGCTCAAACTGAAAACGAAGTTTCTTGTAAGAAAACAAGAAAAAATTGAATTTAAAATAATCAAAAGAAAAATTATTTATAAGGAAACAAGTCTGACTAATGATATTCAGTCTAAGTATACTAAACTTAAAAAACAAGAATAAATTGAATTAAAAATATTGTAAAGAAAAATTAAAATTCTTTTTAATGAAACATGTTTGAATAATGAGAAAAAAATTAAATTTAAAATATTCAAAAGAAATATTAAAATTCTTTTTAATGAAACGTGTCTGAATAATGAAAAAATTAAATTGAAAATATTGTAAAGAAAAATTAAAATTCTTTTTGATGAAACGTCTGAATAATGAAAAAATTAAATTAACAATATTCTAAAGAAAAATTAAAATTCTTTTTAATAAAACATGTCTGAATAATGAGAAAAAAATTAAATTAAAAATATTCAAAAGAAATATCAAAATTCTTTTTAATGAAACGTGTCTGAATAATGATATTCTGCCTGAAAAAATTAATGTAGAGCTTACTTTTTTTGTAACAGAAGAATTCTTCGGCGTCTTTCATTTTGATCAAGAATCTCCCTTCGGCTCTTGTACTGACTAAATCTCGGATGTGGGGCTGCAGTGGTGTTCGCTTCAAATGTAACTTGAAAAGAAGTTGCAAAACTTTCACTTAATTCCTCCATAACTGATTGCACAGGAAAAAAAAAAAAGAGACAAAAATTATTTTCATAGTAAAATATTTTATACAAAAGTTTTTTTGTTTTTTTTTTCTATTTATCAACTGGAGCGGTCAACGCGAGTTCAAATCCAAGTTGTTCTGTCTACATTAACGTCGACTAATACTCTTAGGAAAAGTATGAATCTCCATCTTCCCTCCAGCTATGGATAAAATAGTGCAACTTGTGTTATTAAAAAAAAACTGTGTGTATAAAATGTTTATTAAAAAGTAATTATTCTAGGCATTAAAATAACTAAAAAAATAGGTTGATATGCTGTTAAACACAAAACAAATAAACAAACCAATCAATTTCTTTGGGTTATTTAAGGTCTTTTATGTTTCAGATCTTCTGATAAATTTTTAGTTCTTTTAGGAATTTAAAGATATTTTCTCTATTATTGTATTCAAATAGATTTTTATATAATTATTATTCATGTTAAAAAAGTTTGTTTCAGATCTCTTGATAAATTTTTAGTTCTTTTAGGAATTTTAAGATAATTTCTGTATCATTGTATTCAAATAGATTTTTATATAATTATTATTCATGTTAAAAAAGTTTGTTTCTGATCTTCTGATAAATTTTTAGTTCTTTCAGGAATTTAAAGATATTTTCTGTATCATTATATTCAAATAGATTTTTATATAATTATTATTAGCATTGAAAAAGTGAATGTTTTAGATCTGATAAATCTTTAGTTCTTTTAGGAATTTAACGATAATTTCTGTATAATTGTATTCAAATAGATTTTTTTATGTTACAAGGATTGAAGAAGTTTTTTTTCTGAGGTTGGCGAATGATTTACATTCTACAAAAAGTTTATCATCTTAAAAGATACAACAACGATCCTAAAAGCAAAACATTTTGTACAAAAAGTAAATAATCTTAAAATATTGTTGTTGAGCAGGCTCCTCACCCGTTCGAGCTTAGATAACTCTTCCCGTTGTTATGGAGTTTATCGCAATATCAGCCCATCTTGGGCCCCCAGTACTCGTCCTGGGGGGTGATTCTAATGGGGAACATTTTTTAGCCGCTGGTTGGTCTGTTTTAGGCGAGACAGGTCTTTCAGTTTGACTGGTTAATTGCATTTGATTGATCATACTACGATCCAACAACTAGCCTTGTTCGGTTGCTTATATCCCTAAGTAGTCACTCATCTTAGTAATGAACATGCTTTATATTGCTTCTGTGATCTAGCACGAACCAGTGTCAGCAACGTGACTTGAATGTACTAAAAATATTAGGTTGGATATGAAAGGAAGTTTGACTGATCATACGATCCAACGACTAGCCTTGTTCAGTACTTTATATTCCTAAGTAGTCACTCATCTTAGTACTGAACATGCTTTATATTGCTTCTAGCAAGAACCAGTGTCAGCAACGTGACTTGAATGTACTAAAATTATTAGGTTGGATATGAAAGGAAGCTTGATTGATCATACGATCCAACGACTAGCCTTATTCAGTACTTTATATTCCTAAGTAGTCACTCATCTTAGTACTGAACATGCTTTACATTGCTTCTAGCAAGAACCGGTGTCTGCAACGTGACTTGAATGTACTAAAAATATTAGGTTAGATATGAAAGGAAGTCCAGTCAAATTTTTTATTGTTTTATTTAATTTATATATTAGGTTGGATATGAATTCTTGTCACATTTTTTAATGTTTTATTTAATTTATATATTAGGTTGGATATGAATTCTTGTCACATTTTGTTTAGGAACTTTGTTGATTAATCTTTACTGTTATTATTAAGCCTTTCTACCCTAAGGGACCGATATAACGGCCTTAGTAATGAAAGGTAAAATTGGTACACTGAATTTCGACCCTAATATGTTTTTTTTTTTGATAGAATGTCTCTGAGTGACTATTTGGTAATATTACTAAGTCAGGATCCAAAGGAGGCGGGTGAAATATCGTTGGGTGTGTGTCTTCTTTAGACTTGAGTCACCAGGGCCGATATATTGGTTCTTTAGGGTTTAAAGGGTTAAGTACATAAAAATGTCCTTTTGTGTCGAATTTAGTTTGGTGCTTGCTTAACCAAGTAAATATATATTTTTTTTTTCTTTTCGTAACTACTTTTTCTTTGAGGATTATTCTTCCTTCATAAATTTAAATTAACTTTAATAGTTAACCTACCTTCAAGTTTGAAGAAAAAAAAAACTCAACAATTGAACGAAATTAACCCATGGTGTGTGCTCCATGTGCAAGTCCCCGACGAAATTTCTCCATTTGCTTGTTCTGCAAAAGGGCCAAAAAAATGATATTTAAAAAAAAAACCCTTAAGGGTTGTTACAAATTATTTTTTTAAAAAGGGACAACAGGCTAACACAAACACCGCACAAGAACAGCAGCACAGTCGTGTCTATGACCACTTTCTTAACCCTTTAAACCCTAAGAGGTCGATATATCGGCCCTGACAACATAAGGCAAAAAAGGACCCACCAATATTTTGGTTTTAATATGTTCGTTCCTCTAATATAATTACTCTGAGTGACTACTTAGTAATTTTGATTAAACGGGGTGCAAAGGAGTAATATGACATATGTTATTGTTCCTCTAATATAACGACCGAACGAATGACTCTGAGTGACTACTTGTTAATTTTGATTAGTGTGGGTTCAAAGGTTAAGGAGCATTTATTTTTTTTCCGATTTCTTGAAAATTAAAAGTAGAAAAGAAAATAAACTATGAAAAAATAACAAATTTGGCTAAAAAAAATAAATAAATAAAGTTAGAATTTGTAGCGAAATAAATAATTTTTATCACCAAACAAAATATTTTTTCTTTTTTTAAACACGACGAAGATTCATTGAAATTATTTTTGTCTGGATATTTTCAACACAAAAATGATTGTATAACTGTTCAGTTTTTTCTTTTTCGAAAGTCTATAAAATAATAAAAAATAAAAAATAAAATAATTTACGTCAATAAAGTCTTCTTAAAGAATTGAAAATCAGTGAAATAAGAAAATGCGCTCCTGGATTGAATTTTCTCTTTTCTTGTTTTCTCCTTGCTGAAAAGCGGTAATAACTTCGTAAGTTCTCTCCCTTGTTTCATTGATTTAAATATATTATTAGATTTTCTTGGTGAGCCAGCAATCAGCACCAACCAAGTTTGGTACAAGGCCATTTTAAAGCTGAATGCAATGGTTTTTAACTGAGATTTGAACTGGCGTACTACTATACCTAATTCATTGATTTACATAAAAATAATAAATAATAATAAAAACCCTGCAGTAGTGACTGCTGCTATACATGTTTATAAGTAGAAGTCATTGGAAGTTATCTCCCTTGCTTAACGAACTTAGAAATAAAAAAAATATAATTTCTTTTTTAATATGAAAATCATTTTAAAAACATTTATAATGCATAATAGTAAATTATTAACATAAAAATATATTATAAAATTCATTCGTATATCAGTTGCACTGATTTAATAATAAAGATAAATGAATGGTAATATGCAAATGATATGTGTTTACAGTTTTGGTCGCCATGTTTGATATTGGGTATAAAAAATGAAAGAGTTTCAATGACTTATGTACTTGCTTCGGCAGTACATATACTAAAATTGGAACGATACAGAGAAGATTAGCATGGCCCCTGCGCAAGGATGACACGCAAATTCGTGAAGCGTTCCATATTTTTTTTTATTCTAAAAATTATTACATCTTTTGATTAATATCTTTTAAATTATTAAATCTTTTGATAAATCTTTTATTTTTATTCGATAGGAAGTCTTAAAATTATTAAATCTTTTGGTGAATATTTTTAAAAAAATATTTTTAAAACTAACTAAACTAAAAAGAAACTTATTATCAAAAGTCATTTCATTTACTTCAAAAAACAAAGACATGATTTAAAAAAAAAAAGGCTCAAGGTAAAAAATTATTCCAACTTTTTACAAATATTTTTTCGTTGTGCCGTAAAAAATCTACTGTTAAAAATAATACTGTTCATAAACGGTACGTTTTCTCTCATCACCGTATGAAAACAATATCGCTATTATTTGAGAAGTTATCAGTTTTAAATAAGCAGAACTTTTTTAAAAAAATAAACAATATAAAACTTTTTTTTATTTCAACAAGAACAAAATTGAAAAAAAATTAAACAAGGAAACAATTTTTTTTGAAAAAAAGAAAATGATTTAAAATGTTTTTCTTTAGCTCAAACAACAACACGTGATTCTTTAAAAAATTAATAAAAATTAATTGTTATTGTGATGAAATATCGAGTGATGAGAAGTCGAATTGATGAAAAGACTCGGAGTGATGAGTTGTCGACGCGAAGAAAAAACCACGGGATGAGAAGTCTAGTGATGGATGGATAGACCGTGATGAGTAGTAGTAGTAAGTCGGGTGATACGGGTGATGATGAGTAGACTGTACACCATTTTTATATTTGATTATAAAAGTTATGGTTTACAAAAATTTTGTAAATTTTCTAGAATTTTAATTCTAACTTTCGATAAACAATTATGAAATACATAAGAATTTGAATTTAAAAAAAAATAATTTTAAATGAAAAAATAAAACGTTTATGATTTTCTATAATTTAACAAAAATGATTTTTTTCCAGAATTTTAATATAGTAAGTTATTGTAAAAAGAAAATCTAATTTTTAAAAATTAAATGATTTAATTTTAATCATTTGGTAGGTGTTTGAATTAAATTAGAATTTTTTTACAACTTTTTAAAATCCTTTAAAAGTGAATTGAATTGATTTCGATTTATTGTTTTAGGAGTAAGGGAGAGAGATTGAAACAATTTATTTTTTTTATTTGGCAAAAATATTTGAAGGGAAATTTACGATGGATTAGAATAAATCTATAAAAATTGGAATTTTTTACTAATATATTTTTTTTTAAATTTTCACGTAAACGTGAGTTGATGATATCTTTAGTTTCGTAAATACTTTAATGAATGTTTTTTGAAATTAAAGCATTTTGTAATAAAAACCAGTTTTTTCCATATGTTTAAAATACGAAAAAATTATTTACCCGGAATTGAAAATCATATTAAATCAATAATTCAAAATATTATTAATACAACGACTACCATCGTCGTCGTTGTGTCGTCATTAGACGCCATCTTGATGCTCTAATTTGTTCAGTCTTGAATTTTTTCCTCTACGTTTTAAATTCATTCACTCCAGTCGTTTAATCGATAGTACAGCTTTGCTGTAAGTATTTTAAAAATATTTTGTTTCTTCAACATTAATTGATTTATTTGTATTAATTTTCTCTAATTGCTTGTCGGCATGTATTTATAAAACAAAGGATTTCCACCATTTTTTCCATGCTTGTCTTCAGTAAAGAAAGTGACCTTTAAAAACAATTTAGTTTGGTTTAAAAATGATTTTCTATCTTAATTTTAAAATATTAGTACGCAATTGAGATGTTTGTATGAGTTTTAAAACTTTTAAATCTGGAATTCTAAAAATTAAGCAAAACTTTTTTTACATACGAAAGAAAACGGAAAGGTTGTTGTTGACTCATAATGTTGGTTGAAATAATATGCAACATTTTTTTTTACCTTATTTTGAAAATTGACTCGAAAAACTTTTAAAGAAATTACATGATTAGAAAATATATTTTCCTTCCGTTAACATAATTTTCCTTTTTTTACAATGCAACTGATAAACCGTGAAAAAATGTAAACTTTATCCCCCTTGTTTGTGTCGTCGTCATATTAAATTCAATTTACAAATCATGAAAATAAAATTACTTTTCAATAAAATAGAACGAAAATAAAAATTACTTTTTAAAATATAACTTATTATGATAAGTTATCAAAAAGTGCAAAGAATTTGAAGGAAAAGATTTTTTTAATAATAAAGATTTGTTATCAATAATGCACAATGAAAAATAAAACAATTTAAAAATAAATTAAATTAGTTAAATAGATTTTTTAAAGATTAAATTGGGTTCAACTTCTGCAAAAACTTATCCAATTTAAGTATCTTATAAAGAAAAAAAAGAGAATTATAAAATTGTTTTAAGTTCATTTTTTTTTCAATTAAAATACTACATATGGACAAAAATAACTTTTGTGAGAATGTCCAAGATTTGACCCCCTCCCAGTATTTAAACATTCAGAAAAAAAATAAAATGAAAATTACATGTTCATAATGAGTATGAATTACAGAATAAAGATTTAATTTTAAGTTTTTATAAAAAAATTCAGAGGATAATATTTGTATCTGAAAACTGACATCCAAAAATTAGCTTATCAAATTCCTAAACTTTAAAAATTTATCGCCATTTAATTAATTTTTTTTTTTACTTTGAATTCCAAATATATAATTCTATTTATAAAACACGAATTGGATTTTTAACATTTTTTTTAATCGTTAGTTCAATCACCAACAAACAAAACTGCAAAATTCAATTTCTTACTAAGGCCTGAAGAAATTTGTTTAAACAATTGAATTTAAACCGATTACAAATTTTGCGTTAAAATTCTACTGTTCATCATCATGAGGTCGTTAGCAATTTTATCTTGATTTCTTTTTAAACAAACGATTAATTCCATTTTTAAAAGATTAAGTTTAAATGAGTTAACAGATTACCGACCGCATTGAAAATCATTAAATTATTTTTAAAACCTATTAGCAGTTCTTAAATTAAAGAATAAAGGCAGACCTACTGGTGACACCCCGCCCCCCTTAAAAATTGATTTTTCTTTTCTTTTTTCAGTTTTTTTCTGCGGATTATTATCGATATTCGACACCAATCTACCAGATTATTTTAAAAAATCGGGAAAAATATATATATTTAGACATTTTTTGGGAGGGTGCTCACTTTTACATACAAAGCTATTGTAAATCGATTCCCCATATTGGAAAGAAACCTTTGGGCAATAATTCTTTCTAGTGTTTTCACTTATGTCGATGAAGCCATGTAGTCTAATAGGTGAATGGCAGGACATTTGAATATTTTTTTTTTACCTCACCAATCATTAAAGCCAGTTTTTAAGCAAAATAAAAATTGTTAACTAGGTTTTTTTTTTTTCATTTTAATAGAAAAACAAATAGAAAACAACAAAAACCAGAAGAAAAAACCTTATCTAAATATCTGAGTTTGTTTTAGAAAAATTAAAAATATTTATGCTTTTCATTAATTTTTTTTAATTTTTCACAAAAATTGTCGGTCAAAAAATGACAATTTTATTGACTATCCTCAAACTCTTGTGAAAATGATTAATCTAGTTGGCATTAAAAGACCTAAAAAGGTTGATATGCCCAGGTGATATCCAAAAAAAGGATGACAAAATTAACTAAGTTCTGTTGTTGCCCACAGAAATCGTTATTGATGGTGAACACCAAATGCACAATAATAGATTGCATTGTGTGTATTTTTATACCATTCTTTCAGTGTTTTAAATATATTTTTCAGCTAAAAAGCCAAGCCGAGGCTAATTTTTCTTGTCATTTATGGCTTAATGTGTCTTTTTGTAATGTATTGTATTTTGAATAAAAAACTGAATATGAAAAAGACATGAAAGTTGATTTAGTAAAAAAAAAAAATAAATAATGTTATTCATTAAAAATGAAATGAACGAAAGGAAAAGTGTGTTAAAAAGAAAAAATGGAAAAACGATTAACCTAGATTATTAAAAATTAAATTGAAACTAAGAATAAAATATAACAGCATTTTTTAAGTAATTTTACAAGAAAATAAATTTTGTTTCGGTAAAACTTTATAAATAAATCTGAAAATATAGGTTTAGTTAAAATTCTATTGTACAAATTTCCAAATTAGAATAAATGAAAAAGCTCCCTTCTGAAATCAAAGCAATTTAACAAGCTTAGCTTTTATACTTTGAAGTATATATGAACTTAACTGAATGGTAAAATTTACTATCACTTGATCATTTACTTAGAATAAATAAATTTAATAAATCAATTCCTTTTTTATGTAGAACTTGTTTCCATCTGTCTAATGAAATGTTTGCTTGTTGTTTTTTTTTTTTTTTTTTTTTTTTTTTTGCAAGGCCTCTTTTTCAATGCTGTTAAGAGAATGATTTTGCATTTAGGAATTTCAATTTTTGTCAAGTTTTCCTGATGAGAGATAACACATGACAACTTAAGTCCCCCCCAAAAAAAAACAAAAAACAAACTATATTGCCTTGAAAGTTTGACTATTTTCATATTTGTTTAATGTATTTATTTAAAGTGTATCAAAATGGTTGAGAAAGATCGTCCTGGAAAGATCTTTGTTGGTGGTGTCAGTTCTGAAGTTGATGAAAAATTGTTGGAGAATCTCTTTGGCAAATATGGAAAAATAATAGAAAGTAAGTTATCAATACTTTCCAATGATTGAAGTTTTTTTCCACATTTTCTCTATTGATACAGGGTTTTATACTCCAGATTAATAAGTGTCTAGAGTTTAATATTCACTTTTTATATCACTTATTTTCTCTGATGCTTTACTTTAATTTATTGTTTTCTACATCATATTTTGGATATCCTACCAACAATTTATATTTTAAAAATAATTTTAGACAAAATTATTTTCCCATCTCCAGTCCAATTTAAAAAGATATCAGTTAATATCAAGAATATCAAATAAAGTATTTGTATTATTTTTTCCTAACTCTATATATGTATATTCATTAAAACTCTTAAAATACTTGTTTCTGAATGGTGAATGAATATATATTTTATATATTTCCATATAAAGGTGTAATTTTTTTTGTGCCTAAAATTTTCAAGAATTAAATGTTTTCAATTCCATGATTATCTTAATGTTTCAGCTTTAATAATTCGTGACCAGAAAACTAATTTGCCAAGAGGTTATGCATTTGTGACATTTGAAAATCCACTTGATGCAGAAGATGCTATGAAGGGTATTGATGGAATGGTAAGTTTAACTGCAAACATAGTTTTTTGTAAAAAGATTTCAGTTTTGTTAAAAATAATATTCTATTCTTTAGAAGTTTTTTTCATTAAATCTGATTAAATCAGTTAAATTTATTCAATTTTTTCTTCATTTTCTTTTATACGGTTTAATCTTGGTTACATTATTATTCATGAAACTGATATGACCTGATTTAGTCGACTTAGTGGCTGACTTGGATTGATTGTACTTCAATTAAGTTTCCAGCAATATCAAATAGTATAGGATAGTGATTGATTTTACAAATAAATTTGGTTTTTGAAGTGACTTCAATAATTTAAATAGAAAGATAAAAATTTTAAAGAAAACAAGTTAAATTTTACAATTTTAAATTTAAATTTTAAAATTCAATGCAATAACACTTTAATCAAAAAAAATTATTCAGTTAGTTTACAGATTTTTTTTCTTAGAAATTTGTAGTGATATTGAAATAAGAATTTTTTTGTTTTCATGTGTTGAAAATTTTAGATTAATAATTTTCACCATGCCAAAATTATATTAAAATAATGCTCTTGTGTTGACATATATAATTGTGCAACATTTATATTCTTGTGTTGAAATTCATAATATTAAATATTAAGAGCCACATGAAACTGCTGGTTACAGAACAAGAGTGGCATATTTTTGGGTAAGGTGTTAAATCAGGCAACACTTATTTCACAATTCTATTAGTAATATATTATGTCTGCTATGTTATTGCACCAAGTAAAGAGTTCTTTTTTTAATATTCTTATTAAGAAAGAAAAAAAATTGAATGTTTATTTAATTATGGAATTTATTTCTATGTTTGTAGGAACTTAAGGGTCGTGAAATTCATTGTGATCAAGCAATTCTTCCACAGAATATAGAAATGAGTCGACGAGGTCCTCCACCTCCACGGGGACCTAGAGGCAGATCTTCATTGTTACTTAGAACAGCAAGAGAAAAATTGACAAAGGCAAGACGTGGAGGACTTCACACAAAACCAATGCGAGGAAGACCACTGTCAACGTAAGCATCTATTCAACCATGTCCTTTGTTTCTCATCACTCTGTGTATGCATAAGTTTAAATTTTATTTTTATTAAAAGCAAAATTAGACGCTTTTATCTACAACATTTAATTTTTAAAACAGAAACTCTCTGACCTTGAAAAATAAACACTTTTTATAAGTTTGAAATCATTAGAATTGATTTTTTTGAAGAATAATTTACAAATAAAAACATCTAACCCTACAAATTATTAAGATATTAACTTATAAGTCACTGGATCTCTTACAATTTTTCTTTAACAACAAAGACATGATCAAATTTAGGATTGTTTATTAACTTATAATGATTTATTTACATCAAAGACCTGTTGTATAATCCACTCGACACTTAAAGATAGCTGAAAATAAACTACCTATGTTAATTAAATGTCTTTCCAACTGTGTATCTCTACTAAACAATATCTGCACATAGTGTTGTTGCACAGAAAAGTATCTGGATTAATCAAACTCCTCGTGAATATAAAGATTTCTTTTGTCATAAGTCTTCTAAAACAGCTGACATAATCAGAAAAAAGTCCTATTTAAATTATAATTCAGGAAACAGTCCTGAACTAAAATTTATAATACAGGGTGTTGCAAAAATTTGTAGATAATACCCTTGCAAAAAAACTTAATGTATTTAGCTTCAACTAAATATTGCATTTTACTACCATTCATAGTTAAGATGGTATGAGGACTAGAAATATGCCCAAAGTTTTTTTTTGAACACCTTTAAGTATAGTTTTTAGATAGAGTAGTATCAACTAAGTAAAAACTATTCTGATAGATATAATCCCTGTGTATCACTTTATTGCAGGTCAATATTTTTAAAATTTTGAAATTTCTTTAAAACACTGAGATGAAATTTGGTAAACTTAAAGAACATTAAAAGGTGCCTGGTTTCTCTGATTTTTGTGGAATTTGAACAAATACTTTAAAAGTTATGCTAATTTTTCTATTTTCTGGTGATTTTAAGTGTTTATCTCTTTATTGCAAGTGTCTGAAAATGTATATTTTTGGTAATAAAACAATATTCTAATTTCATATTTCTATTAATATGAAATAAAGAACATCCAATTACAATATTAACCAAAAACAAGAATGAATTTCACATTTTGTTTAAAGAAATATTTATTTATCAACATAATTCCTATGCTTCAAAATCACTTTGAATAGACTCTTCTCAACTGATGATGTCAATCAGTGGATTCAAGATGGTTGTAGCAGAGCGGGAACAACTGGTACTTTATTTCTTGGACCTCGAATCTTCTCCGAACCGGGCCGGGGTGTATAATGAATGATAAGAAGTCTGCAAGTGATTAGCTTTTGGTACTTACAGGTTTTCTTCACAACAAAGTTCACTTCTTGCGTTCGGAGGCGTCATCATTCTTCTTGGGGCTCAGGGACTCTCGCGCCCACCCCCGAATGGGTCTCCTTACCTTGCTGTGTCCATTATACACTCGGTTCCTGATTCTCTGGCGAAATCAGTCAGTTCACCGTCGTTTCCCTCTGGAGTCCTCTTCTGCCTGTCTCTTCTACATTGTTGGGTACTGAAAATCAACTTATAGAAAAGAGACAGACGCCGGTGTTGTTTGGATGATCATCATTTATTTGCTTAAGCAAAAC
>JAUZSX010000002.1:210169-225633 GCA_034780655.1 Idiosepius hallami | reverse complement strand
TCGATGGCATTTGTCAACAGGATTGAATCAGCAAGTTCAAGTTTTTTCGGTAGAATCTTATTTTAGCGTCCCTTACCCCAGAAAATGTTTTGACAAGGGGCAAGTCACCGACGTAGTATTTATTTTACTTTCAATTTTTTTTTTTTTTTTTTTTTTTTTTTTTATTGGAATTTATTTTATCCGTGTGTTTTTTTTGTTTTTTTTTAACTTTAACTAAAAAATAATCAAAGTAAAAAAAAAAAACCATAACCCTATTTTTAAAGTAAAATAAATACTACGCGAGTGAATTGCCCTTTATTTACTTTAAAAAATATTTCATTTTCATAAATAAATTAAGAAGCTTATTTTTCGTGTGAATGAGTAGGGTTGACAGTTTTCCGTAAAATGTTTAATGAGTATTTTTGGGTGGTTAGACTTACTTTCCTGAAAATTGCCGTTAAAAAAATAAAATTAAAAAAAACTTTCGGAAAACAAAAGAAAATACATCAGGATCAAAGCTAGAAAAACAAAGAATAAGTGCAGATAAAGGCATTTCGGCGATTAATCCTTTGTTGTGATGGAGGGGAAAAAAAATTAAATCTAGTTATTTTAGAAAATTCCTTTTTAAGTTTAACAAATGTAAAGTTGCCGAATTCAAGGGGTATCAGATTTCTAACAATTCCCGCTCGCTCAAGACATGGAGGGAAAAAAAGGCGCAATTTTACTAGCGATAAACGAATTTGAAATCATCCAACCAGAACATTTTAGTTAATGCAAAAAAAGAATTAAGCTGAAATGGGGTAAGATACCAAGTGCCTTTATACACACAAAAAAAAAAAAAAAGAAAAAGTTAGTTATATTAAGCAATGAGTTTTTTTTCTCTCCAAACTTATCTTCTAGAGGAAGCCTTAAATAAAGTTTAAAATTTATTTAAAACTTCCTTGGTTTAATTAAAAGAAATAGTTTCAAACAAGAATTTTTTTATGAAAAAGGTTTTGAAAGCGGTTGTTGGCCGACAACCAGTTTTCTTTATTCATTCGAGGGTACAGATAAAGAAAGACCACATACAATATCTATTCAGCACATTCAGAAACAGGAGACGAAAGATGTTGGCTGCCCTGAATAGTAGCAGTAGCAATAGTAGGAAGAGGAGGTTGTGAAGAGTAGCTTTTTTTTTTTGGAATGGAGGACTTAAAAAGTTAAAGAGTCCTTCGAGAAGAAGAAAAAAGAAAGGACTGGAGGAGAGAGAAAGGAGATTAGTATGACAAACACCTCACATACCAACAGACCAAGCCAACAAATTAAAATAAATGGCACAATACTTTATT
Organism: Idiosepius hallami; assembly: GCA_034780655.1. Classification (NCBI taxonomy): domain Eukaryota; kingdom Metazoa; phylum Mollusca; class Cephalopoda; family Idiosepiidae; genus Idiosepius; species Idiosepius hallami. Next base: position 224,326 of record JAUZSX010000002.1, on the reverse strand, counting down.
TCACTTTCCCCTCCCCAAAACTGTTTTTTTTTTTTGGTAAAGTTTTTCCCCAACCCCCTCCCTACCAAATGAACTCTGTAGTGTATGTATCATTGTGGAAAAAAGAAAAAGAAATGAGACGATAGTCAAGAAAGAACGAGAGACAGAAGTAGAGAGAGAAAGAGAGTGTGTATGTAATGTATATTTGTAGATTTTCCCCCTTTCATTGTCCACTTATGCCACATCCTCCTCTTCCTCATCCATTTCAGCTTCCTCTTCAGCAGTAGCATCCTGGTATTGCTGATATTCGGAGATCAAATCGTTCATGTTAGATTCGGCCTCTGTAAATTCCATCTCGTCCATTCCCTCGCCGGTGTACCAATGCAAGAAAGCCTTACGCCTGAACATAGCAGTAAACTGCTCAGAGATTCTCTTGAATAACTCTTGGATGGCAGTGCTGTTGCCGACGAAGGTGGCTGACATTTTCAGTCCACGGGGAGGAATGTCACAGACTGCGGTCTTCACATTGTTGGGAATCCATTCAACGAAATAGCTGCTGTTCTTGCTTTGAATGTTTAGCATTTGCTCGTCAACCTCCTTCATAGACATACGACCGCGGAAAATGGTAGCGACGGTCAGGTAACGTCCGTGTCTGGGATCACAAGCGGCCATCATGTTTTTGGCATCAAACATCTGTTGGGTGAGTTCGGGGACTGACAAGGCTCTGTATTGTTGGCTGCCTCTTGAGGTGAGAGGGGCAAAGCCTGGCATGAAGAAGTGAAGACGAGGGAATGGCACCATGTTGACGGCAAGTTTACGAAGATCTGCATTTAATTGTCCAGGGAACCGGAGACAAGTGGTCACGCCGGACATTGTGGCAGAGACCAAATGGTTCAAATCACCGTATGTTGGGGTAGTTAGCTTAAGGGTACGGAAGCAAATGTCATAAAGAGCTTCATTGTCAATGCAATAGGTTTCATCTGTATTTTCGACAAGTTGATGGATAGAGAGAGTTGCGTTGTAGGGTTCAACCACGGTATCTGAGACCTAAAAATAAAATAAAAAATATATATTTTTAATTAGGATTGGAGAAGTCATTAATTTTGCGAAATTAATATTCTAGCAATACCTTTCGGGGAGAACTTTCTGATGTGTGGATCCATCAAGATTAATTATTTTAGCATAAATTTTTATTAATCTTTTGAACCCCGATTCATCAAAATTATCAAGTAGTCACTATATTAGAGGAACATAAGTAAAAAAAAAAAAAAAAAAAAAAAAAAAAATTGGTGTGTCGTTTTGCCCAGTGTTGTCAGGGCCGAAATATCGGCCCTAACACCACAAGTTTTTTTTTTGTTTATTTTAAACACTTGAAACTCGAAAATAATTCGTTTATAATTATTTTATCACCAGAAAGTTATCAAGAGTAAGGAGGAGCAGTCAAATAGAGATTCATTCATTGAAGCTAGTAGTAAGCAAACTTAGAATGGCCGACGAGATCGCTAAAAGTGGGACACAAATTTAAAAAAAAAAAAAAAAAGATAAATAAATAAATAAAATTCTTAATTCATTAAGAATAAGAAATCCCGAAAAATAGAAATTTTGAATCGTTAACGGTTTTCTGAAATTTTGAAGAGAAAAAAAAAAAGTTTGCCCCCCCCCCCACAATGACAGTTAAATCAGTTGAGTGGATAGAATCCATTTTGAAAAAATAAAACCGTTAGAGTTAATTACAAAGTCTAATCATGTGATTTAGTTGTAAATTATCTGTTTAAAAAACAGAAAAATAAATTTATTCTTATCATGCTAATTATTATTAGAGAGACGTGTTAGAAAGAGATTGCTGCTAAGTTAGTAGTCAGCCATCCTCCAATGACGTAAGCAAATGAGTCAAGAAGAGGCGAACGCAAGCATTAGGGATGGGCGCGCCTTTTTTTTTTTTCTCTCTTTAGATCCTTTGTTCAACTAAGGAAAAAAAAGTGGGAACTAGAAAAGTTTTTTTTTTTTTAATCTAAGTATACAAATGAAAGTTTATGCCATTTAGTTTTATCTGTACAGGAATTTAGTCAAAAAGGAACCGAGAGAATGCGTAAGGAAAATTTAAAATCCTAACAGAAAATAAAATAAAGATTAATAAATTTGATTCAGTAAGATAAATTTTCCCTGCTTTTATTTTATTTTTTTAAAGGGAATAACAATTTATTACGTTAAAGCAAAGGAGAGTAAGGATACCGGAGCAAAAAGGAGAGTCGCTTTGTTCAGGTCAAGCGAGCAATTAAAAAGCCGGGATTGCCTAAAGACAAATGAAGATAGGAGACTTTGACTAACTCACGTAAGAAGGCATAGCAGACAGTTCTGGGTAATAATAACCATTACAAATAAGCCTGGAGATAATATTATATATATGCGCGTGACGAAAAGAGCAAAAAAATAGGACACTATTGGCATTATCAAGGTTAGGCCGAACAGTAATAAAATATAATTTTTTATACTTACTTTTGGTGAGGGAACAACAGAGAATGTGTTCATGATTCTGTCGGGATATTCTTCACGGATTTTGCTGATAGCCAAGGTTCCCATTCCGGAGCCAGTACCCCCGCCAAGTGAGTGTGTAAGCTGGAAGCCCTGGAGACAGTCACAGCTTTCTGCTTCTTTGCGGATAACATCCAAGACGGAGTCGACGAGTTCAGCGCCTTCTGTGTAGTGTCCTTTAGCCCAGTTGTTACCGGCACCGCTCTGTCCAAAGACAAAGTTATCGGGCCTAAAGAGTTGACCAAAGGGGCCTGATCGAACGGAGTCCATTGTACCGGGCTCCAAGTCGACGAGAACAGCGCGAGGAACATATTTGCCTCCAGTTGCTTCGTTATAATAAACGTTGATTCTTTCTAATTGCAAATCACTGTCTCCGTGATAGGTACCAGTTGGGTCGATACCATGTTCATCGGAGATAACCTCCCAAAATTTGGCTCCAATCTGGTTACCGCATTGACCGGTTTGTACATGAACAATTTCCCTCATGATTCTTCTAAGTCGTAACCCGCAACAAACACGTTGACAGAAGCTGCTATATGAGGTGATTTAAAAATGGCTGTAACGAGCACCGTATTTATACTCGGCGGGAGTGCCCGTTGAAACGAAAACGAGGCTGCGTAATTAGCGTACGGAATTTGCCGATCAATATTAGTAAATTTTCACCAACAGTTTTTAATCTATTATGATTATTATATTATTATTTTTATATATAAGTATTTTTCTTTTGTTAAATATAAAAAAAAAGAACTGAGAAAAAATTAGTCGAAATATTTCCAGCAACAGTGAGAAGCGTTATCACGTGGTACAAGATGGCCGCCTAATGTAAGAAAATTATTATTTTTCTTTGGAAATTTTATTATTTTGACGTCAAAGTCTGAAATAAAACAGCAAGATGGAACTTGATATCTACACAGAATAACCCTCTACCTTTGGAATTAAGGTAATTTTTGTAAAACTGATATATATTCAATGAACCTTTCTGTTTTTTCACTTGTAAACGACAAAAACAAAACACGTAGTCTTTCTTTTTGTTGTTATTAAAAAAAAGATCTCATTAGTTCTTTTTTTAAAAAAATTATTAATTAATCTATAATTAATTTATATTTTACTAATTATCAATTAAAAAAGTTACTTTTTGGTTTGTTTGTAGCGTTAAAATTGTTTTAATTCTCTTTCAGTTTTTATTTTAAAATATCAATTTCTACCACAAACGTCCAAGGTCACAGATTCTTCTCGTTTTTTTTTCGTCTTGTATTTTTTTTTCTATTCAATAAATCTAATTCTAACTTAGAATTTGCTTATTTAAAAAAAATACTTAATTTTTTTTTGAATGATTAGATTTTGTAAAAAAAAAAAAAAAAATATTCAATCATTTTTTTTCTAGAATTATGACCTCCTCCCTCCCAAAAAAAATTGCTAATTTAAAATTCGTTTATAAAAAATATCTTTGACATAAATTAAATTTTTAATTGCGTTTAGTTAAGAAAAAATGGTGCTTTTGCAGAACAAGCAACTGGAGAAATATTTTTTGCTCGGGGACTTTGCACCGGTTGTAAGACAGCAATTTGTTTGGCTATGGTTAGGGTTTGGCCAAATTTCTCTATTTGCTTGTTCTGCAAAAGCCCTGAAAAATTAAAAAAAAAAATTTCTGTAGGACTAACGTCAGAACCTACTCTAATATTAATCCTAACCTCAAACCCTAATCTTTAACTCTCTAAAAAAATGAAAAAGGAACAAACATTATGTTGGTTAATTTTAATTTATTCTTTCGTTATTCATTATGTACATAAATAAAAATTGAAAGTGGAACGAAAATCAAATCAAATTTGTATTCTTTTTTTAAACAACCCGAAAATAGAACGTAGTTGACAAATAGTAAGTAAGTATTCAAGACATAAGTGGTACAAAACCAAGCCTATTGTCACGTACAGTTGACAAGACACTTGGAGACACCAATTCCCATCAAATCACCAAAGTTAAGCAAGGCCCTATCCAGTCAGTATTTAAATGGTTGACTAATTAAGAATACCAGGCACTGTATATGGGCTGGAAGCTGGAAATACCCAGGTTAGTGTCTGGGGGCACGGTTTAACCACTGGGTAGATTCACCCTTAGTCATTGGTTAGACAGGCATCTATACATGTGGCTGAGGACTGCTTGTAAAGTTCAAATTCTCATGATACTCTCCACTAATTCAGTTGAGCTGGGTAAACCTGTAGGAGGTTAGTATGCCGGCACACTTAAATATGTAGGAAGGAAGATATCATTTTGTGTTAGGTCTGAAGACAAGACTTGTTCTATATTATCATGATTTCTTGAATTCATTATTAATAATTTTGTAGGTCCTCCAGTTTGGAGGTTGAGCATAGGGCTAGCGACTTTTTCTTGTAAAAACAAGTGTGCTACGGAAACAGCAAATACAAATTTTGCTGCCCAACGCACCACTTGGTGTAGAGGTTAATGAATGAATAATTTTATAGGCACTTGTTTTAAGCTTTTTTGTTTTGCTTAGTTTTAAAAGAGGAGAATGCTGAGGCATTCATACCTGATAATGGATATCACACATGCTCAATAAACTGAAATAATTTGGTCTAATTTTTTTTCTTTAGTCCTTTGATATGAGGCCTTATAACCTGCGTATTAGTTTTTTCATTAAAAAACTCAACTAAAATGATGAAAACAACAGCAGTAACAATTCACAAGAATTGATACACATTTATGCCACCCCATCTCAAAAGACTAAAAAAAATAAATAAATTACTATTTTTAAAAACTTTTCTTCATCTTTTTTTTTTTTCAAGAAGGTAGGACATCTGACCAGATGTCAAACATTTACCCTAATGTTAGTGAGTTCAACCAAGAGATCTTTTAAAATATTTTTTTTTTTCTGTTTTAGTGCAATCGTTTGTATCTCAATTGCACTGGGTTCATCAAGCACACTTGGTGAATATCTTTAAGAATTCTTTTTCTTAAATCCAGTTGCTTCTACTATTTAGTATGGACTCAACAATGGAAGACCAAATATGAAAACAAAGTGAATTTATGAGGTCAAAAAATCCAATCTTGATCACCTTTTGGGGGGCCGTGGCCCAACAGATAAAGCTGTTGAGTTTCTACTATTCCAGGTGAGCATTGTCCAAAGATATCAGTTTCAATCCTACTCAAGAAGGCCAGAGAATTTGTTGGCTAAAACATTTTGAGACAACATCAATAATGGTAGTGATTACTGGCCATACTGTTAGGATTATTTCATCAACAAGAAAAGGGGGTTGGGTAAGAAAAGGCAGCTAGGGTTTGCAACAAAATGATGACGTTGCTTACAAGCAGTCTTTTCTTGTAAAGGTAACAATAAACAGGTAAAGTTTGCTGAATAACAAAGTACAAAGCAATCAGCCTAAGAGACACCAACCAACTAGCAAGCTAGGTAACTAGCTTCTTAACTAACTAACCCATAGAGAGGCTAGTTTATACATACTAACTCCCATTTCGTGAGATTTCTAACTAGAATGTCTATTTAGTGGGAAAAAGACAGCCAGTTTGCCAGTAACAAACAGCAGTTCAGTGTAGTTCACAGTAACGACAATCCTTTTATTCCCTCTGACCCCATTCTCTGTAAGCCAAATCAATTTCACAATTTTTACAATACAGTTCCAAGACTCAACATCTTTTTTTGGTCACAATGAATACACCTGAAGAAAGCCAGACAGGGCTCTACAGACAGATTTACCTTTAATTGACCTCTGACAACGAAATACTTTCCTTCACTAGCCAAATAGAAAAGTTACCAGCCAAACCCATGAAATATTATTTCATTCTAATGAAATGAATAAACCAATAATTCAAAACTTACTTAGTGCTGAAGAAAGTATAATCAATTTCACTTTGAAGTACATCTTCTCCTACATGAAAATTACTTGAATTTCTTTTGACATATCTTGCTTGGTATCCATAAGATTGTCAGTGAAAAAAACAGTCATCAAATGATAAGTGTTTTTTGTTTTTAGTTGCCACTTAGAAAAATCACTTACAATTGTTAGTGTTTTATTCACAACATAAAGCTCTGGCAGAAGATTAGTTGGTCAAAAAATAATGAAACAATATCTATGGAAGGCAGTAATTACTGGAAATATGCATTCAAAGACTCAACATTTCTATTCAGTAATAATTAGGGCTATAAAAATATGCTTTAATTAAATAATATTTTTGTTTTTACTTGACTATTTTGTGAATTTACCATTTCTTTTAATTCTGTAGTTATTAGTAGGGCTGTGACAATATGCTTTTATTAAAAATACTCTTGCCACAGCCCTTAAAACTAGGGTTGCTACAAGCATATTCTTTAATAAAAGCATAATGTCATAGCCCTAGTCATAATTAATACACCAGAAGAAAGCCAGAGGATAAGTTGGCTTGAATGTGGTTAAAATATCAACTATATGGTCGAGGACAACAGTCTGCAAAAATTATTAGATTGAAATAATTTTTTCAGAATGTTTTATATTAATTTGCTCCTAATGATTTTTTTCTTTAAATTAATAAATAATAGTTCTTCTGAAGAACTTTTTTCTTTATATAAAAGCTTCACATCTACAATAATAATTATAAGAAATTGAGTATAGAGTTGTTTGTGCTGAGTGGAGCATAATGACACACTTTTTAAATACAGTTGAATCTTGATTTTTGAATGTTCTGATTCTTGTACTCGTTGGTATTCATTAAATCAACATCCCTGAACCAATGGATAAATCAAAGGTTCGTTTTGTTAACAAATACGAATACTGTCGGGGGACAAATGACTCTCAAATAGGTAGAATCATTAATGAGGTGTTTGGTGATAATATGGTGATGTGTGTGTCCGTGGTATAAAATGAGAAATTTTTGCATCAGTTTTTCGAACAAAATTCGGATTTAGTACGAGTCCCAGAAGATAAAATTGTGTAACATACATGAGGAGAGACGATGGATTAAGATTTTAAACAAATTGCTTTTTCAAATTTGGTTCCTGACTAGATTAAGTTCAAGAATTAAGGTACCACTCTACTATTTTCTCAGATTATAGAAATGACTTTTCCAACGCACTAAAAGTATTACATAATTGATGGTACACAAGAGTTTTACAGCTATTTTAAAATTAGAACATGTCCTTGTGATGTTGTGGCTGAGAAGAAATTATAAAACCACAGTTACTGTCTTCCTTCTTACTATTAGATACATTTCTAGAAAGACTTCCTGTCTTTATAAACAAAGGCATGAATTTATTTCCCAACACCGTTATTGTATCTTTTTATTTATAGTTTTTAGAAACCTAGTGTCAACTACTAGGTTTCTAAAAACTACAAAATGATTTTGCTAAGTTTTAAAATCTTTATTATTGTTATCTTCACAACATTTCAGTCAATTAGGCCTTTGGCCTTCTTCAGGTGATCAAACTTATGAACTGTTTTATTATTAACCTTGACTGAAAGTAGTATTAAGTTTTGCCCTTGCGTGAGATTGAAAATCTCACCTTTCCATAATGCTCACTTAGAACTGAAGAAACCAAATGCTTTTATCTGTTGTGCTGTTGGTTCTGAGGCAGTGGTCCCCAACCTTTTTTGTTGCAAGGGCCATTTTTACACAGAAAGACATTTTCAAGTACTGAACAGAGGCATGGAGTTTCCAAAAACAAAAACCATAACCATATGTTTAGTATGTCATCTGAATGCAACAATTAGATTTTATATTTGGCACTTTCATAAACCTTTACACTATAATAACAACTCACCAAAATATAGAATCAGTGGGAGCAAAAACTTATTTTAATTACATTTATTCATTTCTTGTAGCTCTGTACAAAATCATCATGATATAGTATCCCACCGTGAGGTGCGTAGTGTAACAATTAGTTTCCATGAAAGGAGTAGCAGGTGCACAGCATGCAGGTTTGTTACTGGCCCTAGTACAGTACCTGGTATTCTTAAATGGTCACCCATCTACCTACTGACCAGGTTTGACGTTGCTTAACTTCGGTGATCATATGGGAACCGGTGTCTCCATGCAATTTGACAATACAAAATGATTCATGGACTGTTACCAGTTCAGATACCAGTTAGAACCACTGTCCTAAGGGGACTATCATGAGTGAATTTTTGGAATTTATAAACCTGATATTTTATTTCTAACCTGTTGTAATTGAGACACAAATTATCAAACATCATCTCAAGAAAATAATTTATACATTTTTTTTTATTCTTTAAAAATGTAGGAATGTGTGTTTTTTTTAATTTTTTTTTCATTCAAAATTCATGACCTGTTTATACCCATTGGTATATATATGTTGTTTTTGAGCAGGAAGACCTCTCCTTACCTGTTTCTCAGATTAGTCTTCCTTTGTTTATAGAGTTTTTACACTCTCAAAGTAATCTGAGAGACCCAATCTTCACCCAAGAGGATAATTCTCTTCACGGAAGTGATTAGCCACTGAGCAGCTCACCTGGTTGATCAGTGAGGGAGTTGGCCTGTTGGGGTGGGTAGTGGGGCAAGAGGAGGCATGTCATTCAATTTGAAGTCCTTGATGGATTCGGATGCTCATGCCAAGACCCGCTCACCAACCTTGTATGATACCTGGTATTCCTAAGTTGTCACTCATCTTAGTAATTGACAGGCTCTATGTCGCTTAACTTCAGGAACTGGTGTCTCCAATGTGACTTGACCATATGTTGAATTGTTCAAAGAAGAGTACAACAAAATCTGTTATATTACATTTAATTTCTATACATTCTTCACATTGTACAATTAATGCTTCTTTTTAAAGTCATCTAATTACTTTGACGAATGGTTTGTGTAAATTAAATGTTGTAATTTCTCACTGCTTAATTACTTCTTCCTTGCATGAAATACAATTAATTAAATAATACAACTGCTAATTAAGCAATTTATTTTGATGATTATTTTCCTTAATAAAAGATGTTTCATAACTTTTACTTAAAAAAAAAAAACAATTAGCTAAAGTTGTTAATTGAAAACTGCAGATTGAAATAGAAGACCATTTATGCCCTAAAATATATAAAAAAAAAGTTATGAAATATTCAAAAGAATTTTAAACTTCAAGGATTTATTTTGATATCCAACTTTTCTCACATGTTCTTTTTTTTATTTTTATATTTGTTTGTTACTATTCTCTCTCTATCTATCTAACTATTCTCTCTATCTGTTGTTTATCCATCCATTTATTTGTCTATCTATTTATCTAAAGCATTGGCAAAAAATATGACCACCTTATTTACTCTATTGGTGTAGACAATTCACATCCATAAGCAATCATGTCAATATAAACTAGGTTTTCTATAATTATTTTTGTATGCAGCTAGGCCTGAACCTATTACCTATAGATTATTATCACTTAAAATAGGTACCAGCAGCAGTCAAAAATTTAAGTGAACTTTTTTAAAATGACTGAACTTTCGCCTTTTTTACCAGGTTGTATTAAATTTGCTTTAATATAAAAAATACATCAAATTAAAGAATAAACCTTCCTCTTTTGAGTGGTGTGTGTTTTTTTATTTGTGGAATAAAAATTCTATTTTACCCATAATTTTTAATGACACCATGGCCGAAAAAAAAATATATATCAATAAAATAGTAAAAAAAGTACAATTAATTTTTTTTCTAATTTTATTTATTTATTTTACTTAGGGTATTTTTTTTTAATAACGATTATCTGAAAAATTAAGTAAAAACAATCCTATAAGAAATGTCGATATAATTGTACATTCTTTTTTTTACTATTTTATTGATATACCAAGATTGATAAAAGCCTCTTTTGTGACATTTTTACCCGTTATTTTTTTTTGTCTGTTGGTTTCAAATTTGCCACATTGTAATATCAATTTGTTCGAGTCAATTTTTTGCATAAAAAAATTTGAAAACTAAACAAGATATTTTTTCAATTTATGTTTTGATATTCTTGTAGTTATGTGTAGTATAAGATAAGCAGGCAAAATTTAATTATAGATGTTTCTAAAATTTTTGCTGCCAGTACCTACTTAAAATTTGTATAAAATAATTACTAACCACTATGCTATGCATTTTAAGAAGTGTTGTAAAAATAACACTGAAGATGAAAGTAGAAGTCTTAATAACTTGAATAAAGATAATAATCAAAACACCTCAAATTCAGGAAACTATTATCTATTGTGAAGATCTTACTGCAGATCAGAGTAGAAGATAAAGATAACACTGAGCAATTTTTTTTACTTTTTGAATTTTGTGTAGATTTCTACAAATAATTTATATTATTTTTGCACTGCTGAATCAGGAAATGGCGTCCATTTTTCTCCATCGGGTCAGGTTTTTGTGCTAAGTAGATTTGAAAAAGATCAGAACTTGTGACAAAATCAATTACATTTTTGTGACATTATCAGCTGATTTTTGACTACACTTACCACATATATGGTCTATCAAACCTGTAAAATTCTTAAAGTAATCATTTCCAATCAAAAAATTATTTAACGTTGCATTTGAACCCCACCAGCTTCCTCTAAAATGCTCCACGCATGCCTATTTGCGAGCAAAAAAACAAAAAAAAACAAAACGTGTGGCCATTGCTCAAAAACTTGACTTGATTGAGCAAAACCAATGTTTTTTTTTTAGATTTAGTGCATTAGGTTAATCCTAAATCATCTGAATAAATGCAGACAACAAATTTGTTATTGATCAGTGTTACATTCCAAACTCATCCATGAATTCTGAAATATAAGAATTAGAATTAATTATTCATTAAAAATGAAAATTATTTTCAATCTTTCTATACTAATAGTCCAGTATTTTACTTTAGTAGCAGAATTATTTTGTTCCTCAAGATACTCAATACTTTCAAAATTCTTTCCTCGTATATGAATAAATATCAAGCTCGATAATATTTTCTGACTGTTAGTGGGAAAATTTTAAGGCTTCAACAAAGCTGATATGACATAATCAGCAAAACTAAGAATAGAAACTGAAATTGCCTTGTATGATTTATAATTAAAATGATTATCAAACAAAGATTTGAAATAAATATATATTGAGATCTAATTCTAAATATCTATCAAACTCCTTTATTCCCTCCAACTGTAGTTAAAATAGTGCAACTTCCGCTAAAACAATGTTTTTTGAATAAAATACTTTTATAAAAAGTGATTATTCTTGGCATTAAATGACAGAAAAGGTTGCTATACTATAAAGATGAAAATAACAATACGAATAAACCCATAGTATTCATGAAGCCTTATATAAAAAAATTTGATGTATGTTGGGTTTGGCTGTTATAAATATTTGTCATTATCCAGAAAATCTGTCAAAGTGGTATTTAGCTGAATTTAACATTATCTGACAATTGTTTAGAGATGCACTTCTACATTGAATCCATGCCTTGAAATATTCCTATGTGTTACGGGGAATGACTTTCACATAGTAGACTTTTTTTAATTTTGTCAGCTGGGAATATGACTGCCTTACATGGTGCTTATTATTTAAGGATTAAGATGATGATGATGATGATGATGAAAGTGTGATGAGTCAGTACATCTGTTCTCTCTCTCTCTTTGGGAGTCAGCTTGTAGGGTTGGGTAAGAATAGAGCTGTCTTACATATCCTTTTTATGTGTTTTTTTTTTCATTTTTCCCCCACCACACCCTCTTGGATCATAAGGGGGTGTACGTGTAGGAGCGAGTGATGCAGTTCCCATCTTTCAATGAGGAAACCTAGTTTTGGGGCCTGGAAAGAATAAGTAGCAATTGGCCCATCCATTCTATTGTAAAAATATAAGAATTATACAAATCTTAATATATATTAAATATCTTTTCATCCTTATAATCATCAATTACATCTTGTGATTTATTAGTATGGAATTGATAGTTGTATATTATATTGTACTTTCTATATAGGTAAAAGTGACTATAAATATATCTACTTCCATAAAAATTGATATACAACTACTTACTCATGGGTTTCTGGAATCTGAATTGTTTTCATAAAATGTAGACATATGTTATGACAATATTCTTTTTTCAAAGAATATACTTGTCCAGCAATTAGGGCCATGACAAGAATATTGTTTTATAAAAACATATCATCATAGCTCTACAAATAACTATAGAATTAAATGAAATGGTAAAATAATAAAATAGTCAAGTAACAAGAATAAAAGCATAAAGTCACAGCCCTAGTTATGACAAATAAAATGTTAGGATTAGAATTAATATTTAATGAATATCGTAAAAGTTTTGTTAGTTTCAAGGGTAGGGACAGATTGTTATTGTTGTTTTGATTTTATTGTGCCATAGTATAAATTATTTGGTCTGTGCTATGATAAACATTTCCTTCCATATGGGTAGACATTATATAAGAAACATAGATATAAAAAACATCAAGCAGTAATTGAAATGAGTATGCATTCATGTGCATTATATGCATAGGCAATCAATATGTGAATGTGCAACATGCTGCAAAATCAAAATTACAATAATCTTTGAAAATGAGAAAATTTGATATTTCTACAATATTGATTTCAATTTTGAGGAAAGTTTCTTCATTAAAGCAAATGTTAGCATTTTGTGGATAAACCTCAAACCCTGTTGTTTTTAAAACATATTCTTTACTTCATTTAATTTCAAAGCAACATATGTTGTGTGAAATCTTCATCTTTCCCTCAGATTTTGGGACTGTTTTCTTGCAAAAATTCTTGCTAAGATAAAAAAAATAATGTTTTTTAATTTGTCAAAAACAAAAATTCTGTTTAAGTTGATTAAAATATGTCAAAATAAAAAAAAATTACAAAAAAGTTAATTAAAAACTTCTGGTCTATTGTTTCAAATCCTATGAGATGAGGCTTCATAATCTCTCTATCCATTACACCTGACAAAGGCCAGAACATTAGTTGTCCGTAATGTGTGGTGAAACAGAAACTGTAAGGATGAGGATAACAGTCCACTAAAATAGACATCAAAACTTTTTGTTGATCAAAAAAGATTGAATTTTTTTTGTTTTTTGATTATTCTCATTATGATGCTTAATTAAGCCAAAAATTAATCTTTAATTAATGAATTGAAAATGATTATTTGAATATTAAATGCATTTATATAATCAGATGCATTTGAAGTAGGTTGCACATGAATGCACACCTATTTGTCTTACTGTTGCTTGATGCTTATACACATTCTTAATATAATTCTGATATGAACTCTAAACTATATCTTGCGCCAGGTAAGAAAATACCCAGTTTAGTATCTAGAGGCACTATTAAACCCACTGGGTAAATGTACTCTTAGTCTTTGGGGAAGACGGGCATCTAGGAGAAGGAAAAACTCTGAAGTACAAACTTCCACTGCCTTGTGGATTACCTGAGCTCAGGAAAGGCTTAGGGAGTAAACCCTCAAAGAAAATCCTGAGTTGATCAAAAACTGTACTCAGCTCGTTCCGGCAGCTCTTGCAGCCAACCTGGTGCCAAACGTACTGCTCTGCTTTCCATTGGATTCCACCAGCAAGGCTGAGAGGATGGTATTAAGAAATGGGCAGAATCAGAGACCCCCAAGAAACTTTGCCCAGGCCTTGTGCCCTGGAGAGGCCACTTCACTGCCACACTTCCAGCTGCAGAATCAACACGTGGCGCATTTATCCCTCGTCTCT